>JAJIZJ010000055.1:0-151953 GCA_022606455.1 Callitettix versicolor
GATGGAGATCTGCCACGAACCTTTAATCTTTATTATTTATATGCGGCTCAACCAAAGTCAAACCTGTCAAAAATTACAAAATATTGTTTTCAAACAATCAATAATATACGTTATACGTAAGTAAAATTACAAATATATTCTATGCTCTATTAAATACAGTAGTGGGAGCTTAGGAAAAGTTTGTAATGTCGGTTGCCTAACTTGAAGCCCACATGATTGCTTTTACTATATTGTGTATTAAATATATTTGGTACGTTGATTTTAGTTATTAATATTCATTATAAGTATATCGAAGTCTGATGATCCGATTTTGTAAAGCAATTTAAATATTTTTGTAATTTATTTTTTTTTTAATAGAAACTAATATGTTTATTCTGGGCGTGCTTTAATTAAATTAACTATCAAAACGTTGCATGCGTCATTTATTCAAGATATGTTAAACACTGTAGGCTAGCATATTATACCTTTTCGTATTTGAATAATTTAATAAAACCTATAAGTTTGTATATTTCAAGTTTAGTTAAAACAAATTTTCGCCATACATGTTTTCTTATACTTTTAATACAAAAGGCTCGCGTACGTGCAGTAGCTGCAGATATTTCTTGTTCCAAAATACAAAAAATTTATGGTAAAAAATTAAGCCCTTTATCATGAAAGTCTAAAAGGACGCGTCAAAAAACTCTTAAGCCGCCGAAATATTTTACAAATTCCCGAAATCCTGGACCATAACTCAAGTCGGCTTATGGATTGTAATACCTAATATATATGTATCAAATTAAAACAAAAACATGCTCTTTTGTTTTTTCATTTGTGCTTTTAAACGTGACTTTGTTTTATTCCAAATTGCTTTCATTAAATGGATTCCGAAATGTGAATATATTTGCTCCAATTCTAATGAATTTGGTTGTTTTTTCAATATATTCCGTTACAGTATGTAAAAAACATTATTTCAATTACGTTCCTAGAAACTCATGTTAAGAAATCATTAATTTTATAAATTCAGTGACGGAAAAAGGTAAAAAAATTCTTTTTAAAAACACTGTCCATCAATTTTCAATATTTTTTGCTAAAACTTTCTTTCATACAATGGTATCGAATAATTTAATAATTTATATCAATGTAATATAGCATTCTTGAAATGCATATGTCCATTATGTTTGTTTATCAAACTAATTAACAATCACAATTCATTATCGTCACACACGCGCACACACAAACCTTGGAATCCAACGGACCGGAAATGATTGGATGCCTAATCCAGCCATGCATCACTTTGTCTCAATACACAATGCTCATTTACATCAAAAGCAAATGGATCCGCCGATAATACAAACACATGTAAATCAAAAATTAGCTGATTAATTCGTTATTAACAAACAAAAAATCAATTCATTTCTGGTAAATGATAACCAGAGGATTAATTCTGTCTAATTAAAACACGTCTAATCTTAGTGGCTGTCACAAATTCAACTTTTTGACTTTGGTTGAGCCGAATAAAAATAATAAAGATGTAGGAACGTGGTTGATTTCCATTCTACCATATCTCCCAAACTGCCACAGTGTATATTTACTTATGTGTTATCATTTTTTTGTTAAATTCGATCTACGACCTGAAGGTGGAAGAGTAGAGTTTTGAAACCGCGGTAGCATTTACGAGGTGAGTAAATATACCACTAGACGGAAAAATAGGTCATAATACTACTTACTGAAAATAGCACTTTTGATTCATTTTCCACAACATTGACGTGTCTACTTTGTTGTGCTTATAATGAATATTAATAACTTAAATCAACGTACAAAATGTACACAAATATATATTTTACAAAGCAATACTAGAATTCATGTAGACTTCAAATTAGCAACCAAAATAACACAAATTGTTTCTTAACCTCTTACTGCAATATTCCAAACAATTACAATATATTTGTACTTGTACCGCAAACGAAAAAACACTTATAAAGGTATTAGAAATACTAACTAATTTTGTAACAGGTTTGACTTCCGTTGAGCCGCAAATGTAATAAAACAAGGAATGCGTCAGCGTTTTGTCGCGCCAGATCAACCAAACTGCCACAGTGTATTACAGTATTTTCATATTAGGGTTTAGCATTTTTTTAGTTGAAAACGTTATTATTAGTCTCTATTATTAAAAAATATTAAAAATATTTAATTATTTTACAAAATCAGACTTTTTTGTGCTTATAGTGATTTTTTTTGTAGTTATAGTGAATATTAATAACTTAAATCAAAGTACCAAATTTATGTAATACACAATACAATAAAAGGGAATTACATAGACTTCAAATTAGGCAAGGTTTTTATATGATAGGTTAGCACTTTTCAGATATCTATAACTTAAAAACGAGAATTTTATACCATTAAAGTGTAATTAAATGACGAAGTAATAAGAATTAATTTTTTTGATTCGAAATAGGTTAAGGCAAATATTGCAACTATGACGAATAAAATGAATGATCGTTGATGAAAATTGGTTTATATTCTGTAAGCGTCAACTTTCCAAATTCTTAATGTGTTTTTTAATTTTCTGACACATTTTGAAATTTAACAATTTATGACATTTTTTCACTTTTATACAAAATAACTATGATGAATGAATAACTATGACTCATCGTTCGTAAAAATTAATTCAGCAGTAGACACGTCAATATTGAGGGAACATGGTTAGAAGTTTTATTTTCAGATCGCTTCTATGCTTTGACTCCACTGATTTTTAAAACAAAATTCTTACTATATCGTCTCGCTATTTACCCTTTAAGGTTTTATTCTCGTTTTTCAGTTATGGACACCTTATAAATGACAACACATGTGTAAATATAAACTGTGGCAGTTTGGGTGATTTGGTGGGGCGGGACACTGTCCCTTTCCTTAATGTATATTATTATTTGCGGCTCAACAAAAGTCAAACCTATCAAAAATTACAAACATTAAGTTAAGAAGTGTGTTATCAGTATTGGTTCATTTTAAAAATATATTCTATGGTGTATTCAATATTGTAGTGGGAGCTTAAGAACAGTTTGTGTTATGATGGTTGCCTTACTTTGATCCTGCATCATTGCTTTTACTTTATGGTATATTAAATAAATTTGGCACGATAATTTAATTTATTAATATTTATGATAAGTATATCAAAGTCTGATGTACCGATTTTGTAAAGTAAATTAATTTTTCTAACATTTTTTTGTAATTGAGACTGGTAAAGTTTTTTTGGGGAGCTTATGAATTTCATCTGATTAAAAAATAATTACATGTAATTTATTATTTACGGCGACGAGCACGCACCGACGACGTCAGCAACGATGGACCGGGAGATAACGGGCCGGGGCTGTTCCATGACGACATCGTGAGGTCAACACGCACAAAACATGTGAATTTCGCTTCCATCACGTCGGCGAGACAGCTGTGTGCGCCTCCATCACAGCTGCGTGCACGTATATAATTTCCATCATGTCAGCGAGACAGCTGCGTAACTATATATATATATACATCAGTGAGTTGGGACAATCTAGCGGGAATCCTACTCTCTTTTCCAATAAACACTGCCTAAAAAATACGACTAATACATGTTTTACATTCTGCATTATTTCACTCCGGTTTTAAAGTTCAGATGTTAAGAGCAAAATAAGGGAGATTCAAATTTAAAATTCATGGCGGCAGCCTATGCAACGCACGAGTGATGTACGGCCATAAATATATCTTCTGTTTTTAAAATGAGAAGCACGCTTCACACAAGGTAAGCAAAAGTAAAAACATGTGAAGATATCCTTATTTAAAACTTTCCTGTAAAAATATCGAAAGCAGATGAAATTAACAATCGCCAAAAAGTGAAATATTTATACACTTACAAAATGTTATTGAGTGATGTACGAGTATTATTAATACGATGTTCATGGAAAGAACACGGTACGTTAATTTAATGGTGCTGCAATGTAATGTTACCTACCATAAAAATTGATTTTAGTAATTAACTATCTGATATAAAATCTTACACTAAAAAAACTGAATTCGCTTTGTTAATGAGTGTAAATTTACGTGGATTTTGTAAGATTAAATAAAATTAATTCAAAAAGGTGAAAAATGAAAATGGCTACCATTTTTAAAACAAAGAAATTGATTTCGATGGGTAACGCAATTGTTTAAGCTATTAATAATAAATTTATGTGAAAAGCAAGCATTGAATTTGAATAAATCGTAAATACTAGAAATTCTAGGGATGTACATTAAAAATAATAATTTGTTTTTGCAAAACAGCATCTATACTCCATATTCCGTGTTTATTTATTTTTACAACTTCCAATAACCTTAATGTAATAACAGCACAATTTGTGTATTTACAACAACTTTTTTATTTCAGTCGTGCTAACCAAGGTTCTCTTGTTAAAGCATTGTAAAGCCACTAAATATAAGATACTTTAATTACAAATGTTTCTTAAGAGGCCTTGACAATGGTTGGCAAGACTCAAATAAAAAATCGTGACATTATTTCATTAATATAATGGATTTCCATCAAGTACTTGATTTCCATCAAGTATACGTAATACCAGTAATCTTATTTCAATTAAAATTTGGTAATTAACAATTTAATTTGTTAAAGTTAACGTAATGAAAGATGCACCGATTGAAAATCAGATGTCTCGTAATGTACACAGCCTGTATGAATTTTCTAATCCGCTTTAATTTGGGCTTTAGTACTGCCAACATTCTTATTCTTCTAACTTACGTTTTCAGTGCTTAAGAGTAAATAAACATGCTGACGTACAGACAACACACGTGCAAAAAACGAACCACAGACAAAAACGCAAAAACTATTGTTTTCGAATTCCTTCTTTTAATTTATGTCACAAATTGAACTTCTGTCTATTTTAAATTTGTTTTGTGATTTTGTAATGGTGTTTCTAGCAATTTACCATTTCACTAGAAAATAAGATATTGGATCCGACACCATAACAGTTTTTTGCCGTGTCCCTTCAGACTTACGTGATAAACAGCTTAATGTTTTGCCATAAATCTGGAGTATTTTGGAACAAGATATATCCGCAGCTACTGCAGGTTGGCGCACCTTTTTCAATAAAAGTATTAAAAAACATGATTGGTGAAAATTTGTTTTAACTAAACTTGAAACATACAAACTTATAGGTTTTATTAAATTATTCAAATACGTAAAGGTATAATATGCTAGCCTACAGTGTTTAACATAACTTGAATAAATAACGCATTCAACGTTGTGACAGTTAATTTAATTAGGCCTATTATTTAATTAGATGAAATCCTTAAACGACCAAAATAAACGTATAAGTTTCTATTAAAAAAATGTATTTGAAAAAATTTAAATTCTTTACAAAATCAGACTTTGATATACTTATAATATATATAATAATAACTTAATCATGCCAAATTTACTTAATACACAATATATTAAAAGCAGGCATGTGCGCTTCAAGTTAGGCAACCAACAAAACACAAAATGTTCTTAAGCTCCCGCTACAATATTACATACACCTTAAAATATATTTGTACTTGTACCGTCAATGGAACGAGTTACTGATACTGCATTGTTCATTTTATACTTTGTAATTTTTGATAGGTTTGACTTCGGTTGAGCCGTAAATAATAATATAGATCAAGAAACGTGACAACGTTCCGTTCCGCCTAATCACCCAAACTACCACAGTTTATATTTACATATGAGTGTTCATTTTTAAGATGTCCATAACTGAAAAACGAGAATAAAACATTAAAGGATAAATAGCATGAGGAAATAGTAAGAATATTGTTTTCAAAATCAGTGGGGTCAAAGCAAAGAAACGATCTGAAAACAACACTTCTAACCATGTTCCCTCAATATTGACCTGTCTACTGCTGAATTAATTTTTACGAACGATGAGCGATTCATCATTGTTATTTTGCATAAAAGTAAAAATATTTCAGAAAATGTTAAATTTCAAAATGTCAGAAAATTAAAAAAACGATTAAAATTTGGAACGTTGAAGCTTATAGAGAATATAATGCTAATCTACCATATAAAAACATTGCCGAATTTCCTATAATTTTATTGTGTTTTACATAAAATTGATGCTTGAATTAAAGTTATTAATATTCATTATAAGCAAAAAAGTCTGATTTTTTAAAATATTTGAATATTAAAATTTTTTTTAATAATTGAGACTAATAACGTTTACAACTAAAAAAAATGCTTAACCCACAATATGAAAATACTGTATACACTGTGGCAGTTTGGTTGATCTGGCGCGATAGAACGCTGCCACATTCCTTGATCTATTATTTTTGCTTCTTAACGGAAGACAAACTGATAAAAATTACTTTGTATTTCTAATACCTGTATAAGTGTTTGTTCGTTTGCAGTACAAGTACAAATATATTGTAATTGTTTCGAATATTGCAGTGAGAGGTTAAGAAACAATTTGTGTTATGTTGGTTGTTTAACTTGAAGCCCACATGATTCCTTTTACTATATTGTGTACTAAATATATTTCGTACGTTGTATTTAGTTATTAATATTATAAGTATATCAAAGTCTGATGAACCGATTTTATTAATACGTTATTTTTTGCGTTCAATAATTAAATTAACTGTCAAAACATTGCATGCGTTATTTATTAAAATTACGTTAAACACAATAAATCTTACAGGTTCTATTAAATTATTCAAATACGTAAAGGTATAATAACCTTTACGTATTTGAATAATTTAATAGAACCTGTAAGATTGTATATTACAG
Organism: Callitettix versicolor; assembly: GCA_022606455.1. Lineage (NCBI taxonomy): Eukaryota > Metazoa > Arthropoda > Insecta > Hemiptera > Cercopidae > Callitettix > Callitettix versicolor. The sequence goes on from JAJIZJ010000055.1 coordinate 6,758, forward strand.
GTTTAGTTAAATCAAATTTTGTCCAAACATGTTTTTTTATACTTTTATTACAAAAGGCGCGCCAACGTGCCTAATTTGAAGTCTACATGATTTCTTGTATTGCTTTGAATAGTATATTTTAGTACATTTTGTACGTTGATTTAGGTTGTTAATATTCATTATAAGCACAACAAAGTAGACATGTCAATGTTGAGGAAAATGAATCAAAAGTGCTATTTTCAGTAATTAGGATTATGACCTATATTTCAGTCTACTGGTCTATTTACTCACCTCGTAAAGGCTACAGCGGTTTCAAAACCCTACTCTTCCATGTTCAAGTCGTAGATCGAATTTAATTTAAATGAATTATGTTGCTAAATTTAAATACAATATTATGAAGTTGTCGCTTTTCACTTATGGATACCTTAAAAATGATAACACATATGTAAATAAATACTGTTGCAGTTTGGGAGATTGGGCGGGATGGAGATCTGCCACGTTCCTTCAATCTTTATTATTTATATGCGGCTCAACCAAAGTCAAACCTGTCAAAAATTACAAAATATTGTTTTCAAACAATCAATAATATACGTTATACGTAAGTAAAATTACAAATATATTCTATGCTCTATTAAATACAGTAGTGGGAGCTTAGGAATAGTTTGTAATGTCGGTTGCCTAACTTGAAGCACACATGATTGCTTTTACTATATTGTGTATTAATATACTATATTGTGTACTATATTTGGTACGTTGATTTTAGTTATTAATATTCATTATAAGTATATCGAAGTCTGGTGATCCGATTTTGTAAAGCAATTTAAATATTTTTGTAATTTATTTTTTTTTTAATAGAAACTAATACGTTTATTCTAAATTAACTATCAAAACGTTGCATGCGTCAATTATTCAAGTTACGTTAAACACTGTAGGCTAGCATATTATACCTCTTCGTATTTGAATAATTTAATAAAACCTATAAGTTTGTATATTTCAAGTTTAGTTAAAACAAATTTTCACGATACATGTTTTCTTATACTTTTAATACAAAAGGCTCGCGAACGTGCAGTAGCTGCAGATATTTCTTGTTCCAAAATACGCCAAATTTATGGTAAAAAAGTTACTACTCTATGGCACAACTATGTGCCTCACACGCGCATGGGTCCCGGTTCAATCCTCACGTCCGCCAAATCCAACATGAAAACCAGCTTTAAATCATGATATATGTAAAAAATAATTGATAATTTCCTGGATAAGTTTGTACAGAGGAAAATCAGACCGCGTCACCTGCAAAACCGTTTAATCTATTGTTTTTTATGTATTTAAATATTTCATACATATACCCCGCAGGGGGCAGACTGGTTACACCTATTGAGAGGATTATTGGATTATTGGACGTCTAGTCCCTTGAGGTATCCGAGTCTAACAAACATTTATACTTGCAACACTACACTTACGACTTTAACACTTTACATTCACACTTACATTTTGGGAGACGATAATACCTCAATGTGCTTTTCACAATAAAATTAAAAAAAAAAAAATAAGTAAATACAATCAAAATAAAAGAGCTGTTAAATTTGCTAAGAGCTGTTAAATTGTTAAAATTGCATTTTCAACTAAAAATATGCTAAACCACCCTAATATGAAAATACTGTATACACTGTGGCAGTTTGGTTGATCTGGCGCGACAGAACGCTGCCAGCATTCCTTGATCTATTATTTTTGCGGCTCAACGAAAGTCAAACCTGCTACAAAATTAGTTAATATTCCCAATAAAATTATAAGTGTTTTGTTCGTTTGCAGTACAAGTACAAATATATTGTAATTGTTTTGAATATTGCAGTGAGAGGTTAAGAAACAATTTGTTTTATTTTGGTTGCCTAATTTGAAGACTACATGATTTCTTGTATTGCTTTGTACAGTATATTTGTGTACATTCTGTACGTTGATTTAAGTTTTTAATATTTATTATAAACACAACATAGACACTTCAATGTTGAGGAAAATGAATCAAAAGTGCTATTTTCAGTAATTAGGATTATGACCTATTTTTCCGTCTAGTGGTCTATTTACTCAACTCGTAAAGGCTGTTTCAAAACTCTCCTCTTCCATCTTCAGGCCGTTGATCGAATTTAATTTAATGAATTGTTTGGCTTAATTTAAATACAATGTTATGAAGTTGTCGTTTTTCACTTATGGATAACTTAAAAATTATAACACATATGTTAATATACACTGTGACAGTTTTGGAGATTTGGCGGGATGGAAATCTGTAACGTTCCTTCATCTTTATTATTTATATGGGGCTCAAACCTGTCAAAAATTACAATGTATTGACTTCTAAAATGTCGATTACCAATATTTGTTCTTTTGACAGTACAATTACAAATATATTCCATGCTGTACTGAATACTGTATTGGCAGCTACAGTAAAGAATAGTTTGTGTTATTTTGGTTAAATTGTGTTATGTAACGTGAAGCCCAAATGATTGCTTTTATTATATTGTGTATTAAATATATTTGGTACATTGATTTTATCTATTAATATTCTTTATAAGTATATCAAAGTCCGATGTACCGATTTTGTAAACTAATTTAAATATTTTTGTAATATATTTTTTTTAATAGAAACTAATACGTTTATTTTGGGCGTTCAATAATTAAATTAACTGTCAAAACGTTGCATGCGTTATTTATTCAAGTAACGTTAAACACTGTAGGCTAGCATATTATACCTTTACGTATTTGAATAATTTAATAAAACCTATAAGTTTGTATATTTCAAGTTTAGTTAAAACAAATTTTCTACAAACATGTTTTCTTATACTTTTATTACAAAAGGCACGCTAACGTGCAGTAGCTGCGGATATTTCTTGTTCCAAAATATGCCAGATTTATGGCAAAACATTAAGCCTTTTATCATGAAAGTCTAAAGACACGCGGCAAAAAACTGTTAAGTCGCCAAAATATTTTACAAACTCCCGTAATCCTTAACCATCTCTCAAGTCGGCTTATGGGTTGTAATACCTTACCGATTTGTGTAGCTTGTACTCCTACTACAAACGCTGTGTATATTTCCTCACTTGGTTTTATTTACGAAGTGTAAACTGTAATACTGCCGACCTTACTGTGTTTGCAAAAAGAAGGTTTGAACTATTTCAATACATAAAGAACAATAGATTACACGGTTTTGCCGGTGGCGCTATCCTTTTTTTTCCTCAGTTACAAACGTATTGATGGAAATTAGTAATTATTTAAACAGCTGAAAGTTTTATGACACTTCAAGGGCATGTATACCAACATAATAAAAAAAATGTTTTGACAATCGAACTCTCCAAATCCGCGAAATTTGAAAATTCTCGTTACTTTCTGAACACACCTTATATCACATTTATATCAACACATTTATATCAATATGTACGAACATATTGATATAAATGTCAAGAATACAAAAGGATATTTATGAAGGTTAAACAGTGAAAACTATTTATTTAATTAATTGACTGGATCGTGCTTTTAGTTAGATTATTTTGACAGGTTATATGAATTTTTATACTTAAATTTTAGATTAAGAAATTTTCTTTTCTTTACCTGTATTTTTAAAAATATGCCATACCAATTAGGTATTTTGTTGTTGTTGTTAAGTTTCTACAATTTACTTTACTAAATTATTTATTTTCCTTTTTTTTTATTTTTGGAAGGTTAAAAGCGGCTCTGTAGTCCGTCAGCTTAAGAGATTTTGGGTACCCCTATCACTTCACCTTATACCGACTCCAGCGCCCTTAACGAGCTCCAGAATTTTGTGTAAGGTGTCCTAGTTGAACTCCTGATCTCGTTACTGAGATCCGAGAGTCTCCTTCTTTTGGCCTCAGAAACCTCCCAAATAAGGAGTGTATATGTGCTTCGGTTTCAACTTTGGCCGGGGAATTGTCTCCTGATGTGCCCATTTCCTTACTGCTACTCTCAAAGTTGGGCGACTAATGCCACACGTGGGCTGTCGTTCCACTGGTCGATAAGCGGTCCTCTCTGGGCATCATATCTGCTCTCTCATTCCCCTTAACCCCATAATGCCCCGGTACGTTATTTTCCTTAAGTCTAATCAGGTATGGGAAAATAAGCTATTCGTTTGTAAGACAATTATAAAGATAACATATACCTATATTTTATTTTCACTACCAACTTTGTAAAACAAATTGCAACTTTTTTTTTGTACTTTATAACTAGACTTTTTATAAAATAATATTTTCAATGTTCACTATCCTCCGATTTACTAGAATAGGTTTTTTCGGGCTTAAAAATCTGCTGCAATAACTCATTCCGTGCTTGTTTAAGCATATGGTGACAATGTTGTGGGTAAAAATAAAATGTTTTGTGGTACAAAAGCTTCAAAAGAGGACAAATATGGACGACGACAATGAGCGGCAACATCGACAAGTACAACAACGGAAAACATCGCGGAAGTTCAAAGGGATGTAGCAGACTGTAGACGGGTGAGCCATGATGTTTGTGCTATCGTAAGAATGTTGCATCGCCTCTTGTCAGACAACTTGGGTGTGAGACGTGTTGTTGCAAAATCTGTACCGAGACTGCTGAGCGGCGACAAAAATCATCATCGCGTAGCTGTCTGCACTGTATTGGAAATTGCAGCAAGAGATGACTCCCAACTTCATCTCCATTGTCGTAACCGGTCATGTGACATGGGTTTATGACCCTGAAACTAAGCAGCTGTCGTGCAGTGGAAGTCGCCATCATTATTGCGTCCAAAAATTACATCAAGTTCTCAACAACGTAAAGTCCATGTTTTTTTATATCAAAGGCTCTATCAACAAATAAAATGTTCCCCTGGTCAAAACAGTTAATGGAAAGTTTTATTTTGAAGTTACGTGAAGCATTAGGTGTCTACGTTCAGAACATTGGGAGTACAAGAGGTGGGTTCTCCATCACGACAATGCACCTGCGGTTTGTACAATGCGCCATCACGAACATAGGTAGTGGTTCGGAATTTTTTATCTTCCAGAAACACGATAGTGAATTCTCACAGATCCTGTTTACACGTCCTTGCTCCGAGCAACTTTTTCAGTTCCATGGAGAAAATAAATTTACAATTTAAATTTAAATTTAAATTGAAAACAATAAATTGTTTTAACAGAATTGAGAAGATCCAGACAAAATCGTAGGACGTATTATCAATTATCAATTATAGGACGCAATTATCAATTATATTTCAACATGTATGAAATTTTAAAGCTGGTTTTGATGTTGGATTTAGTGGAACGTGTGGATTGAACGGGGAACCATGCGTGTGAGGCACTAGGCGTTACCACTACACTACGGAAACAATAAAGACGTTTGCAGATTTAAATGTATGAAATGATTTGTTAATCTAATTATGGTAGTTATATTAAAACATCAGTTGTTTTGTATTAAATTGCTAAGATCAGCTGATGAAGTGTAGCTGGTGCATTGCGTGTTGTAAAAGCCATGAATTGTTTTTCCCCAGATCCGGGCGTTTTTTTCGGATTGCTTCACGCAAACGGCTTTGAATTTGTAGGTAGTACTCTTTATTGACCGTTTCTTCTGGTGGTAGGAATTCATGATGTACTATTCCATTAATATCGAAGAACACAGTGAGCATAACCTTCACGTTCGACCGCACTTGTCGGGCTTTTTTGGCCTTGGCGAGTCAGAATGTCTCCGCTGGATTGATTGACTGTAGATCATAATCCTAATTATTGAAAATAGCACTTTTGATTCATTTTGCTCAACATTGACATGTCTACTTTGTTGTGCTTATAATGAATATTAAAAACTTAAATCAACGTACAAAATGTACAAAAATATACTGAACAAAGCAATACAAGAAATCATGTAGACTTCAAATTAGGCAACCCAAATAACACAAATTGTTTCTTAACTTCTCACTGCAATATTTGAAACAATGACAATATATTTGTAATTGTACTGCAAACGAACAAAACACTTATAACTTTATTGGAAGTATTAATTAATTTTGTAACAGGTTTGACTTCCGTTGAGCCGCAAAAATAATAGATCAAGGAATGCTGGCAGCGTTCTGTCGCGCCAGATCAACCAAACTGCCACAGTGTATACGGTATTTTCATATTAGGGTGGTTTAGCATATTTTTAGTTGAAAATGCAATTTTAACAATTTAACAGCTCTTAGCAAATTTAACAGCTCTTTTATTTTGATTGTATTTACTTATTTTTTTTTTTTAATTTTAATGTGAAAAGCACATTGAGGTATTATCGCCTCCCAAAATGTAACTGTGAATGTAAAGTGTTAAAGTCGTAAGTGTAGTGTTGCAAGTATAAATGTTTGTTAGACTCGGATACCTCAAGGGACGTCTAAATCCTCTCAATAGGTGTAACCAGTCTGCCCCCCTGCGGAGTATACGTATGAAATATTTAAATACATAAAAAACAATAGATTAAAAGGTTTTGCAAGTAACGCGGTCTGATTTTCCTCTGTACAAACTTATCCAGGCAATTATCAATTATTTTTTACATATATCATGATTTAAAGCTGGTTTTCATGTTGGATTTGGCGGACGTGAGGATTGAACCGGGAAACATGCGTGTGTGAGGCACAACGCGTAACCACTACTCTACGAAAACAACGAAGTCGTTTGCAGATTTAAGTGTATGAAATGAATTGTTAATCTAATTTTGGTAGTTATATTAAAAGATCATTTGTTTTGTATTAAATTGCTAAGATCAGCTGATAGGCTGTAATAATTTTGAGGTTATGTTGTTATTAACTAGCTATGCTAATTGTCGTGTATAACCTGTAGTAATTAAAATAAAAAAGGGAGAGAAAAAAATTGGTACACAATTTTTCTTTTTAGTTCAGTAACAGAATCTTTGCAAATTTTCTGTAAATCTGATCATCGTAAAACCATGGTATGATTTAAAACCAGTCTTATATCTCCAAAATGATCCATCTGATTTTCGTCATAAAACAATATTTATCAATCAGTCCATTATAATAAATTTGAAATTTATGATACGAACTTAAACCAAAAACTTGCTCTTGTGTTTTTTCATTTGTGTTTCTAAACCGTGAATTTGTTTTATTCAAAATTGGGTTCATTAAATGGATTCAGAAATGTGAATATAATTCATCCAATTGTAATGAATTTGGGAGTTTTTTCAATATATTCCGGTACAGTATGTGACAAAAATTATTTCAATTACGTTCCTAAAAACTCATGTTAAGAAATCAATAATTTTATAAATGCAGTGGCAGAAAAAGGTAAAAAAAATATTTTTTTGAAACAATGTCCATCTGTTTACAATAATTTTTGCTATGAATTACTTTCATACCGTGATATCAAATAATGTATGTCATATACTATATAGTATGGTGTTATAATATATAATATGGCGTTATCATATAATATAGCGTTCTTGAAATGTAGTTGCCAATTGTTTGTTCAACAAACTAACTAACAATCGCATTTCATTAATGTCACACGCGCACACAAAAACCTTCGAATCCAACGTACCGGAAATGATTGGATGCGTACTCCAGCCATGTATCAATGGGTCTCAATACACACTGCTTATTTACATCAAAAACAAATGATCCGCTGAAAATACAAACACATGTAAATCACTAATTAGCTGATTAATTCGTCATTATCAAACAAAATATCAATTCATTTCTAGTAAATGATAACCAGAGGTTAAATTCTATTTATTAGTGAATTTCCATTACTCTCCAACTGTTATGCATTTTTTTATTTTCAATGAATAACACACCCGTACTGGGTTACAGAACCCGGCATTCTAACACGTGACTACGCAGCATTTCCTGGTTTTGTGATACATCACTTCGCTACGGCATCAGGTTTTGTAACACATGACTTCACTACGGCATGTGGTTTTATGACACGTGACTTTGCTACGGTTCCTGGTTTTGTGACACATGACTTCGCAACGTCACCTGGTCTTATAACACATGACTTTACTACGGCACCTAGTTTTGTGACACGTACTTTACTACAACACCTGGCTTTGTAACACGTAACTACGCTACGGCAGCTGGTTTTTTCAAACGAAACTTTGTTACGGCCCCTGGTTTTGTAACACGTGCCTTCACTACGTTATGGTGTCGGTTCCAATAGCTTATTTTCTAGTGAAGTAGGAATTCGCTAGAAACACGATTACAAAATCACAAATCAAATTTAAAATAGACAGAAGTTCAATTTGTGACATCAATTAAAAATGAAATTCGAAAAAAAACGTTTTTGTCCGTGGTTCGTTGTTTGCGCGTGTGTTGTCTGTACGTCAGCATGTTTATTTACTCTTAAGCACTGAAAACGTAAGTTAGAAGATTAAGAATGTTGGCAGTGCCAAAGCCCAAATTAAAGCTGATTAGAAAATTCACACAGACTGTGTACATTACGAGACATCTGATTTTCAATCGGTGCCTCTTCCATTACCTTAACTTTGAAAAATGGCAGATTTCCATGCTGCCAAATCTCCCAAACTGCCACAATATATTTACATATGGGTTATAATTTTTAAGGTATCCGTAAGTGAAAAACGAAAACTTATAACATTGTATTTAAAATTAACCACACAATTCATTCAAATTAAATTCGATAAACGACCTGAAGCAGGAACAGTAGAGTTTTGAAATCGTGGTAGTGTTTACGAGTGAGTGAATTAACCACTAGACGAAAAAATAGGTCATAATCCTAATTACTGAAAATAGCACTTTTGATTCATTTTCCTCAACATTGACGTGTCTGCTTTTTTGTGCTTACAATGAATATTAAAAACTTAAATCAACTTACAAAATGTACACACATATGCTGTACAAAGCAATACAAGAAATCATGTAGTCTTCAAATTAGGCAACCCAAATAACACAAATTGTTTCTTAACCTCTCACTGCAATATTCCAAACAATGACAATATATTTGTACTTGTACTGCAAACGAAAAAAACACTTATAATCTTATTGGAAATATTAACTAATTTTGTAACAGGTTTGACTTCCGTTGAGCCGCAAAAATAATAGATCAAGGAATGCTGGGAGCGTTCTGTCGCGCTACATCAACCAAACTGCCACTGTGTTTTCATTTTGTATTGTTCATACAGTATTTTCATATTGTGGGTTTAGCATTTAATGAACACAATTATGAATAAAACAAATTCACGGTTTAAAAGCACAAATGAAAAAACATAAGAGCATGTTTTTGGTTTAATTTCGTATCATAAATATCAAATTTATTATACTGGACTGATTGATAAATATTCGTTTATGACCAAAATCAGGTGGATCAGTTTCGAGAAATAAGACTGTACACACATTTAGTTGAACCAACCAACATGCAAGTTAGGGCAGGTTAGGTTACCGTACAAATTGCCGCTTCTCACGCCACTGTCATTATTTACCCGTCAGCTGTGTTCCATATTTAACCAGGTGTCCACGTAAAATAAGAAAATATCCGGCAAAGATTTCTATGGGAAAGAAACAAACTGTTAAAACATAAATTTCAATTTGACAATTTATCAGTCGCTGCGTATATCCGTACGTTATTTTGTCACCATTATTTGTCGTCATCAAGTAATGTTTGTATTTTAAATGAAATTTATGCGGATTCTAAAGCTAATTAGAACAGCTGAAATTTTAATTTTCTTAGAAGAAATTACGATAAATAAGTTGATCGTAGTAAATAATATTTTGATATGGTTTAACGGATTTCTACTACATGCTATATTGTGTACAATTTTTTCAAATTTGACAAAAAATTGAATATTTTAATCGACCTACCCAGCGAATATTTTATGTGATCCAGCGGCGAATCGCGCTCCATTTCAAGAACACGGAAAACAAACACCACAAGATTTCAAAGGCCCAAATTTTGATATATTTTATATAATGAATAGGAATGTATTTTGCACTTCGACCTGTAGGATTGTACACCTGTATAATACACGGACACCTTACATGGGTGAAATAAATTTGGGAACTCCAAGTTTAATGGATGTATCATTATGTATACATAACTAGTATCAAATAACAGCAGACCTTGTGTTTCTTCCCACCAGGATTTCCAGACCAGGATTTCAAAATGATTGCCAGTAATAATATTATAAAACACTTTTTTCTAGCACTTTTTTGAAAAACTGACTCTATCGTTGTAATTAGCATTTAAATGTTTCAAAATTTCAAATTCGAATAAAAATACGAATTTATATTCAGATACCCCATTGAATCTCGTATTTCGTATCAAAGTTAAATTCTGAAATACAAATGTATGCATATTTAATGCTGAACTGAAATCAAAATCCAAAAATTTGAGGTGAAAACGTTTTCATTTTTTTAAATAGATTTTGCATGAGCATTATTTTGAAACGGATTAAAAGATTTTGTCGGGTTACAAACTAGTAAAATGTAATCTGGTAAAATGTATTACCAAAATAAAAATTACGTGAAAAGTATAACTCAATTCAAACGAAATTCTTACTAAAATTAAACACAAACACACACACACACACACGCACACACACACACACACACACACACGCACGCACGAACACATACACACAAATAATAGTGAAATAAACAAATATTCGAAAACTTTATTCTTGGAGTCATTGTGATACCCGGCCTGGATTTTACAATAATGGCCACTTCAAATGCCTGTTTTCCAATAAAAAAATACTACAAATACATGTTTTACATTCTGCGTTATTTCACTCCGTTTTCAAAGTTCAGATGTTAAGAGCAAAATAAGGGAGATTCAAATTTAGGATTCATGGCGGCAGCCTATGCAACGCACGAGTGATGTACGGCCACAAATATATCTTCTGTTTTAAAATGAGAAGCACGCTTCACACAAGGTAAGCAGAAGTAAAAACATGTGAAGATATCCTTATTGAAAACCTTCCTGTAAAAATATCGAAAGCAGTTGAAATTAACAATCGCCTAAAAGTGTAATATTTATACACTACAAAATGTTAGCGAGTGATGTACGAGTATTATTAGTAAGATGTTCATGAAGCGAGCAAGGTACGTTAACTTAATGGTGCGGTAATTTAATATTACGTACTATAAAAATTGATTTTTGTAATTAACTATCTGCTTTAAAATCTTACACTAAAAAAATTTGAATTCGCTTTGTTAATGAGTGTAAATTTACCTAGATTTTGTAACAATAATAAAATTAATTCAAAAAAGTGAAAAATGAAAATGGCTACCTTTTTTAAGACACAGAAATTTATTTCGATGGATAACGCAATTGTTTAAGCTATTAATAATAAATTTATGTGGAAAGCATGCATCGAATTTGAATTAATCGTAAATACTAGAAATTCTAAGGATATACATAAAAAATAATAATTTGTTTTTTACAAAACAGCATCTATACTTCATATTCCGTGTTAATTATTGAACGCCCAAAATAACGAATTAGTTTCCATTAAAAAAAAATTACAAAAATATTTAAATTACTTTACAAAATCGGTTCATCAGACTTTGATATGGTTATAATGATATACTTATAATATTAATAACTAAATACAACGTACGAAATATATTTAGTACACATTATAGTAAAAGGAATCATGTGGGCTTCAAGTTAGGCAACCAACATAACTCAAACTATTCTTAAGCTCACACTACAATATTCAATATATCATAGAATATATATGTACATATACTGTTAAAGGAACGAACATTGGTTAACTGAATTTAAATACAAAACTTTAAAATTTTTGACAGGTTTGACTTTGGTTAAGCCGCATATATATAATAAAGATGAAGGAACGTGGCAGATTTCCATCCCGCCAAATTTCCCAAACTGCCACAGTGTATATTTACATATGTGTTTATCATTTTTAAATGTATCCATAACTGAAAAACGAAAACTTTATAACATTTATTTAAATTGCATTCGATCTACGACCTGAATATGGAAGATTACAGTTTTGAAACCTCGGTAGGCTTTACGAGGTGAGTAAATTGACCACTAGACTGAAAAATAGGTCGTAATCCTAATTACTGAAAATAGCACTTCTGATTCATTTTCCTCAATATTGACATGTCTACTTTGTTGTGCTTATAATGAATATTAAAAACTTCAAAATGTACACAAATATACTGTACAACAAGATATCATGTAACTTCAAATTAGGCAACCCAAATAACACAAATTGTTTCTTAACCTCTCACTGCAATATTCGAAACAATGACGATATATTTGTACTTGTACTGCAAACGAACAAACACTTAAAATCGCAGTAGAAATACTAAGTAATTTTGTAACAGGTTTGACTTCCGTTGAGCCGCAAAAGTAATAGATAAAGGAAGGTGACAGCCTTCCCTCGCGCCAGATCAACCAAATTGTCACAGTGTAATACAATATTTTCATATTGTGGGTTTAGCCTTTTTTTAGTTGAAGACGTTGTTAGGCTCTATTAATAAAAAAATGAACAATTTTAATTGTTTTTCAAAATCAGACTTTATTTGTGCTCATAATGAATATTAATAACCAAAATCAAAGTACCAAATTTATGTAATACACAATATAATAAAATAAAATTACGTAGATTTCAAATTAGGCAATGTTTTTATATGATAGGTTAGCACTTTTCAGATATCTATAACTTAAAAACGAGAATTTTATAACATTAAAGGGTAATTGCATGACAAAGTGATAAGAATTAATTTTTTTCTTCGAAATCGGTTAAGGCAAATATTGCAACTATGACTAATAAAATGAGTGATCGTTGATTAAAATTGGTTTATTCTTTATAAGTGTCAACGTTCCAAATTTTAAACGTTTTTTTTTTAATTTTCTGACATATTTTGAAATTAAACAATTGCTGAATTTTTCTTATTTTTATGCAAAATATCTATGTTGAATAGAAAGACTCATCGTTCGTAAAAACCAATTCATCAGTAGACACATCAATATTGAGGGAACATGGTTTGAGGTGTTATTTTCAGATCGTTTCTTTGCTTTGACTCCAATGATTTTGAAAACAAAATTCTTACTATTTCGTCACAATTTTACCCTTTAATATTTTATTCTCTTTTTTCACTTATGGACACCTTTAAAATGACAAGATATATGTAAATATAAACGGGACACTGTCACGTTCCTTGATCTATATTATTATGTGCGGCTCAACCGAAGTCAAACCTGTCAAAAATTACAAACCTTAAATTCAAAAATGCAACATGATTATCTCGTTCCTTTGAAAGAACAAGTAACAATATATTCAATGGTGTATAAAATATTGTAGTGGGAGTTTAAGAACAGTTTGTGTTATGATGGTTGCCTAACGTGCTAAGCATATAAATAATAATGATGAAGAAGCATGGCAGATTTCCATCCTGCCAAATCTCCCAAACTGCCACAGTGTATATTTACATATGTGTGTTCATTTTTAAGGTGTCCATAACTGAAAAACGAGAATAAAACATTAATAAATACCGTGACGAAATAGTAAGAATTTTGTTTTCAAAATCAGTGGTGTCAAAGCAAAGAAACGATCTGAAAATAACACTTCTAACCATGTTCGCTCAATATTGACTTGTCTACTGCTGAATTAATTTTTACGAACGATGAGACATTCTATTCATCATAGTTATTTTGCATAAAAGGAAAAAAAATATCAGAAATTGTTAAATTCGCAATTGCATTACGAAGTGAGAAGAATTAATTTTTTTCTTCGAATTCGGTTAAGACAATTATTGCAACTATAACGAATAAAATGAGTGATCATTGATGAAAATTGGTTTCTACTCTATAAGCGTCAACGGTCCAAATTTGTTTTTTTTTTAATTTTCTGACATATTTTGCAATTTATGAGCTCGACGATTTTCGTTTGTTAAAAGATATGGATCAAAGAATTTGTATCAAATTTTGAGTAAAAAAATGAAATAAAGTGTGCGAAATGTTAACAAAGGCCAATGGTGAGTCTGCTATGAGTAAAGCAAAAGTATACGAATGGTATAAACGTTTCCAAGAATGCAGTGAAGACGCAGAAGATGACGAACGCCCTGGGTGGCCCAGCACATCAACAACCGATGAAAACTTGGAAAAAGTGAAAGAAATGGTTTTGAACAATCGCCGAATCACAATTAGAGGGGACGCAGATGATGTTGGCATGTCGATTGGACCATGTCATGATAATTTTTTCCAATGTTTTGTGTATTAAACGAGTGGCAGCAAAATTCGATCCGAAATTGTTGAATTTTGAAAAAAAAGCGGTGAATGGAAGTTGCTCAGGAGTCACTAAATGAAGTCAACGAGTTTCTGAAACGTATTATAACAGGTGACGAAACATGGGTTTACGGATATGACGTAGAAACTAAGACTCAATCATCCCACAAGAGTCATTCTGGCTCGCTGAAGAAAAAAAGGCTCGACAAGTGCGGGCGAACGTGAAGATAATGTGCCCGCACTTGTCTAGAGTTATGCACACAGTGTTCTTCGATATTAATGGCATAGTGCATCATGAATTCCTGCCACCAGATAATTAAATATTAAGTAATATTTTAGCGTGAACAAACAAGTTTTCACTTTAAAAATACCTTTTAAAACCAAAATATATATAAGAGCGTGATGCGTGACGGCAAACTGAATTTTTTTCTCGTGCAAAACATACATCCATATCCCGCCATAAGAAGTATTCACTTCAAAAATAATCTGTTCGATCGAATAATTCGTTTCAAATTTGTTGGAGATGGAAATTTTGAGTATTCCATTATTAGAATACGAATTACAAAAACGAAACTTTTCACTAAACGATGTATATAGTAATGATTTCGTTAAACGATCGCTTTCGAGATTTTGGTAGACATAACCTAGTTTTAAGACCTGTGGGTCAAGTAAACTAATTTTTAGATGGATGTTTGTTAATTATTTTTAACTAAATGGTAACCGGAGCGTTGCTGCCGCAGAAAAAATAAAGAAATAATGATAAAAGAGTAGAATGAAAATAAAATAATAAGATTTATTTACTTGTTGATAATTAGTTTGCATAATTTTGAAGTGATAACCGTCTTGCAATTCCCAATAAATTTTGGGATTCTGTAGCGCATCGATGTGTCTCAGTAACACGTTGAATTGTATTATTTCATCACTGCAGAATAATATCACGTTCATCGCTATGACAATCGCAACTTCATTGGTGCACTGTAGCGTCCGGCATGCTGTCCGAGTGGTGTTTTGTCGCCATATATTTCAATTGCGTAAAGATTCACTGGTAAGTTGTCAATTGAAGTTTGAAATAATCTGATCAATGCATTGCATTGGTGAAGAAATGTTTGCAAAAAGCATCTTATGTGCCGTTCGGTGTCTGGAATTGATGAACTTGTGCATCATCGTCATCCACAAAGATGATTTGTTGAAATTTATGACCAGCATTCAGTACTGATAGAAATGAACCAACACGGTGATATATTTGTGCTTGAATTTTTAAAGTAGGCTTGTACTGACCTTAGAAAACTTTGTACTCACAATCGGATGAACGGTATGTCAAAGATTCTGAACAGACGATTTTAACTACAAAAGGTGATTTTTAAGATTGAAGGACGACTATTATTGTATATAAAAAAGTATTTTAACAACTGTAAAAAAATTGACTATAAATTTTTAGCGAATTTCCATTGGACAATGAACGATTTAAGGTGACATTAT
This sequence comes from Callitettix versicolor, assembly GCA_022606455.1. Taxonomy (NCBI): domain Eukaryota; kingdom Metazoa; phylum Arthropoda; class Insecta; order Hemiptera; family Cercopidae; genus Callitettix; species Callitettix versicolor. The sequence continues at coordinate 22,426 of JAJIZJ010000055.1, forward strand.
GGTAAAACCCAGACTCATGATGTCTGATATGAGCGTCTATCCTGGTCTTTAGATCACTTTAAAATCTCTCTGTAGTAGAATTGAAGAAACGTTTTTTTCGCCGCTATAAAAGAGATTCCCGCTATAGCGAGCTCATCCAAATCGTGTATAAAATCAGTTTTTATTTATACAACGTTTTGTCACTATTTTGTTTATTTAAAGTATTGTGAGCTAAAGCTATTGAAATTAATGTTCCTATCATCGGTACAGAAACTTGGATATCAACATTTAAAATGAATGTCGTTTAAAATACTACAGACACGTGGTTTAAATTAAAAATCACATGTTACAAAACCAGGTGCCAGAGAGAAGTCACGTGTTACACAACAAGGTGCCGTAACGATGTTTCATGTCACAAAACCAGGTGCTGTAGCGAAGTCACGTGACATAAAACCGGAACTGTAGCGAAGTCACGGTTACGCAACCAGGTGCTGTAGCGAAGTCACATGCCACAAAACCAGGTGCCGTAGCGAAGTCACAAAACCTGGAACGTAGCGAAGTCAGGTGTTACACAACCAAGTGCCGTAGCGAAATTTCATGTCACAAAACCAGGTGCCGTAGCGAAGTCACATGTCATAAAACCTGAACCTTAGCGAAGTCACTTATTAAACAAACAGGTGCTGTACAAAGTCACGTGTCACAAAACCAGGAGTTGAAGCGAAAGCGCGTGTTATAAAACCAAGTGCCGTAGAGAATTCACGTATCACAAAACCAAATGATGTATTAAAGTACGTGTCACAAAACTAGGTGTCCGTAGCAAAGTCATGTGTCACAAGGCCAAGTGCTGTAACCAAGCACGGGTGTGTTATTTTTTAACACAATGTTATTTTTAAACTGCAATGTTTAAATCAACTCGAATAAATAAGGAATGCAACTTTTTGACAGTTAATGTAATTATTATTTAATCAGATGAAATTCATAAGCTCCCCAAAAAACCTTATTAGTCTCAATTAAAAAAAAAAAAAATGTAAGACAAATTATTTTCTTTACAAAATCGGTAAATCAGACTTTGATATACATATAAAAAATATTAATAACTTAATTATCGTGCCAAATGTATGTATAATATACAATTTAGTAAAAGCAATGATGTAGGCTTCAACATAACACAAACATTTCTTAATCTCCCACTACAATATTGAATTCATAGAATATATTTGTACTTGTACTTTCGAAGACACTATAATTAATATTGCATTTTTCACAGATTTTTATTAATTTTTGATAGGTTTGACTTCGGTTGAGCCGCATATAATAATATAGATCAAGGATTGTGACAGGTTCCCCTCCCGCCCAATCGTCCATACTGATACAGTTTATATTTACATATATGTTGTCATTTTTAAGGTGTCCACAACTGAAAAGCGTGAGTTAAACATTAAAGGGTAAATAGCGTAACAATATAGTAAGAATTTTGTTTTCAAAATCAATGGAGTCAAAACAAAGAAAAGATCTGAAAATAACACTTCTAACCATGTTCCCTCAATCTTGACGTGTCTACTGCTGAATTAATTTTTACGAACGATGAGTAGTTATTCATCATAGTTATTTTGGACTAAAGTAAAAAAATGACAAAAATTGTTAAATTGCAAAATGTGTCAGAAAATTTAAAAAAACTTTAAAATTACGAACGTTGACGCTTACAGAGAATAAACCAATTTTCATCAACGATCACTCATTTTATTCGTCATAGTTGCAGTATATACCTTAACCGACTTCGAAGGAAAAAAATTAATTCTTATCACTTCGTCATGCAGTTAACCTTTAATGTTATAAAAATCTCGTTTTTATATTATAGATGCCTGAAAAGTGCTAACCTATTATATAAAAACATTGCATAATTTGAAGTCTACGTAATTTTTTAAATTTTATTGTGTATTACATAAATTTGGTACTTTGAAATAAGTTATTAATAGATATTATAAGCAAAAAATGTCTGATAATTTTTTTTTTTTTTTTTTTAACGTCCGACTATTGTGCACACTTGGGCTAATGCAGACGGTGGAATGATTCATAGCGTATGAAAATGCCAAGCCCTCGCCGGGAATCGTACCCGGATCCTCGGTGTGAAAGCCTAGTATGCTATCCACTAGGACACCGGTGCACACTTGGGCTAATGCAGATGGTGTGATGATTTATAGCGTGTGAAAATGCCAAGCCCTCGCCGGGAATCGAACCCGGATCCTCGGTGTGAAAGCCTAGTACGCTATCCACTAGGACACCGAGGCGGCTTTCAACTAAGAAAATGCTAAACCCTAATATGAAAATACTGTATACACTGTGGCAGTTTCGTTGATCTGGCGCGACAGAACGCTGCCAGCATTCCTTGATCTATTATTTTTGCGGCTCAACGGAAGTCAAACCTGTTACAAAATTAATTAGTATTTATAATAAGATTATAAGTGTTTGTTCGTTTGCAGTAAAAGTACAAATATATTATAATTGTTTCGAATATTGCAGTGAGAGGTTAAGAAACAATTTGTATTATTTGGGTTGCCTAATTTGCAGTCTACATGATTTCTTGTATTGCTTTGTACAGTATATATGAGTACATTTTGTACGTTGATTTAAATTTTCAATATTCATTATAAGAACAACAAAGTAGACAACAATGTTGAGGAAAATGATTCAAAAGTGCTATTTTCAGTAATTAGGATTATGACCTATTTTTCTGTCTAGTGGTCTATTTACTCACCTCGTAAAGGCTACCGAGGTTTCAAAACTCTACTCTGCTATCTGCAGGTCGTAGTTCGAATTTAATTTAATTTAATTGTGTGGCTAAATTTAAATACAAATTTCTCGTTTTTCAGTTATGGATACCTTAAAAATGATAACACATATGTAAATATACATTGTGGCAGTTTGGGAGATTTGAGGGGATGGAAATCTGCCACGTTCCTTCCTACATCTTCATTATTTATATGCGGCTCAACCAAAGTCAAACCTGTCAAAAATATCTCTTTACGTTTATTCTTCTAATTTTCGTTTTTTTATAGTATATGTATGTATATATTCTATGCTATAGTGAATATTGTAGTGGGAGGTTAGGAATAGTTTGTGTCATGTAGGTTGCCTAACTATGAAGCCCACATGATTGATTTTATTATATTGTGTATTAAATATATTTGGTACGTTGATTTTAGTTATTAATATACATTATAAGTATATCAAAATCTGATGAACCGATTTTTAAAGTAATTTAAATATTTTTGTAATATATTTTTCTCAATAGAAACTAATACATTTATTTTGGGCGTTCAATAATTAAATTAACTGTCAAAACGTTGCATGCGTTATTTATTCAAGTTACGTTAAACATTGTAGGCTAGCATAGAAGTTGACGAAACCTTTACTTCTTTGAATAATTTAATAAAAGTTTATATAAATGTTAATATTAAGTTTTTATATTTCAAGTGTTTAGAAAACGTGAAAGAAATGGTTATGAACAATCGCCGAATCACAATTAGAGAGGTCGATGATGATGTTGGCATATCGATTGGATCATGTCATAACATTGTTTCCAGAGTTTTGTGTATGGAACGCGTGGCAGCAAAATTCGTTCCAAAATTGTTGAATTTTTGAACAAAAACAGCGACGAATAGAAGTTACTCAGGAGTCACTAAATGAAGTCAACGACGATGCAGAATTACAGATACGTAATATAACAGTTGACGAAACATGGGTTTACGGATATAAGTTAATAATAAGTTTGTATTTTCAAGTTTTGTTAAAAAAAAATTTCGACAAACATTTTTTTTTATACTTTTATTACAAAAGGCTCGCTACGTGCAGTAGAAACGGATATTTCTTTTTTCAAAATACGCCAGATTTATGGCAAAACATTAAGCCCTTTATTACGTAATTCTAAAGGGAAGCGGCAAAAAACTCTTAAGCCGCCAAAATATTTTACAAATTCCCGTAATCCTTAACCATCTCTCAAGTCGGCTTATGGGTTGCAATACCTTACCGATTTGTGTAGCCTGTACTCCTACTACAAACGCTGTATATATTTCCTCACTTGGTTTTATTTACGAAGTGTAAACTGTAAGACTGCCGACCTTACTGTGTTTGCAAAATGAATGAATGAACTATTTAAATACATAAAGAACAATAGATTTTACGGTTTTTCCGTTGGCACGATCTGATTTGCCCCCGTTACTAACGTATCCATGCAATTAGCAATTATATTTCATCACGTATCAAGTTTTAGAGCTGGTCTTGATGTTGGATTTTGCGGGTCGCGTGATGCGAGGAACATGTTTATATTGATATATAACAGTATACGAGAAGTGTTCAGAAAGTAACATGAATTTTAATTTTTTGAACAAAATATTTATTTATTCTTCTACAATGACGTTGTCACCTTCAAAATAGTCCCCATGGGAGATTGTGCACTTGCGCCAGCGCTTCTTCCAATTTTCAAACTCGATCTTTTTTAAATCAAATTTTATTTATTTTAAAAAAGTTTGTAAATAAAATTTTAAATTTAAAAATTGTTATTGAAAATTAACAATATTTTTCAGTCTTTAATAATAATTAAAGAACCCTTTAGTTCTTTCAGCGATGCGCTTTTAATGCCATTTACGGCTGTAAAACTACGGCACTTTAAGGTTCTATTTATTTTTGGAAATAGAAAAATTACACGGAGACATGTGTGGCGAAAATGGAGGCTGGGGCATCGTTACAGTACTGTTTTTGGAAAAAAGTCAAGAACAAGCAATGAAGTGTGAGCTGGTGCATTATCGTGGTGAAAAAGAATTGAATTGTTTTTCCACAGATTCGGGCGTTTTTTTCGGATTGCTTCACGCAAACGGCGTTGAACTTCAAGGTAGTATTTTATTGACCGTTTCATCTGGTGGCAGGAATTCACGATGCACTATGCCATTAATATCGAAGATCACAGTGAGCATCGAAGAACCTTCACGTTCGACAGCACTTATTGAGCCTTTTTCGGGCTTGGCATGCCATAATTCCACCGCTGGGATGATTAAGTCTTAGTTTCGACTTCATATTTGTAAAACAATGTTTCGTCACCTGTTATAATAAGTTTCATTAATTCTGCATCGTCGTTGACTTCATTTAGTGACTCCTGAGCAACTTCAATTCGCCGCTGTTTTTTGTTCAAAATTCAACAATTTTGGAACGAATTTTGCTGCTACATGTTTCATACACAAAACATTGGAAACAATGTCATGACATGATCCAATCGATACGCCAACATCATCAGCGACCTCTCTAATTGTGATTCGGCGATTGTTCATATTAATTTCTTTACCTTTTTCCACATTTTCATCGATTATTGATGTGCTGGGACAGTCGTCATCTTTAACGACTTCACGGCCTTCTTGGATATATAACACGCTTATAACACTCATAAACTCTTGCTTTACTCATAACAGACTAACCATAGGCCTTTGTTAATATTTCACACTCTTAGTTACACTTTATAACATGTTTCACGCAAAATTAGATATACGAGCCGTTCCTTGTTTAAGAAATCATAAACCAGTTCAAATCCAAATGTTTGCTTCCGTTTGAAAAAGCAGTTTGTTTATCGTGTATTTTTCTAAAAACTAAAAAAACACCTACCAATTTTCCTAATGACCTAATCGCACAAGTTATGTCAGACTTTAAAAACAATATTTTTTACACAAAACACACATTACTTACTGTATTCATAAATTTCTCTTTAAGTGGTCATCATGGTAAGACCCAAACCATGACTTTCAAATGAGCTCTGATTTTAACAACTGGACCAGTTTTAAAAGGTTGGTTCAAAATAGTACAGAACCTCTTTTTAATCTGATTTCACCATCAAAATCAACATTAAAGTATATATATATATATATATATATATATACATTATCACTTTAAATTTTTAAAATGAAAACCAAAAAAAAATCTGGCTGCAATCAGAATTCATTTTTGTAGCCTATTTTCAGTGCAATTTTAAAATTAATAACAATCATTAGTACAGATTTGATTTAAACTCAGTATGAAATTTCGTTTTTCGGTAAAATTCGTTCAATCATTTTAAAATGATGGCACAATTTTTTTCTTTGAACAAAAATTTTGTTTAGTCTGATTTGACTATTGTAATTAACGTTCAAATTTGCATTAATCAGAATTTTAGTTTTACATATTCTATTTCAATACAACATTAAAGTTTAAAATATAAATGTATGCAGCTTAAAATGTTGATTATGATTGTGAAATTAGATTTAAAAAAGAGCTTGATACTTTTTTTTTAGAAAATGTCTATCTTTACATCAGCAAGACAGCTTCGTGTTGCGGATATTAAAAGTTATTTAAGGAATGGGATTTAATTTCTTTTGATTGAATTTAAAAACAGGTCGAGTGACTGAAAAACTTGTAAAATTAACAAAAGCTCTTAAAGTAAAACCACTCAGTCTGTTACAGTAATCACATGAAATATAAAGTAGCTGCTTCAGGTAATGGAAAAGTTCTATTTCTCAAACCGCCATTTTGTTGGCCGTTTCACTCCTCTTCATTTTTGTAATCAATTAATTTTTTTCATTACTTTTAATTTTCGTCAAGAAACCTTTGCTCAGTGTTACGGTTCCTCGTCGATCCCATTTCGTTTCCCATAGATTAATTAAAATTCTGTCACTTTTATTTTCGTTCTCTAAAAATAAAAACATGAGAAACGCGATCATAAAAAAACGATAGTAAATATTTTCATTGCCAATTCGATTTAGGTTTTTAAGATTAAAATCTTGTGAACATTGCTGCATATTAATATGCTGAAAATTGTTAAAAATTTCCGTTAAAAAAATCTGTCAACATAAAAAAACTTACACGGGACAATAAAATAAATACCGATTTTGACCTTCTTGTAAAAAGTTTTAAAATGTTGATTTACACATACATATTTTTGTGTTGAAATTTAATCATATAAAGTATTTACACATATTCGTGTATTAATACTGAAATGTTTTTAAGGTGGTTCTACTTAATTCAAATTTGCCACAAAAAATTCTGTTATTGAACAAAAATAAAAATAACTATCACTTATGTTTTCTCTTTGTTCTTTTAATTTTAGGTACGATAAATTGTTCGAAAAGACAACAAATTAACATTAGCTAGATTTTAATAACATAACCTGAAACTTTATTACAACCTATTAGCTGAACTTAGAAAATTAATATAAAACAGCTGATCTTTTAATATACTACCTAAATAAATTAACAATTCATTTCATATACTTACATTTGCCAAACGTTTGTCTAGTTTCCGTAGTGTTGCCGTTATCGCGTTTTGTCTCACACGCGCAAGGTTCTCGTTTCGATCCCGGGCGAAAACACAGATACTTTTAATTATAATTAAATTAATATGAGATTTGCACGCAAAGTACGAGGTGTGTTCAGAAAGTAAGGAGAATTTTTAAATTTCGCGGGGTAGGAGAGTCCGTTTGTCAAACACTTTTTTTATTATGTTTGTATACATGCCTTTGAAGTATGATGGATCAAAGGATTAGTATCAAATTTTGCGTGAAAAATGGTATAAAGTGTAATAAAGAGTGTGAAATGTTACAAAGGCCTATGGTTAGTCTGTTATGAGTAAAGCAAGAGTTTATGAGTGTTATAAGCGTGTTATATATCCAAGAAGGCCGTGAAGACGTTAAAGATGACGAACGACCCAGCACATCAACAACCGATGAAAATGTGGAACAAAGTAAAGAAATTAATATGAACAATCGCCGAATCACAATTGGAGAGGTTGCTGATGATGTTGGCATATCGATTGGATCATGTCATGACATTGTTTCCAATGTGTTGTGTATGAAACATGTGGCAGCAAAATTCGTTCCAAAATTGTTGAATTTTGAACAAAAAACAGCGGCGAATGGAAGTTGCTCAGGAGTCACTAAATGAAGTCAACGACGATGCAGAATTAAAAAAAAACGTATTATAACAGGTGACGAAACATTGTTTTACAAATATGAAGTCGAACCTAAGACATAATCATCCCTGCGGTGGAATTATGACATGCCAAGCCCGAAAAAGGCTCAATAAGTGCGGTCGAACGTGAAGGTTTTTCGATGCTCACTGTGTTCTTCGATATTAATGGCATAGTGCATCATGAATTCCTGCCACCAGATGAAACGGTCAATATGAGTACTACCTTGAAGTTCAACGCCGTTTGCGTGAAGCAATCCGAAAAAAAACGCCCGAATCTGTGGAAAAACCATTCAATTCTTTTGCACCACGATAATGCACACTTCATTTCTTGTTGGTGAATTTTTGGCCAGAAACAGTACTGTAACGATACCCCAGACTCCATATTCGCCACACATGTCTCCGTGTGACTTTTTTCTATTTCCAAAAATAAATATAAACTTAAAGTGCCGTAGTTTTACATTAAAAGCGCATCGCTGAAAGAACTAAAGGGTATCTCAAAGATCGAGTTTGAAAATTGGAAGAAGCGCTGGCGCAAGTGTATAATCTCCCATGGGGACTATTTTGAAGGTGACAACGTCATTGTAGAAGAATAAATAAATATTTTCTTCAAAAAATTAAAATTCATGTTACTTTCTGAAAACACCTCGTATACTGTTATATATCAATATAAACATATTCCTCGCATCACGCGAGGATGGAGCTCATAAAAACACGTGTAACCTTAGTGGCTGTCACTGACAAAGTCAACAACGAAAACAGCTGAAAGTTTTATCATTCCTCAATGGCATTTATACCTACACAATAAAAAAATTAATTTGACAATCGGACTCTCCAAGCCTGCGAAATGTAAAAATTCTCGTTACTTTGTGAACATATTTTGCGTGCAAATCTCTTATTAAATTAATTATAATTAAAAGTATCTGTATTAAAAGTATAAGCTTGAAGAATTAGTAGTGTGTTCAGGTAGCATACTGTATGACGTGGCTTAAGGGATTTAGTTGTAATTGTAATTGTATTAGTCATAATCGTTTTTAGCATAAGTGCTTCTAAATAATTTTTTTATTGTGTTTAACGTTATATATATATGCCGAAACAATGGTGATGGGAGGTCATTACAAGGTTAAAGATATAGTGAAGTAGGAACGGAAAATCCTTTGAAAGATTTAGGGGGCGGTCAATAAAAGTGGCATTTGACTTCGGTTGAGCCGCATATAAATAATAAAGATGAAGGAACATGGCAGATTTCCATCCCGCAAAATCTCCCAAACTGCCACAGTGTATAATTACACATGTGTCCTCATTTTTAAGGTATCCTTAAACGAGAACTGTATAACATTGTTTTTAAATTTATAAACACAATTCATTTACATTAAATTCGATCTACGACCTGAAGATGGAAGCGTAGAGTTTTGAAACCGCGGTAGCCTTTCCGAGGTGAATAAATAGACCACTAGACGGAAAAATATGTCATAATCCTAATTACTGAAATAGAACTTTTGATTCATTGTCCTCAACATTGACGTGTCTACTTTGTTGTGCTTATAACGAATATAAATAACTTAAATCAATGTACAAAAATATACTATACAAAGCAATACAAAAAATAATGTAGACTCGGGTACCGAGAAGGGCGTCTAAATCCTCTCAATAAGTGCAGCTAATCTGCACTCCCCATGCGTGGTATACTTATGAACTATTTAAATACATCAGGAATAATAGATTACACGGTTTTGCTGGTGACGCGTTCTGATTTTCCTCTGTTACAAATTTATCCAGGCAATTATCAATTATTTTTCAATCTGTATCAAGTTTTAAAGCTGGTTTTGAAGTTGGATTTCGCGGGACGAGAGGATTGAACCGGAATTCATACGCGTGTGAGATGCAACGCGATAACCACTACACTACGGAAAGAACGAAGACGTTTGCAGATTTGAATGTATGAAATGAATTGTTAATATAATTTTGGTAGTTATATTAAAAGATCAGTTGTTTTATATTAAATTGCTAAGATCAGCTGATAGGCTATAATAAGTTACAGGTCATGTTGTTAATAACTAGCTATACTAATTTGTCGTGTTTTTGATAAACTGTAGTTAATAAATTAAAAATGGAGAGAAAAAAATTGGCATATAATTTTTCTTTTTAGTTCAGTAACAGAATTTTTTGCAAATTTAATTTAATTCCGTCCATCGTAAAACAATGGCATGATTTAAAACCAGTCTTATTTCTCGAAACTGATACATCTGATTTTTGTCATAAACGAATATTTATCAATCAGTTCAGTATAATAAATTTGATATTTATGATAAGAAATTAAACCAAAAACATGTTCTTGTGTTTTTTAATTTGTGCTTTTAAACCGTGAATTTGTTTTATTCATAATTGTGTTCATTAAATTGATTCCGAATTGTGAATATATTTGCTCTAATTGTAATGAATTTGGGAGTTTTTTTCAATATATTCCGGAACAGTATATGAAACAAATTATTTCATTTACGTTTCTAAAACTCATGTTAATAAGTCATTAATTTTATAAATTCAGTGATGGAAAAAAACTAATATTTAAAAATACTGTCCATCAATTTACAATATTTTTTGCTAAAAATTACATTCATACCGTGGTAACGAATAATTTATATGAATATAATATAGCATTCTTGAAATTCATATGTCCATTATGTTTGTTTAACAAACTATATACAATAACAATTTATTAACATCACACTAAGGAACACACAAACTTTCGAATTCAATGGACGGAAATGATTGGATGCCTACTCCAGCCATGCATCACTGTGTCTCAATACACACTGCTCATTTACATAAAAAACAAATGGATCCGCTGAAAATACAAACAAATGTAAATCAATAATTAGCTGTTTAATTCGTCATTAACAAACAAAATATCAATTCATTATTGGTAAATAATAACAAGAGACTTAATTCCATTTTATTAGCGAATTTCCATTACTCTTCAACTGTTTTGCATTCTTTTATTTTTAATGAATAACACACCGTACTTGGTTACAGAACCTGGCTTTGTGACACGTGACTTTGTTACGGCACTAGGTTTAATGACATGTTACTTCGCTACAGCTTTTCGCTTTGTGAGACCTGGTACGTGATTTTGCTATGGTTCCTGGTTTTGTTACATGTGAATTCTCTACGGCACCTGGCTTTGTAACACGTGTTTTCGCTGGGGTCCCTGTTTTGTGATACATGACTTCGCAACGGCACCTGGTTTTATAACACATGACTTCACTACAGCACCTAGTTTTGTGACAACGTGGCTTAGCTACGGTTCCGAGTTTTGTGACACGTTACCTGGTTTTATAACACATGACTTCACTACGGCACCTAGTTTTGTGATAACGTGGCTTAGCTACGGTTCCGAGTTTTGTGACACGTTACCTGGTTTTATAACACATGACTTCACTACGGCACCTAGTTTTGTGACACGTTACCTGGTTTTATAACACATGACTTCACTACGGCACCTAGTTTTGTGACAACGTGGCTTAGCTACAGTTCCGAGTTTTGTGACACGTTACCTGGTTTTATAACACATGACTTCACTACAGCACCTAGTTTAGTGACACGTACTTTACTACTGCACTTGATTTGTAACACGTAAATTCTCAGCGGCACTTGGTTTTCTGACACGTGATTTCGCTATAATACCTAGTTTTGTAAAACGTAACTACGCTACGATAACTATTTTTTTGACACGAAACTTCGCTAAGGCTTATATGTTTTGTAACTAATGACTTCGCTGCTGTTGTGGTTTTGTGACAAGTGACTTCACCTGGTTTTATGACATGTGACATCGATAGCATCTGGTTTTGTAACACGTGACTTCGCTAAGGTTCCTGTTTTTGTAACACGTGACTTCGCTATGGCACCTGGTTTTGTAACATGTGAATTTTAATTTAAACCACATGTCTGTGGTATTTTAAACGACAGTAATTTTAAATGTCGATATCCACCTTTCTGTACCGATTATTGAGCAACAGGTTAAAAAATTGCCTTTTTCTCTCAGTTACATTATTTTATTCATACAGAATTATTTGAAGAAATGTTGTTTTTGAATACTGCACGTCGTATAGTTTAATTTCAATAACTTTAGCACACAATACTTAAAATCACTGAGTGCTTCTTCTAGTGATGTGGGGTTTTTGTCCGTCCAATGAAGCAATGGAAAACATACAGTACATTTGACTAATTTTACTGTTCTTACCGTGCCAACATAGTTGTCATTTAAAGAAAAATACATTCTTAGTAAGTGCATAAGAATAGTATTCGTTACCAAAAAATGTCTATCGATGTCCGTCTATTGGGAGCGCCCGTTGAAGGGGGTTTACTTATTACTCTAATGACGTTCGCACTTTTATAGATTCGAACTTGCCACTAAAGTCAATATAATTAGTTAAGTTAACAACATTCTTTTAGCTTGATTTTACCCCAAAAATGCTTTGTAACTTTTAACTTACACGCCTGATTTGAATGTTGAAAATATGATTTCACAGTTTCAATCAGAGTTAAACTTTACATAACGCATTATGTGTATGTGTGTGTGTGTGTGTTTGAACTGAATTAAAAATTTAAAGTCAGATGTTCGTGTTTATATCATGGCGTTCGTATGAGGTTATTGGGAGACGTTTTTTGGTATTTAGGACGGTATACAATAAAAAAATGATCAAAATAGCTAAAAATGTAATAAAATGACTTTATGATAAGAAAAAGAAAAAATTAAACAAACTCGGTCATTTAAAAGAACTAAACTAAAAAATTTGTGATGAATATTGTTCAATTATACTAGTTGTTTAATGTCAAACGTATATAAATCAATTATCTTACTGAATTGATTTATAAATATTCTTTATGACGAATTAAAAGTAAAAACTTTGTATTTTTGTGTCTCCCTTTTTTATTTTAATTACTACAGTTTACACGCGACAATTAAAATAGCTAGTTTTTAACAACATAAATTCAAACTTATTAAAGCCTATCAGCTGATCATAGCAATTTATTACAAAACAACTGATCATTTAATATAACTACTAAAATTAGATTAACGATTCATTTCATACACTTAAATCTGCAAACGACTTCATTGTTTCCGTAGTGTAGTGGTTACGCGTTGTGCCTCACACGCGCATGGTTCCCATTCAATCCACTCGTCCCGCGAAATCCAACATCAAAAAAGCTATAAAATTGATACATTTTGAAAACTAATTCATAATTGCCTGGATAAGTTGGTAACAGTGGAAAAACCGACCGCGTCACCAGCAAAACCGTGTAATCTATTGTTTTTATGTATTTAAATAGTTCATATGTATACCACGCAGGGGTGCAGACTAGCTGTACCTATTGAGAGGATTTAGACGTCCTCGCGGTACCCGAATCTAACACACACCTACACTTACGACTTTAACACATTACAATCACACTTACATTTAGGGAGGCGATATGTAATTTTCCCCTTAAAATAAAAAAAAAAAAATAAATAAATAAAATAATATAAGTAAATAAAATCAAAATAAAACAGCTGTTAAATTTTCTATAATATAATATGCTGGCCTACAACGTTTAAATTATCTCGAATAAATAACGAATGCAACTTTTTGACAGTTAATGTAATTAATACTTAATCAGATGAAATTCATAAGCTCCCCAAAATAACTTATTAGTCTCAATTACAAAAAACTGTTAGAAAATTAATTTACTTTACTAAATCGATTCATCAGATTTCGATATACTTATAATGAATATTAATAACTGAAATAATTGTGCCAAATTTATTTAATACTCAATATGGTAAAAGCAATCATTTTGGCTTCACGTTAGGCAACCATCATAACACAAACTGTTCTTAAGCTCCCACTACAGCATAGAATATATTTGTACTTGTATTGTTAAAAGAACGAGATATTACATTTTTCAATTTTATACTTGTAATTTTTGATAGGTTTGACTTCGGTTGAGCCGCACATAATAATATAGATCAAGGAACGTGACAGTGTCTCGTCCCGCCAATCTGCCACAGTTTATATGCATTAGCCCAATTGTGCACAATAGTCGGATGTTAAAAAAAAAAAAAAAAGAAAAAAATTACATGTGTTGTCATTTTTAAGGTGTCCATAACAGAAAAACGAGAATAAAACTTTAACGGGTAAATAACGTGACGAAATAGTAAGAATTTTGTTTTCAAAAATCAGTGGAGTCAAAACAAAGAAACGATCTGAAAATAACACTTCTAACCATGTTCCCTCAATATTGATGTGTCTACTGCTGAATTAATTTTACGAAAGATGAGACTTTCTATTCATCATAGTTATTTTGCGTAAAAGTAAAAAAATATCAGAAATTGAGAAATTGCAAAATGTGTTATAAAAATTAAAAAAAAGTTCAAATTTGGAACGTTGACGCTTACAGAGAATAAACTAATTTCATCAACGATCACTTATTTTATTCGTCATAGTTGCAATATTTCACTTAACCGATTTCGAAACAAAAAAAATTCGTATCACTTCGTCATATAAAATTTTTGTTTTTAAATTATAGATACCTGAAAAAAAAGCCTATTATATAAAAATATTGCCTAATTTGAAGTCTACGTAATTTCCTTTTATTGTATTGTGTATTACATAAATTTGTTACTTTAATTTAAGTTATTAATATACATTTTAAGCACACAAGTGTCTGATTTTGTAAAATAATTAAATATTTTTCAATTTTTTTTCAACTAAAAAAATGCTAAACCCACAATATGAAAATACTATATACACTGAGGCAGTTTGGTTGATCTGGCGCGACAGAACGCTGCCACATTCCTTGATCTATTATTTTTGCTGCTCAACGGAAGTAAAATCTGTTAAAAATTACTTATTTTTTTTTATACGATTATGGGTGTTTGTTCGTTTGCGGTACAAGTACAAATATATAGTAATTGTTTCGAGTATTGCAGTAAATGTTTAAGATAAAAATTGTGTTATTTGGGTTGCCTATTCTGAAGTCTACATGATTTATTGTACTGCTTTGTACAGTATATTTTAGTACATTTTGTACGTTGATTTAAGTTATTAATATTCATTATATTATAAGCACAACAAAGTAGACATGTCAATGTTGAGGAAAATGAATCAAAAGTGCCATTTTCCGTAATTAGGATTATGACCTATCTTTCCGTCTAGTGGTCTATTTTCTCACCTCGTAGAGGCTAACGCAATTTCAAAACTCTACTCTTCCATATTCAGGTCGTAGATCGAATTTAATGTAAATGAATTTAAATAAATGTTATAGTTATCGTTTTTCAGTTATGGATACATTTAAAAATGATAAACACATAAGTAAATATACACTGTGGCAGTTTGGAAGATATGGCGGGATGGAAATCTGCCACGTTCCTTCATCTTTAATATATATATGCGGCTCAACCAAAGTCAAACCTGTCAAAAATATCTGTTTTAAATTTATGAAATCAATTTTCGTTCCTTTGACAGTATATGTATGTATATACTCTATGCTATATTGAATATTGTAGTGGGAGGTTAGGAATAGTTTATGTTATGTTGGTTGCCTAACTTTGAAGCCCAAATGATTGCTTTTACTATATTGTGTATTAAATATATTTGGTATGTTGATTTAAGTTATTAATATTTATTATGAGTACATCAAAGTCTGATTAACTGATTTGTACTATAATTTTAATATTTTTTTTTTAATAGAAACTAATACGTTTATTTTGGGCGTTCAATAATTAAATTAACTGTCAAAACGTTGCATGCGTTATTTATTCAAGTTAGGTTAAACACTGTAGGCTAGCATATTATACCTTTATAAACTTGAATAATATAATAAAAGTTTGTATATAAGTTAATAATAAGTTTGTATATTTCAAGTTTAGTTAAAACAAATTTTCTCCAAACGTGTTTTCTTATACTTTTATTACAAAAGGCGCGCCAAAGTGCAGTAGCTGCGGATATTTCTTGTTCCAAAATACGCCAGATTTATGACAAAACATTTAGCCCTTTATCACGAAAATCTAAAGGGACGCGGAAATAACTGTTAGGCCACCAAAATATTTTACAAACTACCGTAATCCCGAACCATCTACAAGTTGGCTTATGGGTTTTAATACCTTACCGATTTGTGTAGACTAAACTCCTACTACAAACTCTGTGTATATTTCCTCACTTTGTTTTATTTACGAAGTGAAAACAGTAAAACTGCCGACCTTACTGTAATTGCAAAAAGAATGCATGAACTATTTAAATACATAAAGAACAAGAGATTACACGGTTTTGTCGGAGGCACGAGCTGATTTTCCTCTGTTACGAACGTATCAGGCAATTACCACACACGTATTAGCTTTTTCAACACGTATCAAGTTTTAGAGCTGGTTTTGATGTTGGATTTTGAGGGTCGCGTGATGCGAGGAATATGTTTATATTGATATATAACAGTAAACGAGGTGTGTTCAGAAAGTAACATGAATTTTAATTTTTTGAAGAAAATATTTATTTATTCTTCTACAATGACGTTGTTACCTTCAAAATAGTCCCCATGGGAGATTATACACTTGCGCCAGCGCTTCTTAAATTTTCAAACTCGATCTTTGAGATACCCTTTAGTTCTTTCGCGATGCGCTTTTAATATCATCTACGGCTGTAAAACTACGACACTTTAAGGTTCTATTTATTTTTGGAAATAGAAAAAAGTCACACGGAGACATGTGTGGAGAATATGTAGGCTGGGGTATCGTTACAGTATTGTTTCTGGCCAAAAATTCACCAACAAGAAATGAAGTGTGCATTATCGTGGTGCAAAAGAATTGAATGGTTTTTCCACAGATTCGGGAGTTTTTTTTCGGCTTGCTTCACGCAAACGGCGTTGAACTTCAAGGTAGTACTCCTTATTGACCGTTTCATCTGGTGGCAGGAATTCATGATGCACTATGCCATTAAAATCGAAGATTTTTCCGTCACTGAATTTACAAAATTAATGACTTATTAACATGAGTTTTTAGGAACGTAATTGAAATAATTTTGTTCATATACTGTTCCGGAATATATTGAAAAAACTCCCAAATTCATTATAACTGGAACAAATATATTCACATTTCGGAATCCATTTAATGAACACTTTTATGAATAAAACAAATTCACTGTTTAAAAGCACTAATGAAAAAACACAAGAGCATGTTTTTGGTTTAATTTCTTATCATAAATATCAAATTTATTATACTGAACTGATTGATAAATATTCGTTTATGACCAAAATCTGATGTATCAGTTTCGAGAAATAAGACTGGTTTTAAATCATACCATGGTTTTACGATGGACGGAATTAAATTAAATTTGCAAAAAATTCTGTTACTGAACTAAAAAGAAAAATTATGTGCCAATTTTTTTCTCTCCATTTCTAATTTATTAACTACAGTTTATTCAAAAACACGACAAATTAGTATAGCTAGTTATTAACAACATGACCTGTAACTTATTATAGCCTATCGTCTGATATTAGCAATGTAATATAAAACAACTGATCTTTTAATATAACTACCAAAATTATATTAACAATTCATTTCATACATTTAAATCTGCAAACGTCTTCGTTCTTTCCGTAGTGTAGTGGTTATCGCGTTTCGTCTCACACGCGGTTCAATCCGGTCTCCGGTTCAATCCACTCGTCCCGCAAAATCAACTTCAAAAACCAGCTTTAAAACTTGATACATATTGAAAAATAATTGATAATTGCCTGGATAAATTTGTAACAGAGGGAAAATCAGAACGCGTCACCAGCAAAACTGTGTAATCTATTGTTCCTTATGTATTTAAATAGTTCATAAGTATACCACGCATGGGGAGTGCAGATTAGCTGCACCTTATTGAGAAGAGATTTAGACGCCCTTCTCG
Source organism: Callitettix versicolor (assembly GCA_022606455.1). Lineage (NCBI taxonomy): Eukaryota > Metazoa > Arthropoda > Insecta > Hemiptera > Cercopidae > Callitettix > Callitettix versicolor. The sequence continues at coordinate 40,304 of JAJIZJ010000055.1, forward strand.
GTTTTGAGTCTACATTATTTCTTGTATTGCTTTGTATAGTATATTTTTGTACGTTGATTTAAGTTATTTATATTCGTTATAAGCACAACAAAGTAGACACGTCAATGTTGAGGACAATGAATCAAAGTTCTATTTCAGTAATTAGGATTATGACATAATTTTTCCGTCTGAAGTGGTCTATTTATTACACCTGTTTCGTCAATCTATTGGAGTTCATTCTAAGAAGATGGCCGTAAAAATTTATTCTCCTTTTTCTCATAGTATCTGATAGTTTTTCAATTTTCTTATAGAGAGCTTCATTTCTTATATATACAACCTTATTATCCTGAAATTTTGTTCCGTTATTCCTTTAACGGAAATAACGGCCTTTCCGTTATTTCAAGTCTTTCTGTCTGGCCTATGCGATTCATGGTTAATGTTTCTGCTGCGTACAGTGCTTCCGGCTTGATCACTGTTTTATAATGTTTAATTTTGGACCCCCATGAAAGGGATTTCTTATTGTATGTTTCTTTCGTCAATTGCAAGGCCAATTCAAGTTTGTTTCTCCTGGATTCAATTGCCTTGCCCTCATCTGCATTCCAACTAATCCATTCACCAAGATATTTGAACTCTTTTACAATTTCTATTTTCTGTTCTTGGATTTTAAGGTATTTATTTGGGTATTTGTTGTTTGTCATGATTTTGGTCTTTTCAAACGATATGTTTAGACCTATTTTATCTGCTTGTTTCTTCAATTCAAGAATCTGCTCCCTTGCTTCCTCCATTGTATCAGCAAACAAGGCCATATCATCTGCAAATGCAATACAGCTAATTCTGAGATTCTTCTTTTTGTAACCCAATCCTATTCCACTTTTTATATTTTTCTTCCATTCCCTGACTACTTTCTCAAGTGCACAATTAAACTATAATTTCCTTTTATTGTATTGTGTATTACATAAATTTGTTACTTTAATTTAAGTTATTAATATACATTTTAAGCACACAAGCGTCTGATTTTGTAAAATAATTAAATATTTTTCATTTTTTTTCAACCAAAATATTAAATATATTTGGTATGTTTATTTAAGTTATTAATATTTATTATGAGTACATCAAAGTCTGATTAACTGATTTGTACTGTAAATTTAATATTTTTGTAATATATTTTTTTTTAATAGAAACTAATACGTTTATTTTGGGCGTTACTTAAAAAAAATTTTCTCCAAACGTGTTTTCTTATACTTTTATTACAAAAGGCGCGCCAACGTGCAGTAGTTGCAGATATTTCTTGTCCCAAAATACGCCAGATTTGACAAAACATTAAGCCCTTTATCACGTAAGTCTAAAGGGACGCGGCAAAAAACTGTTAAGCCGCCAAAATATTTTACAAACTCCCGTAATCCTGAACCATCTCTCAAGTCGGCTTATGGTTTGTAATACCTTACCGATTTGTGTAGCCTGTACTCCTACTACAAACGCTGTATATATTTCCTCACTTGGTTTTACTTACGAAGTGTAAACTGTAAAACGGCCGACCTTACTGTTTGCAAAAAGAATGTATAAACTATTTAAATACAAAAAGAACAATAGATTACACGGTTTTGCCGGTAGCGCGAGCTGATTTTCCCCAGTTACGAACGTATCGAGGCAATTAGCAATTCATTTTCAACACGTATCAAGTTTTAGAGCTAGTTTTGACGTTGTATTTTGCGGGTCACGTGATGCGTGGAACATGTTTATATTGATATATAACAGTATACGAGCTGTGTTCAAAAAGTAACGAGAATTTTATTTTTTTGAACAAAATATTTATTTATTCGTCTACATAGATTTTGTCGCCTTTAAAATAGTCCCCATTGGAGACAATGCACTTGTGTCATCGCTTCTTCCAATCCTGGAAACACTTCTCAAATTCTTTGAGATAGCCTTGAGATAGGCACCTTGTTGTGTAACACGTGACTTCTCTCTGGCACCTGGTTTTGTTACATGTGATTTTTAATTTAAACCACGTGTCTGCCGTATTTTAAACGACAATAATTTTTAATGTTGATATCCAAGTTTCTGTACCGATGAAGGAACTTTAATTTCAATAGCTTTAGCACACAATACTTTAAATAAACAAAATAGTGACAAAACGTTGTATAAATAAAAACTGATTTTATACACGATTTGGATGAGCAAGAGAGCTCTTTATAGCGGCAAAAAAAAAACGTTCCTTCAATTCTACTACAGAGAGATTTTAAAGTGATCTAAAGACCAGGATAGACGCTCATATCAGACATCATGAACCTGGTATTTACCATAATGTCACCTTAAATCGTTCACTGTCCAATAGAAATTCGCTAAAATTTATAGTCAATTTTGTTACAGTTGTTAAAATGCTTTCTTGTAGACAATAATAGTCGTCCGTTATTCAGGCTCGTCTCGTATAAGTTCTCGGGTGAACTGATCCCGGATCATGTCCGTCGTACAGTTGACCGTGCGATAAACTAGTATTTCTCTAATCCACCCACCACTCTCAATGTTCGTTTTTTAATAACTCACAAATTCATTAATAACTTAAATCAAAGTTCCAAATTTATGTAATGCACAATACAATAAAAGGATATTACGTAGACTTCAAATTAGTTAATGTTTTTATATAATAGGTTAGCACTTTTCAGGTATTTATAACATAAAAACGAGATTTTTATAACATTAAATGTTAATTGCATGACGAAGTGATAAGAATTAATTTTTTTCTTCGAAATCGGTTAAGGTATATATTGCAACTAAGACGAATAAAATGAGCGATCGTTGATGAAAATTGGTTTATTCTCTGTAAGCGTCAACGTTCCAAATTTTAAAGTTTTTTTTTTTAATTTTCTGACACATTTTGTAATTTAACAATTTCAAACATTTTTTTACTTTTATGCAAAATAACTATGATGAATCGAATGGCTCATAGTTCGTAAAAATTAATTCAGCAGTAGACAGGTCAATATTGAGGGAACATGGTTAGAAGTGTTATTTTCAGATCGTTCTTTGCTTTGACTCCACTGATTTTGAACACAAAATTCTTACTATGTCGTCACGCTATTTACCCTTTAATGTTTAACTCTCGCTTTTCAGTTGTGGACACCTTAAAAATGACAACATATATGTAAATATAAATTGTGGCAGTTTCGATGATTTGGCGGGAGGGGAACCTGTCACAATCCTTGATCTATATTATTATATGCGGCTCAACCGAAGTCAAACCTATCAAAAATTATGAAAAATCTGTGAAAATAGCAATATTAATTATTGTGTCTTTGAAAGTACAAGTACAAATATATTCGATGGTGAATTCAATATTGTAGTGGGAGATTAAGAAATGTTTGTTGCCCAACTTGAAGCCTACATCATTGCTTTTACTAAATTGTATATTTCATACAATTGGCACAATAATTAAGTTACAATATTTTTTTTATGTATATCAAAGTCTGATTTACCGATTTTGTAAAGAAAATAATTTGTCTTACATTTTTTTTTTTAATTGAGATTAATAAGGTTTTTTGGGGAGCTTATGAATTTCATTTGATTAAATAAAAATTACATTAACTGTCAAAAAGATGCATTCCTTATTTATTCAAGTTGATTTAATCGTTGCAGGGTAGCATATTATATTATAACAAATTTAACAGATCTTTTATTTTGATTGTATTTACTTATTTAATTTTATTTATTTTTTTTTTATTTTAAGGCGAAAAGCACATTGAGGTATTATCCCCCTCCCTAAATGTAAGTGCGAGTGTACAGTGTTAAAGTCGTAAGTGTAGTGTTACAAGTATAAGTGTGTGTTAGACTCGGGTACCGCCTAGGGACATCTAAATCCTCTTAATAGGTGTAACTAGTCTGCACCCCCATGCGGGCTATACGTATGAACTCTTTAAATACATAAAAACAATAGATTACACGGTTTTGCTGGTAACGCGGTCTGATTTTCCTCTGTTACAAACTTATCCAGGCAATTGTCAATTATTTTTCAACGAGTACAGGTTACACAAATCGTTTTGTACAGTATATTTTTGTACATTTTGTACGTGGATTTAGGTTGTTAATATTCATTATAAGCACAACAAAGTAGACATGTCCATGTTAACTAAAAAGAAAAATTATGTGCCAATTTTTTTCTCTCCAATTTTAATTTATTAACTACAGTTTATTCAAAACACGACAAATTAGTATAGCTAGTTATTAACAACATGACCTGTAACTTATTATAGCCTATCAGCTGATCCTTAGCAATTTAATATAAAACAACTGATCTTTTAATATAACTACCAAAATTATATTAACAATTCATTTCATACATTCAAATCTGCAAACGTCTTCGTTCTTTCCGTAGTGTAGTGGTTATCGTGTTGCATCTCACACGCGTATGATTTCCGGTTCAATCCTCTCGTCCCGCGAAATCCAACTTCAAAACCAGCTTTAAAACTTGTTACATATTGAAAAATAATTGATAATTGCCTGGATAAATTTGTAACAGAGGAAAATCAGAACGCGTCACCAGCAAAACCGTGTAATCTATTGTTCCTTATGTATTTAAATAGTTCATAAGTATACCACGAATGGGAAATGCAGATTAGCTGCACCTATTGAGAGGATTTAGACGCCCTTCTCGGTACCCGAGTCTATATGATTTCTTGTATTGCTTTGTACAGTATATTTGTGTACGTTGATTTAAGTTATTAATATTCATTATGAGCATAACAAAGTAGACACGTCAATGTTGAGGAAAATGAATCAAAAGTAATATTTCCAGTAATTAGGATTATGACCTATTTTTCCGCCTAGTGGTCTATTTATTCACCTCGGAAAGGCTACCGCGGTTTCAAAACTCTACTCTTCCATCTTCAGGTCGTAGATCGAATTTAATGTAAATGAATTGTGTGGCTAAATTTAAAAACAATGTTATACAGTTCTCGTTTAAGGATACCTTAAAAATGAGGACACATGTGTAATTATACACTGTGGCAGTTTGGGAGATTTGGCGTGATGGAAATCTGCCATTTTCCTTCATCTTTATTATTTATATGCGGCTCAACCGAAGTCAAACCTGTCAAAAATTACTTTGTTTTTTTTTAAGTGATCGTTCTATTGACAGTACATGTACATATATATTCCATGCTGTATGAAATATTGTAGTGGGAGCTTAAGAGTAGTTTGTATAATGGAGTTGCCTAACTTGAAGCCCGCATGATTGCTTTTACTATATTGTGTATTAAATGATGATTTAAGTTATTAGTATTCATTGTAAGTATATCAACGTCTGATGAACCGATTTTGTAAAGTAATTTAAATATTTTTGTAATTTATTAATTTTTTTAATAAAAACTAATACGTTTATTTTCGGAGTTCAATAATTAAATTAACTGTCAAAATGTTGCATGCGTTATTTATTCAAGTTACGTACTTGAATAATTACGTATTTGAATAATTTAATAAAAAATATAAGTTTGTATATTTCAAGTTTTTTTAAAACAAATTTTCCCAAAACATGTTTTTTAGAGTTTTATTACAAAAGGCGCGCCAAAGTGCAAAAGCTGCGGATATTTCTTTTTCCAAAATACGCCAGATTTATGGCAAAACACTTAAGCCCTTTATCACGTAAGTCTAAAGGGACGCGGCAAAAAACTGTTGAGCCGCCAAAATATTTTACAAACTTCCGTAACCCAGAATAATCCCTCAAGTCGGCTTATGGATTGTAATACCTTACCGATTTGTGTAGCCTGTACTCCTACTCTAAACGCCGTATATATTTCCTCACTTGGTTTTATTTACGAAGTGTAAACTGTAAGACTGCCGACCTTACTGTGTTTGCAAAAAGAATGTATGAAATATTTTAATACATAAAGAACAATAGATTAAACGGTTTTGCCGGTGGCACGAACTGATTTTCCTCTGTTACGAACGTATCGTGGCAATTACCAAATCTTTTTGAACATGTATCAAGTGTTAGAGCTGGTTTTGATGTTGGATTTTGCAGGTCGCGTGATGCGTGGAACATGTTTATATTGATATATAACATTATACGAGGTGTGTTCAGAAAGTAACATGAGAATTTTAATTTTTTGAACAAAATATTTGTTTATTCTTCCACATTGATGTTGTCGCCTTCAAAATAGTCCCCATCGGAGATTATGCACTTATGCCAGCGCTTCCTCTAATCCTCTAAACACCTCTCAAACTCGATCTTTAAGGTAGCCTTCATTCAGCGATTCGCTTTTAATGTCAACTACGGCTCTAAAACGACGGTCCTTTAAAATTCTCTTTATTTTTGGAAAAAGGAAAAGTCACACCGAGCCATGTCTGGCGAATATGGAGTCTGGGGCATCGTTACAGTATTTTTTTTTGGCCAAAAATTCACGAACAAGCAATGAAGTGTGAGCTGGTTCATTATCGTGTTGCAAAATTCATGAATTGTTTTTCCACAAATCCGGGCGTTTTTTTCGGTTTGCTTCACGCAAACACGTTGAACTTCTAGGCAGTCAAATCTCTTATTGACCGTTTCACCTGGTGGTAGGTACTCTTGTTGCACTATATCATTAATATCGAAGAACACAGTGAGCATAACCTTCTTGTTTGACCTTTTTCTTGTCGAGCCAGAATGCCTCCACTGGGATGACTGAGCCTTATTTTCGACGTTATACCTGCAAACCCATGTTTCGTCACCTGTTATAATAAGTTTCAGTAGTTCTGCATCGTCGTTGACTTCATTTAATGACTCCTGTGCAACTTCCATTCACCGCTGTTTTTGTTCAAAATTCAACTATTTTGGAACGAATTTTGCTGCCACGCGTTTCACACACAAAACATTGCACAACAATATCATGACATGATCCAATCGATATTCCAGCATCATCTTCGACCTCTGTAAATGTGATTGGGCGATTGTTCATAACCATTTCTTTGACTTTTTCCAAGTTTTCATAGGTTGTTGATGTGCTGGGGCGTCCAAAGCGTTCGTCATCTTCAACCTCTTCACGGCCTTCTTGGAAACGTTTATACCATTCGTAAACTCTTGCTTTACTAATAGCAGACTCACCATAGGTCTTTGTTAAAATTTAACACACTTTATTCCATTTTTTACGCAAAATTTTATACAAATTCTTTAATCCATTTCCTTTAACTAACGAAAATCGCCGAGCTCATAAAAACACGAGGCTGTCACAGACAAAGTCAACAATGAAAACAGCTGAAAGTTTTATCATACTTCAAGGTCATGTATAGCAACATAATAAAAATAAATGTTTGACATTCGGACTTTCAAAGCCCGCGAAACTTAAAAATTCTCTCCTTACTTTATATACACACTTCGTATTTTGCGTGCATATCTCATATTAAATTATTTATAATTAAAAGTGTCTGTATTTCAGCCCGGGATGGAAACCAAAACCTTGCGCGTGTGAGGCAAAACGCGATAACTACGCAAACGTTTGACAAATTTAAGTATATGAAATGAATTTTTAATTTAGTAGGTAGTATGTTAAACGATCAGCTATTTTATACTAAATTTCTAAGATCAGCTAATAAATTATAATTGGTTTTAGGTTATAATGTTAAAAACTAGCTAATGTTAATTTGTCGTGTTTTCGAACAAAATATCGTAACAAAAATTGAAAAAAAACCAAGAGAAAACAAGATAAGTGATAGTGATTTTTATTTTTGTTCAATAACTGAATTTTTGTGGCAAATTTGAATTGAGTGGGACCATCTTAGGAACATTTGAGTATTAATACACGCATAAGTATAAATACTATATATGATTAAATTTCAATACAAAAATATGTAGGCCTAAAATAACATTTTAATCTTTTTACAAGAAGGTCAAAATCGGTATTTATATCATTGTTCCTTGTAAGTCTATTCATGTTGACAGATTTTTTTAACGGAAATTTTTAACTATTTTCATAATAATAATATGCAACAATGTTCACAATAATTTAATCTTGAAAAAACCTAAATCGAATGAACAATGAAAATGTTTACTATCGTGTATTACCTGTTTTTATACTTAGGGAGCGAAAATAAAAGTGACACAATTTTAATTATTCTATTATGAAACGAAATGGGATCGACAAGGAACCGTAACATCGAGCAAAGGTTTCTTGACCAAAATTAAAAGTAATGAAATAAATAAATTGATTACATGTTTTTCAGTCACTCGACCTGTTTTTAAATTGAATCGAAAAAAAATTAAATCCCATTCCTTAAATATCTTTTAATAACCGCGACACGAAGCTGTCTTGCTGACGTAAAAAAAGACATTTTCTAAAAAAAAAGTTTCAGGCTTATTTTTGAATCTAATTTCACAATCATAATCAACATTTTAAGCTGCATACGTTTGCATTTTAAACTTTAAAGTTGTATGGAAATAGAATATGTAAAACTAAAATACTAATTAATGCAAATTGTAACGTTAATTACAACAGTCAAATCAGACTAAACAAAATTATTTTTTGAAGATATATATTGTGCCATCATTGAACAAATTTTGAATGATTTGAACAAATTTTCCGGCGAAAACAAAATTTCCATACTGAGTTTAAATCAAATCTGTATGAATGATTGTTAATTAATTTTAAATTTGCACCGAAAATAAGCTACAAAAATGAATCCTGACCGGAGCAAGATTTTTTTTGTTGGTTTTCAATTAAAAAATTTAAAGTGATTATATATATATATAAAGTCCTATACTATATATACTATACATAGTATATAGGCCTAGTCTATATAGCCTATATTATACCGATTTTGACCTTCTTGTAAAAAGTTTTAAAATGTTGATTTAGACATACATATTTTTGTGTTGAAAGTTAATCATATAAATTATTTACACTTATGCGTGTATTAATACTGAAATGTTCTTAAGATGGTTCTACTTAATTCAAATTTGCCACAAAAAATGCTTTTATTGAACAAAAATAAAAATAACTATCACTTATCATGTTTTCTCTTTGTTCTTTTAATTTTAGGTACGATAAATTGTTCGAAAAGACGACAAATTAACATTAGCTAGATTTTAATAACATAACCTGAAACTTAATTACAACCTATTAGCTGATCTTAGAAAATTAATATAAAACAGCTGATCTTTTAATATAACTACCTAAATAAATTAACAATTCATTTCATATACTTAAATTTGTCAAACGTTTGTCTAGTTTCCGTAGTGTTGCCGTTATCGCGTTTTGTCTCACACGCGCAAGGTTCTCTTTTCGATCTTGGGCGGAAACACAGATACTTTTAATTATAATTTAATTAATATGAGATTTGCACGCAAAATACGAGGTGTGTTCAGAAAGTAAGGAGAATTGTTAAATTTCGCGGGGTTGGAGAGTCCGTTTGTCAAACACTTTTTTTTATTATGTTTGTATACATGCCTTTGAAGTATGATAAAACTTTCAGCTATTTTCATTGCTGACTTTGTGAAATCCACTAAGTTTAGACGTGTTTTATGAGCTCGGCGATTTTCGTTTCTTAAAAGAAATGGATCAAAGAATTAGTATCAAATTTTGCGTGAAAAATGGTATAAAGTGTATCAAAGAGTGTGAAATGTTACAAAGGCCTATGGTTAGTCTGTTATGAGTAAAGCAAGAGTTTATGAGTGTTATAAGCGTGTTATATATCCAAGAAAGCCGAAAAGACGTTAAAGATGACGAACGTCCCAGCACATCAACAACCGATGAAAATGTGGGAAAAGGTAAAGAAATTAATATGAAAAATCACCGAATTACAATTAGAGAGGTGGCTGATGATGTTGGCATATCGATTGGATCATGTCATGACATTGTTTCCAATGTTTTGTGTATGAAACATGTGGCAGCAAAATTCGTTCCAAAATTGTTGAATTTTGAACAAAAAACAAGAACAGCGGCGAATGGAAGTTGCTCAGAATCACTAAATGAAAGCAACGACGATGCAGAATTAATGAAACGTGGTATAACAGGTGACGAAACATTGTTTTACAAATATGAAGTCGAAACTAAGACTTCGTCATCCCAGCGGAGGAATTCTGGCATGCCAAGCCCGAAAAAGGCTCAATAAGTGCGGTCGAACGTGAAGGTTATGCTCACTGGGTTCTTCGATATTAATGGCATAGTGCATCATGAATTCCTACCACAGGATGAAACGGTCAATAAGGAGTACTACCTTGAAGATCAACGCCGTTTGCGTGTAGCAAAAAAAAAAACGCCGGAATCTGTGGAAAACAATTCAATTCTTTTGCACCACGATAATGCACCAGCTCACACTTCATTTCTTGTTGGGGAATTTTGGCCAAAAACAGTACTGTAACGATGCCCCAGCCTCCATATTCACCACACATGACTCCGTGTGACTTTTTTATTATTTCCAAAAATAAAGAGAACCTTAAAGGGCTGTCGTTTTACAGCAGTAGATGACATTAAAAGAGCATCACTGAAAGAACTAAAGGTTACCTCAAAGATCGCGTTTGAAAATTGGAAAAAGCGCTGGTGCAGCATAATCTCCCATGGGGACTATTTTGAAGGTGACAAAGTCATTGTCGAAGAATAAATAAATATTTTGTTCAAAAATTAAAATTCATGTTACTTTCTGAACACACCTCGTATACTGTTATATATCAATATAAACATGTTCCTCGCATCACGCGACCCGCAAAATCCAACATCAAAACCAGCTCTAACACTTGATATTCATTTTCCTCAACATTGACGAGTCTACTTTGTTGTGCTTATAATGAATATTAATAACTTAAATCAACGTACACAAATATACTGTACAAAGCAATACAAGAAATCATGTACCCTTCAAATTAGGCAACCCAAATAACACAAATTGTTTCTTAGCCTCTCACTGCAATATTCGAAACAATTACAAATATATTTTTACTTGTACTGCAAACGAACAAGCACTTAAAAAAGTTTTTAAAATACTAAGTAATTTTGTAACAGGTTTGACTTCCGTTGAGCCGCAAAAATAATAGATCAAGGAATGCTTGCAGCGTTCTGTCGCGCCAGATCAACCAAACTGCCACAGTGTATACAGTATTTTTTCATATTAGGGTTTAGCATTTTTTTAGTTGAAAACGTTATTATTATTAACGTCTATATTATTAAAAAAAATTAAAAATATTTAATTATTTTACAAAATCAAACTTTTTTGTGCTTATAATGAATATTAATAACTTATATCAAAGTACCAAATTTATGTAATACACAATACAATACAAAAAAAAATTACGTAGACTTCAAATTAGGCAATGTTTATATATATGTTAGCACTTTTCAGGTATCTATAATTTAAAAATCGAGAATTTTATAACATTAAAGTGTAACCCATGACGAAGTGATAAGAATTTTTTTTCTTCGAAATCGGTTATGACAAATAATGGAACTATGACGAATAAAATGAATGATCGTTGATGAAAATTGGTTTTTTTCTGACACATTTTGCAATTTAACAATTTCTGACATTTTTTTACTTCTATAAAAAATAACTATGAATAGTTGACTCTCTAAATAAAATGAATAGAATGACTCTCGTTTGTAAAAATTAATTCAGCAGTAGACATGTCAATAATGAGGGAACATGGTTAGAAGTGTTATTTTCAGATCGTTTCTTTCTTTTGACTCCAGTGATATTGAAAACAAAATTCTTACTATTTCGTCACACTATTTACATTTTAATGTTTTATTCTCGTTTTTCAGTTATGGACACCTTAAACACATTTGGCGGGATGAGACACTGTCACGTTCCTTGATCTATACTATAAGAGGATCCATATTATATTATCTCGTATGTGCGGCTCAACCGAAGTCAAAAATTACACACGTTAAGTTGAAACTTACGATATCAGTATTTCTTCCTTTGATAGTACAAGTACAAATATATTCTATGGTGTATTTAATATTGTAGTGGGATCTTAAGAACAGTTTGTGTTATGTTGGTTGCCTATTTTGATGACTACATAATTCCTTTTATTCTATAGTATATTAAATAAATTTGGCTCGATAATTTAAGTTATAAATATACATTATAAGTATATCAAAGTCTGATAAACCGATTTTGTAAAGTAAATTAATTTTTCTTACTTTTTTTTTTTAATTGAGACTAATAAGGTTTTTTGGGGAGCTTATGAATTTCATCTGATTAAATAATGATTACATTAACTGTCAAGAAGTTGCATTCGTTATTTATTCGAGTTAATTTAAACGTTACAGGCTAGCATATTATATTATAATAAATTTAATAGCTTTTTTATTTTATTTTGTTATGTGGTTATTTTAAGGCGAAAAGCACATTGACTTCTAATCCTCAAAACACTTCTCAAACTCGATCTTTGAGATAGCTTTTAGTTCTTTCATCGATACGCTTTAATGTCATCTACGGCTGTAAAACGACGGCCCTTTAAGGTTCTCTTTATTTTAGGAAATAGAAAAAGTCACACGGAGCCATGTCTGGCGAATATGGAGGCTGGGGCATCATTACAGTACTGTTTTTGGCCAAAAATTCACGAACAAGCAATGAAATGTGAGCTGGTGCATTATCGTGGTGCAAAAGCCATGAATGGTTTTTCCCGAATCCGGGCGTTTATTCGGATTGCTTCACGCAAACGGCGTTGAATTTGTAAGTAGTATTTTTATTGACCGTTTCACGTGGTGGCAGGAATTCATGATGCACTATTCCATTAATATCGAAGAACACAGTCATCATAACCTTCACGTTCGTCCGCACTTGTCGCGTCTTTTCGAGTCAGAGTGCCTCCGCTGGTTTGATTGAGCCTTAGTTTCGACGTCATATCCCTAAACCTATGTTTCGTCACCTGTTATAATACGTTTCAGTAATTCTTCATGGTCTATGACTTTATTTAGTGACTCCTGAGAAACATCCATTCGCCGCTGTTTTTGTTCAACATTCAACAGTTTTGAAACGAATATTGTTGCCACGCGTTTCATACACAAAACATTGGAAAGAATGTTATTACATGATACAATCTTTATGCCAACATCATCAGCGACTTCTCTAATTGTAATTACGGGATTGTTCATAACCATTTCTTTCATTTTTTCCACATTTTCATCGCTTCTTGATGTCGAAAATTTGATACAAATTCTTTGATACATATCGTTTAACAAACAAAAATCGCTGAGCTCATAAAAATACGTCTACCGTTAGTGGCTGTCAGCTGATATTAGCAATGTAATATAAAACAACTGATCTTTTAATATAACTACCAAAATTATATTAACAATTCATTTCATACATTTAAATCTGCAAACGTCTTCGTTCTTTCCGTAGTGTAGTGGTTATCGTGTTTCGTCTCACACGCGTATGATCTCCGGTTCAATCCACTCGTCCCGCGAAATCCAACTTCAAAACCAGCTTTAAAACTTCATAAATATTGAAAAATAATTGATAATTGCCTGGATAAATTTGTAACAGAGGAAAATCAGAACGCGTCACCAGCAAAACTGTGTAATCTATTGTTCCTTATGTATTTAAATAGTTCATAAGTATACCACGCATGGGGAGTGCAGATTAGCTGCACTTATTGAGAGGATTTAGACGCCCTTCTCGGTACACGAGTCTACATGATTTCTTGTATTGCTTTGTATATTTTTGTACATTGATTTAAGTTATTTATATTCGTTATAAGCACAACAAAGTAGACACGTCAATGTTGAGGACAATGAATCAAAAGTTCTATTTCAGTAATTAGGATTATGACATATTTTTCCGTCTAGTGGTCTATTTATTCACCTCGGAAAGGCTACCGCGGTTTCAAAACTCTACTCTTCCATCTTCAAGTCGTAGATCGAATTTAATGTAAATGAATTGTGTGGCTAAATTTAAAAACAATGTTATACAGTTCTCGTTTAAGGATACCTTAAAAATGAGAACACATGTGTAATTATACACTGTGGCAGTTTGGGAGATTTTGCGGGATGGAAATCTGCCATGTTCCTTCATCTTTATTATTGATGTGCTGGTGCGTCCAAAGCGTTCGTCATCTTCAACCTCTTCACGGCCTTCTTGGAAACGTTTATACCATTCGTAAACTCTTGCTTTACTCATAGCAGACTGACCATAGGTCTTTGTTAACATTTAACTCACTTTGTTACACTTTATTCCATTTTTTACGCAAAATTTTATACAAATTCTTTAATCCATTTGTTTTAACTAACGAAAATCGCCGAGCTCATAAAAACACGTCTATCTTTAGTGGCTGTCACAGACAAAGTCAACAATGAAAACAGCTGAAAGTTTTATCATACTTCAAGGTCATGTGTAGCAACATAATAAAAATAAATGTTTGACAATCGGACTCTCAAAGCCCGCGAAACTTAAAAATTCTCCTTACTTTATATACACACTTCGTATTTTGCGTGCATATCTCATATTAAATTATTTATAATTAAAAGTGTCTGTATTTCAGCCCGGGATGGAAACCAAAACCTTGCGCGTGTGAGGCAAAATGCGATAACTACGCAAACGTTTGACAAATTTAAGTATATGAAATGAATTTTTAATTTAGTAGGTAGTATGTTAAAAGATCAGCTGTTTTATACTAAATTTCTAAGATCAGCTAATAAATTATAATTGGTTTTAGGTTATAATGTTAAAAACTAGCTAATGTTAATTTGTCGTGTTTTCGAACAAAATATCGTAACTAAAATTTTAAAAAGAACCAAGAGAAAACAAGATAAGTGATAGTGATTTTTATTTTTGTTCAATAACTGAATTTTTGTGGCAAATTTGAATTGAGTGGGACCATCTTAGGAACATTTGGGTATTAATACACGCATAAGTATAAATACTATAAATGATTAAATTTCAATACAAAAATATGTAGGCCTAAAATAACATTTTAATCTTTTTACAAGAAGGTTAAAATCGGTATTTATTTCATTGTTCCTTGTAAGTCTATTCATGTTGACAGATTTTTTTTAACGGAAATTTTTAACAATTTTCATAATAATAATATGCAACAATGTTCACAATAATTTAATCTTGAAAAAAACCAAAATCGAATGGGCAATGAAAATGTTTACTATCGTTTTTTATGATCGCGTATCACATGTTTTTATACTTAGGGAGCGAAAATAAAAGTGACACAATTTTAGTTAATCTATTATGAAACGAAATGGGATCGACGAGGATCCGTAACATCGAGCAAAGGTTTCTTGACCAAAATTAAAAGTAATGAAAGAAAT
This sequence comes from Callitettix versicolor, assembly GCA_022606455.1. Classification (NCBI taxonomy): domain Eukaryota; kingdom Metazoa; phylum Arthropoda; class Insecta; order Hemiptera; family Cercopidae; genus Callitettix; species Callitettix versicolor. Next base: position 55,507 of record JAJIZJ010000055.1, read on the forward strand.
AAATTGATTACAAAAATGAAGAGGGGTGAAACGTCTTTAGTGTTACATACAAATGGGAACGTAGTGCTGGGAATGAATAAAACTTCAAATTACAAATATAGGGCCTATAACTAAAGAATGTAGGCTATATCATAAAGCAAGGCATATTTTAGTTTGATATATAATTTCTAGAAGAAAACAAAACTTAACGAGTCCCTTTTTCTTCCCAATTTTTTTTTATTTTCTTTTATTTTACATTTCAATTTTTGATTCACGATAATGATAAACTTTCGATTTTTGGATTATAACCTTGGGCTTTCAACGGCAAAAAAACAAAAATTTCCTTCGTATTCGATTACAAGCCTATTGTATGAAAATTTTGTGGTGCTTTGGTTTCAATATTTTTCCATAGTTGAAGGACACTTGCACGTTGTAACCGTTTATAATACATTAGAAATTAATAAAAAAGTTTATAATAATTGTTGTTAATATTGCTACTTTCTACAAAATAAACCTAATTTAATGTAATCTATCAGATGTTGAATGAAATCAGTTGATTAACACGAAATAATATAAAACAGCTGATATTGGACTATGACTATGACTACAGTATTACTAGGTTCACGTATTTATTTATGTAAACGAAAACAAGATATTTTTTAATATATTTTGAAACTAATTATATATTCATCAAAGATACTATTAGCAAAAGCTTTGCTTTTGTCAGTGACTCTCCGAGTTCCACAAATGTATTTTTCTTAAAGCTAAAAACCACATACCAATTTTCCTAATGACCTAATCGCACAAGTTATGTCGTACTTTAAAAGCAATATTTTCTACACAAAACACACATTACTTACTGTATTCGTAAATTTTTACTTATGTAGTCATCATGGTAAGATGATTCAAACCAGGACTTTGAAATGACATCTGATTTTACAACTAGACCAATCTTAAAAGGGTGGTTCAAAATAGTACAGAACCTTTTTTTAATCTGATTTCACCATCAAAATCAGCATTAAAGTGTATATATATATATAATATACATTATAACTTTAAATTACTTAATTGAAAACAAACAAAAAAATTGTCTGTTTTCAGTACAATTTTAAAATTAATAACAATCATTTATATACAGATTTGATTTAAAATCAGTATGAAAAAAATTCGTTTTATGGCAAAATTCATTCAATTGTTTTAAAATCATGAAACAATTTATTTCTTCGAACAAAAATTTTGTTTAGTCTGATTTTACTGTTGTAATTAACGTTAAAATTTGCAATAATTAGAATTTTACTTTTACATATTCTATTTCAATACAACTTTAAAGTTTAAAATACAAACGTATGCAGCTTAAAATGTTGATTATGATTGTGAAATTAGATTTAAAAATAAGGCCTCAGGAACTATACATTATTTAATACTAGCTGTTACCCGTTGCGGTTTTGCCTGCAATTATAATGTAGGCAATAAAATTTATAGTCGATTTTCAAAATCAGAATAGGTCATTTCATTTTAATATATTTCTATTTACAATATTATACGATTTATGGTTTTCGGCCAAGAAATATACATTTTTGCTACTCGATACTCCAAAAAGGGGTCCTGTCATATTTTAATAAAATTCAGTATCATTAAAAAGTCATTATTATTCAATTAAACTGGAATAGTATTGTGTTTATCTCAGGTACCTAAACCGTGTTCATACCAAATTTAATCTCAATTGGTCCAGTAGTTAAAGTGTGATTGAATAACAAACAAATAAACAAAAACAAACTTTCAGAAATATAATATGATTACCTGCTACCCGTCACGGCTTTTCCCGCAATCGTAATATACATTAAAGATCACGCATGACCGTGTTTGGACCAACAACCGTGTCAGTTAGGTTATGGTGTATTTCTTTTTTAAAATAAAGGTTTTTAACGCACCACCTTATGCGTTAAGTTATGGAGTACTCTTTAAAAAAAAATTAAGGCTTTTTCCTGCATCACCGTATTAGGCCCAACAACCGTGTCAGTTAGGTTCTGGAGTACTATTTTTAAAAATAAATAAAGGTTTTTGTAATGCATCACTGCGTTAGGCCTAACAACCATGTTAGTTAACTTATGAAGTATTCTTTAAAAAAAATATAAAGATTTTTCACGCATCACCATGGCCTAACAAACGTGTCAGTTAAGGTTTGGAGTACTTTTAAAAAAATAACGGTTTTTTTTTCACTCATCACGATGTTACACTTAACAACCGTGTCAGTTAAGGTTTGAAATACTCTTTAAAAAAATAACGGTTTTTTCACACATCGCCATGATAGGCCCAACAACCATGTCATTTAGGATATGTAGTATTCTTTAAAAAAATATAAAAGTTTTTTTACGCACCACCGTGTCTGTTAGGATATGTAGCCTAGTATTCTTTAAAAAAATATAAAGGTTTTTTCACGCATCACTGTGTTAGACCTAACAACCGTGTTAGTTAAGTTACTCTTTAAAAAAAATATAACGGTTTATTTCATGCATCACCTTTATTAGGCCCAACAACCGTGTCAGTTAGGTTTAAGTACTATTTTAAAAAAAATTAATAAAGGTTTTCTCAATGGATCACCGTGTTAGGCATAACAACCATGTTAGTTAGCTTATGGAGTATTCTTTTAAAAAAATATAAAGTATTTTCACGCATTACCATGGTAGACCTAACAACCGTGTCAGTTAAGGTTTTCAGTACTATCTAAAAAAAATAAAGCTTTTTTTCACACATTACCGTGATAGGCCCAACAACCGTGTCAGTTAGGATATGTAATATTTTTTTAAAAAAATAAAAAGGTTTTTCACGCATCACCGTGTTAGGCCTAATAGCTGTGTCAATTAGATTATATAGTATTCTTTAAAATGTAAAGGTTTTTCTCACACATCACCGTGATAGGCCTAACAATCGTATCAGTTAGGATATGTAGTATTCTTTAAAAAAATATAAAGGTTTTTCACGCATCACCGTGTTAGGCCCAACAACCATGTCAACTGAAGTGATGTGTGAAGTGTAAGGATCATATTTTTCCTTGTATTAGGATATGTAGTATCCTTTAAAAAAATATAAAGGTTTTTCACGCATCACCGTGTTAGGCCTAACAACCGTGTCAATTAGGTTATGTAGTATTCTTTAAAAAAATAAAGGTTTTTTTCACAGATCACCGTGATAGGCCCAACAACCGTGTCAGTTGGAATATGTAGTAGTCTTTAAAAAAATATAAAAATTTTTTTTCACGCATCACCGTGTTAGGCCTAATAACCGTGTCAGTTAGGATATTTAGTATTTTTTAAAAAAATATAAAGGTTTTTTTCACGTATCATCATGATAGGCCCAACAACCGTGTCAGGATATATAGTAGGCTATTTTTTAAAAAAATATAAATGTTTTTCACGCATCACCGTTTTAGGCCTAACAAGCGTGTCAGTTTGGTTATGCAGTATTCTTTTAAAAATTGGTTTCTTATCACCCAAAACCCGTGTTAGACGTATTTTTATTCTTTTACCGATTTACAACACGTTACTGATTTTCGCAGGGTAGCAATTTTGAGGTTATGATGGTCACTTTTATTTTCGATTTTATCGTACTTCTCGTGCTTTCATATTTTGGATTCTGGCTTTTGGGCACATAATAAAGCATTTTAGTAACAAAAATATCAAAAAATAAGGATATGCTACACTTTATATTTACCATTTTTTCATATAATGTAATTACACAAATATATATACTATCTTACAATTGACACTCTGTGTAGGGATTTTTTTACATTTAATATTGAAAATTCAACACAAAGTAATAAATTAAAGTCAGTTTTGAAAAAAATTTCAACTAAAATATTGAAAATGTTACATTAAAAGCAATAATTTTGCAATAAATAAAACACAAATTAGGATTCTTAAAATAGGATTTAATATATGTTCATCTCAGGTACCTAAATCACAGGTCCAGTAAATAACTACTATTAAAACATACCATAAAACTAAAAACTGATAATTATTTTGGGCTGGGTAAGTAGTATAATGACGTTTTGTAAAACGGGAATAGGCCTATATGTATCTCTGATACTTAAGCCATATTCGTACCAAATTTCATCTCAATTGGTCCAGTGGTTAAAGCGTGATTGAATAACAAACAAACAAACACACAAACTTTCAGAAATATAATATGAATTAGATAGATTAGATACTTAATAGAATAGCATTACAAAACAGCTGAAGAATTAGTAGTGTGTTCAGGTAGCGTACTGTATGATGTGGCTTAAGGGATTAATATAGTCTTAAACGTTTTAGCAAAACTGTTTCTAAATAAAAAGCAATGCATAATCTTTATTTATTAAAGTACTGAAAGAGTTATTAAATACATTCCGTTGAAATTAATTTACCTACGTAGCCTACAGGAGAATATAAAACCGTAGGGCCTAGATATTTAAATTTATGTAACCAAATATAAAAACGTAAGACTTAATATGAAATGGAAACGAGAGTAATAACGATTTATTTTCTTCCGTCTAGTGATCTATTGTAGTCACCTCGTAAATGCTACAGCGGTTTCGAAACCTCACTGTTTCATCTTCAGGCCGTAATGCAAAATGTCGGCAAATCCCTCTTTTGAGGTCGTCACAAAGTTAAAGAAAACATTGAAAACACACGCCAAAAATACTAAACACAATTACGTGATCAAAATGTACGGGATAAAATTTGGTTTAGTCAAACACCTGTTGGTTATATATATAACCATATTTCTGCATCTATACATATCTGGAAACAATATACGCAGCCGAAACAATGGTGATGGGAGGTCATTACAAGGTGTAGGATATAGAGAAGTAGGAACGGAAAATCCTTCGAAAGATTTAGGGGGCAGTCAATAGAAATGGCATTCTGGTGAAGAGGCCCCAGTGCGATGTCTATTTGAGGATAAACCCAGTATCGGAAGAAATCAGAAAACGCCGAACAATGTTTTACACTCACATTTATAGAATGGAAGACTCCAGGACGGCGAAGATAAAACTCAAGATTATAACAGAGAGTAAATGCTGCACGGAATGGCTGAAAAAAGTACTGACGAGGGACTTACAACAGATCAACATAGAAAATCTTGTGAATCGTGCCGATGTGTTATAATTTTGAAGGTATCCATAAGTGAAAAACGAGAACTTATAAAATTGTATTTAAACTTAGCCACACAATTCATTTAAATTAAGCTCGACCTAAACCTGAAGATGGAAGAGGAGAGTTTTGAAACCACGGTAGCCTTTACGAGGTGAGTAAATTGACCACTAGACGGAAAAATAGGTCATAAACCTAATTACTGAAAATAACACTTTTGTTTCATTGCCCTCAACATTGACGTGTATACTTTGTTGTGCTTATAATGAATATTAATAACTTAAATCAACGTACAAAATGTACACAAATATACTGTACAAAGCAATACAAGAAATCATGTAGACTTCAAATTAGGCAGCCAAAATAACACAAATTGTTTCTTAAACTCTCAATGCAATATTCGAAACAATTACAATATATTTGTACTTGTACTGCAAACGAACAAACACTTATAAAGTGTATTAGAAATACTAACTAATTTTGGTATTACTATTACGCGTCACTTGGTTTTGTGACGCGTAATTTCGCTATAATACCTGTAACACCTAACTAAGTTACAGTAACTATTTTTTGACAGGAAACTTCGCTAAGGCACCTGGTTTTGTAACTATTGACTTCGCTGCGGTTCTGGTTTTGAGACACGTGACTTCACATAGTTTTATGACGTTGAACTTATAGAGAATAAACCAATTTTTATCAACTATTCTCATTTTTCAGTTATCGACTCCTTAAACACAAATATGTAAATGTAAACTGTGACTGTTTTGGGTTATGAGACACTGTCACGTTCCTTGATCTATATTATTTTATCTCGTATGTGGCTCAACCGAAGTCAAACCTATCAAAAATAACAAATTAAGGTAAAAAGTGTGATAGTATTTGTTCCTTTAACAGTACAAGTACAAATATATTCTACGGTGTATCCAATGTTGTAGTGAGAGATTAAGAACAGTTTGTGTTATGTTGGTTGCCTAACTTGAAGCCCACATGATTCCTTTTACTATATTGTGTACTAAATATATTTCGTACGTTGTATTTAGTTATAATTATTATAAGTATATCATTATAAATATATCAAAGTCTGATAAACGGAATTTGTAATGTAAATTAATTTTTCTAACATTTTTTTGTAATTGAGACTAATAAGGTTTCTTTTGTGGAACTTATGAATTTCATCTGATTAAATAATAATTACATTAATTGTCAAAAGTTGCATTCGTTATTTATTCGAGTTAATTTAAACGTTGTAGGCTAGCATAATATATTATTTATTTTTATTAATTTATTATTTTAAGGCGAAAAGCAAATTGATGCTATTATCGCAGCCCTAAGTGTAAGTGTGAGGGGTAAAGTGTTAAAAATCGTAAGTGTAGTGCTGCAAGTGTCAGTGTGTGTTAGACTCGGGTACCTGAGGGACGTCTAAATCCTCTCAATAAGTGCAGCTAGTCAGCACTCCCCTGCGGGGTATACGAATGAACTATTTAAATACATAAGAACAATAGATTACACGGTTTTGCAGGTGACGATGTCTGATTTTCCTCTGTTACAAACTTATCCAGGCAATTATCAATTATCAATTATTTGTCAACATGTATCAAGTTTTAAAACTGGTTTTGATGTTGGATTTCGCAGGACGAGTGGATTGAACTAGAAACCATGCGCGTGTGAGATATGCGCGTAACGACTACACTACGGAAACAACGAAATCGTTTGCAGATATGTAAATATACATTGTGGCAGTTTGGGAGATATGGTAGGATGGAAATCAACCACTTTCCTACATCTTTATTATTTATATTAGGCTCAACCGAAGTCAAACCTGTCAAAAATATCAAAGTATTGTTAACTATATTTCGATCCAATTATCGTTCCATTGACAGTACATGTACACATATTCTATGCTTTCAATATTCTATGTTTTATTAAATATTGTAGTGGGAGCTTAAGGGTAGTTTGTGTTATGTTGGTTGCCTAACTTGAAGCCCACATGATTGCTTTTACTATATATTTTTTTAAATAGAAACAGTAATGTTTACTTTGGTTGTTCAATAATTAAATAAACTGTCAAAACGTTGCATGCTTCATTTCTTCAAGTTACGTTAAGCACTGTAGGCTAGCATATTATACCTTTACGTATTTAAATAATTTAATAAAACCTATAAGTTTGAATATTTCAAGTTTAGTTAAAACAAATTTTCGCCAAACATGATTTTCGCAAACGTGCAGTAGCTGCGGATATTTCTTGTTCCAAAATACGCCATATTTTTCTTTTTGATTTTCCTTTTTTTACGAACGTATCCAGGCAATTACCAATTCTTTTTCAATATGTATCACGTTAATGCGAGGATCATGTTTAAATTCATATATAACAGTATACGAGATGTGTTCAGAAAGTAATGATATTTTAAATTTTTGAACAAAATATTTATTTATTCTTCTACATTGATGTTGTCGACTTCAAAATAGTCCCCATTGGAGATTATGCACTTGTGCAAGCGCTTCTTCCAATCCTCAAATCACTTCTCAAACTCGATTTTTGCGATAACCTTTAGTTCTTTCAGCGATGTGCTTTTAATGTCATATACGGCTGTAAAACTACGGCCCTATAAGAATCCCTTTATTTTTGGAAATACGAAAAAGTTACACGGAGATATGTCTGGCAAATATGGAGGCTGGTTCATAGTTACAGCCAAAAATTCACGAACAATTGTTAACATCACACACACTTTGTTACACTTTATTCTTTTTTTTACGCAAATTTGATACAAATACTTTGATCAATATCTTTTAACAAACGAAAATCGCCGAGCTCATAAGAACACCTCTAAGCTTAGTGGCTGTCCCAGACAAAGTAAACAATGAAAACACCTGAAAGTTTTATCATGCTTCAAAAGAATGTATACCAACATAAAAAAAAAAAGTTTGACAATCGGAACCTTCTAGCTCGCGAAATATAAAAATTCTCGTTACTTTCTGAACACACTTAGTATTTTGCGTGCAAATCTTATATTGAATTAAAGGTCTGTGTTTCCCCCTCGATTGAAACAAGAACCTTGCGCTTGTGACTCAAAACTCGATAACTACAACACTACGGAAACTACGCCAACGTTTGGCGTAAGTATATGAATTGAATCGTTAATTTATTTAGGTAGTTATATTAAAAGATCAGCTGTTTTATATTAATTTTCTAAGATCAGCTAATAGGTTATAATAAATTTCAGCTTATGTTGTTAAAAACAAACTAATGTTAATTTGTCATGTTTTCGAACACATTATCGTAACTAAAATTAAAAAAACAAAGAGAAAACATGATAAATGATAGTGATTTTTATTTTTGTTCAATAACAGAATTTTTTGTGGAAAATTTGAATAAAGTGGGACCATCTTAAGATCATTTGAGTATTAATACAAGCATAAGTGTAAATACTATATATGATTAAATTTCAACACAAAAATATGTAGGCTTAAAATAACATTTTAAAACATTAAAAAACAAGGTTAAAAAATCAATATTTATTTCATTGTCCCGTGTAAGTCTTTTGATGTTGACAGATTTTTTAACGGAACTTTTGAACAATTTTCAGCATATTAATATGCAGCAATGTTCAAAAGAATTTAATCTTAAAAAACCTAAATCGAATGGGCAATGAAAAATTTACTATCGTTTTTTATGATCGCGTATCACATGTTTTTATACTTAGGGAGCGAAAATAAAAGTGACACAATTTTAATTATTCTATTATGAAACGAAATGGGATCGACGAGGAACCGTAACATCGAGCCAAAGTTTCTTGACCAAAATTAAAAGTAATGAAAAAATAAATTGATAACAAAAATGAAGAGGGTGAAACGGCCAACAAAATGGCGAGAAGAGAAATAAAACTTTTCCATTACTTGAAGCAGCTACTTTATATTTCATGTGATTACTGTAACAGACGGAGTGGTTTTGCTTTAAGAGCTTTTGTTAATTTTACGTGTATCCAGTCACTTGACCTGTTTTTAAATTGAATCGAAAGAAAATTAAATCCCATTCATTAAATAACTTTTAATAACCGCGACACGAAGCTGTCTTGCTGACGTAAAGAAAGACATTTTCTAAAAAAAAAGTCACGCTCTTTTTTTAATCTAATTTCATAATCATAATCAACATTTTAAGCTGCTTACGTTTGCATTTTAAACTTTAAAGTTGTATTGAAATAGAATATGTAAAACTAAAATTCTAATTAATGTTAATTTTAACGTTAACTACAATAGTCAAATCAGACTAAACAAGATTATTTTCTGAAGATATATATTGTGCCATTATTGAACAAATTTTGAATGATTTGAACAAATTTTACCAGAAAAACTAAATTTCCAACCTGAGTTTAAATCAAATCTGTATGAATAACTGTTAATTTTAAATTTGCACTGAAAATAAGCTAAAAAAATGAATCCTGACCGGGGTCAGATTTTTTTTGTTGGTTTTCAATTAGAAAATTTAAAGTGATTATATACATATATGTACAATACAATAAAAAAAATTACGTAGACTTCAAATTAGGCAATGTTTTTATATGATAGGTTAATTATTATGTGAATAAAATGAGTGATCATTGATGAAAATTGGTTTATTATCTGTAACCGTCAACGTTCCAAATTTTAAAAGTTTTTTTTCAATTTTCTGACACATTTTGCAATTTAACAATTTCTGATTTTTTTTTTTACTTTTATGCAAAATAACTATGGTGAATAGAATGTCTCATCTTTCGTAAAAATTAATTCAGCAATAGATAAGTCAATATTGTGAGATCATGGTTAGATGTGTTACTTTCAGATCGTGTCTTTGCTTTGACTCCACTGATTTTAAAAACAAAATACTTACTATTTCGTCACGCTATTTATCCTTTAATTTTTATTCTCGTTTTCAGTTATAGACTCCTTAAAAATGACAACACATGTGTAAATATAAACTGTGACAGTTTGGGTGATTTGGCGGGATGAGACGCTATCACGTTCCTTGATCTATATTATATTATCTCGTATGTGCGGCTCAACCGAAGTCAAACCTATCAAAAATTACAAACTAGTTGAAAAGTATGATATCAATATTTGTTCCGTTAACAGTACAAATCTAATTTCATAATCATAATCAACATTTTAAGCTGCTTACGTTTGCATTTTAAACTTTAAAGTTGTATTGAAATAGAATATGTAAAACTAAAATTCTAATTAATGCTAATTTTAACGTTAACTATAATAGTCAAATCAGACTAAACAAAATTATTTTTCGAAGAAATAAATTGTGCCATCATTTTTTCAATAAAATGATTGAACGAATTTTACCGAAAAACGACATTTTATACTAAGTTTATATCAAATCTATATTATTGATTGTTATTCATTTTAAAATTGCACTGAAAATAGGCTACAAAAATGAATTTTGATTGCAGCCAGATTTTTTTTTATTTGGTTTTCAATTTAAACATTTAAAGTGTTTATATATATATATATATATATATATATATATATATATATATATACACACACACACTTTAATACTGATTTTGATGGAGAAATCAGATTAAAAAGAGGTTTTGTAATATTTTTAACCACCTTTTCAATATTGGTCTAGTTGTTAAAAATCGGAGCTCATTTCAAATTCCTCGTTTGGATCTTGCATGATTACAACTTAAAAAGAAATTTACCAATACAGAAAGTAAATAACGAAAAATATTAAAAAATTGGAAAGAAAACGAAAGACAGAAATAAACTCATTAAGTTCAGCTTTCTTCTCCAAATACTATATATCAAACTATAAATATGCCTTGCTTTATGGGTTCTTTACAATGTATATGCCTTATATTTGTATTTGAAGTTTTGTACACTTCATTTAGCTTTACTCCATTTCAATTTGTATGTAACACCAAAGCCATGCCTCAGTAACTATACATTTTTTAATATACTTAATGGAATAGGATTAAAAAACAGCTGAAGAAAACATTTTAGCAAAACTGTTTCTAAATAAAAAGCAATGCATAATCTTTGTTTATTAAAGTACTGAAAGAGTTATTAAATACATTCCGTTGAAATTAATTTACCTACGTAGCCTACAGGTGAATATAAAACCGTAAGGGCCTAGATATTTAAATTTATTTAACCAAATATAAAAACGTAAGACTTAATATGAAATGGAAATGTTAGTAATAACGATTTATTTTCTTCTGTCTAGTGGTCTATTGTACTCACCTCATAAATGCTACAGCTGTTTAGAAAACTTAGTTTCATCTTCAGACCGTAATACAAAATGTCAAATCGGTTGAGATCGTCACAAACTTAAACAAAACATTGAAAACACACTTCACACCCACTAAACACAAATATGCGATTAAAATGCACGCTATATAATTTGGTTTGGCAAGGCGCTATGTGCAACTAGTATGTCGTTGCATTCGGGACTGATACTGGCTAAATAGGCTTTACACACACACACACACACACACAAACACACACACACGAAGTGTTTTAATTACGAAGTGTAAACTGTAAAACTGCCGACCTTACTGTTTGCAAAAAGAATATATGAACTATTTAAATACATAACGAACAATAGATTACATGGTTTTGCCGGTGGCACGAGCTGAATTTCCCCAGTTACGAACGTATTCAGGCAATTACCAATTCTTTTTCAACATGTATCAAGTTTTAGAGCTGGTTTTGATGGTGGATTTTGCGGGTCGCGTGATGCGAGGAACATGTTATATTGATATATAACAGTATACGAGGAGTGCAGAAAATAACGAGAATTTTATTTTTTTGAACAAATATTTATTTATTCTTCTATATTGGTGATGTCGCCTTCAAATAGTCCCCATTGGAGATCATGCACTTGGATTGAAGGCTTCTTTCAAACCTGGAAACACTTTTCAAACTCGATCTTTCAGATAGCCTTTAGTTCTTTCAGCGATGCGCTTTTAATGTCATCTACGACTGTAAAACGACGGCCATTTAAGGTCCTATTTCTTATTTTTGGAAATAGGATAAAGTCACCCTGAGCCAAGTCTGGCGAATATGAAGACTGGGACATCGTTACTGTACTGTTTTTGGCCAAAAATTCACGAACAAGCAATGAAGTGTGATCTGGTGCATTACCGTAATGCAAAAGCCATGCATTACGGGCGTTTTTTTCGGATTGCTTCACGCAAACGGCATTGAACTTGTAGATAGTACTCCTTATTAACCGTTTCACCTGGTTCGATTCCTGGCGAGGGCTTGGCATTTTCATACGCTATAAACCATCCCATCGTATAGTCGGACGTTAAACACCTAAACAAAAAAAAAAAAAAAAAAAAAAAAAAAAAAAACGCGTGGCAACAAAATGTTTGAATTTTGAACGTTACGAACGTATCCATGTAATTAGCAATTATATTTCAACACGTATCAAGTTTTAGAGCTGGTCTTGATGTTGGATTTTGCGGGTCGCGTGATGCGAGGAACATGTTTATATTGATATATAACAGTATACGAGGAGTGTTCAGAAAGTAACATGAATTTTAATTTTTTGAACAAAAAATTTATTTATTCTTCTACAATGACGTTGTCATCTCCAAAATAGTCCCCATGGGAGATTATGCACTTGCGCCAGGGCTTCTTCCAATTTTCAAACTCGATCTTTTTTAAAATTATATAATTCCTCACTTGCTTTTATTTACGGTCTTAAGTGTAAACTGTAAGACTGCCGACCTTACTGTGTTTGCAAAATGAAGGCTTGAACTATTTAAATACATAATGAACAATAGATCACACGGTTTTGCTGGTGATGCTATCTGATTTTCCACTGTTACAAACGTATTGATGGAAATTAGCAATTATTTTTCAACATGTATGAAGTTTTAGAGCTGGTTTTGTTATTGGATTTTGCGGGTCGCGTGATGCGATGAACAGTTTTATATTGATATATAACAGTATACGAGGAGTGTTCAGAAAGTAACGAGAATTTTAACTTTATGATCAAAACATTTATTTATTCTTCTACATTGATGTTGTCGCCTTCAAAATAGTCCCCATTGGAGATTTTTGCACTTGTGCCAGTGCTTCTTCCAATCCTCGAAACTCTTCTCAATACCGATCTTTGAGATAGCCTTTAATTCTTTCAGCGATGCGCTTTTAATGTCGTCTACGGCCGTAAAACGACGGCCCTTTTAGGTTCTCTTTATTTTTAGAAATAGAAAAAAGTCAGACGGAGTAATTTTTGGCGAATATGGAGGCTGGGGCATCGTTACAGTATTGTTTTTGGCTAAAAATTAACGAACAAGCAATGAAGTAACGAACAAGCAACGATAAGCTGGTGCATTATCGTGGTGCAAAAGCCATGAATTGTTTTTCTACAGATCCGGGCGTTTTTTCGGATTGCTTCACGCTAACGGGTTGAACTTGTAGGTAGTACTCCTTATTGACGGTTTCACCTGGTGGTAGGAATTAATAACGCACTATGCAATTAATATCGAAAAACACAGTGAGCATAACATTCACGTTCGACCGCACTTGTCGAGCCCTTTTCGGTCTTAGGGAGCCAGAATTAATCCACTGGGATGATTGAGCCTTAGTTCCGACGTCATATACGTAAACTCATATTTCGTCACCGGTTATAATACGTTTTAGTAATTCTGCATCGTCGTTGACTTCATTTATCGACTCTGAGCAACTTCCTAAGCGCTGTTTTTCTTCAAAATTCAACAATTTTGCTGCCACGTGTTTTTTTTTTTTTTTTTTTTTGGTGTTTAACGTCCTACTATTTTGCACACTTGGGCTAATGCAGACGATGGGATGATTTATAGTGTATGAAAATGCCAAACCCTCGCCGGGAATCGAACCCGAGTCCTCAGGGTGAAAGCCTAGTACCCTATCAACTAGGCCAACAAAGCGGCTTTTTACGAACTTGTCCAAGCCAATAACTAAAATCGATTTTTATGCCAATTTTAATCAAGTCAGATTACAATTGCGAATTCTTCACATATATTTGTACTTGTACTGCAAACGAACAAACACCCATAACCTTTTTAAAAAAAAGTTTTTTTAACAAGTTTGACTTCCGTTGAGCTGCAAAAATGTGAGATCAAAATGTGATCCATAAAATGAAATCAAGAAATGTGGCGGCGTTCTGTCGCGCCAGATTAACCAAACTGCCACAGTGAATACAGTATTTTCATATTGTGGGCTTAGCATTTATTTAGTTGAAAACGTTATTATTAGTTTCTATAATTTAAAAAAAATGAAAAATATTTAATTGTTTTACAAAATTAGGCTTTTTTGTGCTAATAATGTATATTTATAACGTAAATCAAAGTACCAAGTTAAATAATACACAATACAATAAAAGGAATTTACGTAAACTTCAAATTAATAAGTTTAATTTTTGTATAACATTAAAGGGTTTTTGCATTACAAATTGATAAGAATTAATTTTTTTTTTCTTCGAATTCGGTTAAGGCAATTATTGCAACTATAACGAATAAAATGAGTGATCGTTGATGAAAATTGGTTTATACTCTATAAGCGTCAAAATTCCAAATTTGTTTTTTTTTAATTTTCTGACACATTTTGAAATTTAACAATTTCTGATATTTTTTTACATTTATGCAAAATAACTATGATGAATAGAATAACTCATCGTTCGTAAAAATTAATTCATCAGTAGACACGTCAATATTGAGGGAACATGGTTAGAAGAGTTATTTTCAGATCGTTTCTTTGCTTTGACTCAAATGATTTTGGAAACAAACTTCTTACTATATTGTCACGCTATTTACCCTTTAATATTTTATTTTCGTTTGGTGTATTCAATGTTGTAGTGGGAGCTTAAGAACAGCTTGTGTTATGATGGTTGCCTAACTTGAAGCCTGAATCATTGCTTTTACTTTATGGTATATTAAATAAATTTGGAACGATAATTTAATTTAATAATATTCATTATAAGTATATCAAAGTCTGATGAACAGATTTTGTAATGTAAATTAATTTTTCTTACTTTTATTGTAATTGATACTAATAAGGTTTCTTTGGGGAGCTTTCGAATATCATCTGATTAAATAATAATTACATTAACTTTCAAAAAGTTGCATTTTTTATTTATTCGAGTTAATTAAACGTTGTAGGCTAGTGTAATATATTATTTTATTTTTATTTAATTATTAATTTTTTTTATTTTAAGGCGAAAAACAAATTGATGCTATTATCGCCTCCCTAAATGTAAGTGTGAGTGTAAAGTGTTAAAGTCGTAAGTGTAGTGTCAGTGTGTGTTAGGCTCGGGTACCGTGAAGGACATCTAAATCCTCTCAATAAGTGCAGATAGTCTGCACTCCCCTGCTGGGTATACGTATGAACTATTTAAATACATAAAAACAATAAATTACAAGGTTTTGCTGGTGACGCGGTCTGATTTTCCTCTGTTACAAACTTATCCAGGCAATTATCAATTATATTTCAACATGTATCAAGTTTTAAAGCTGGTTATGATGTTGGATTTCGCGGGACGAGTGGATTGAAATGGGAACCATGCGCGTATAAGGCAAAACGCGTAACCACTACACTACGGAAACAACGAAGTCGTTTGCAGATTTAAATGTATGGAATGAATCGTAAATCTAATTTGTGTAGTTATATTAAAAGATCATTTGTTTTGTATTAAATTGCTAAGATTAGCTGATAGGCTATAATAAGTTTGAGGTTATGTTGTTAAAAACTAGCTATGCAAATTGTCATGTGTAAACTGTAGTAATTAAAATAAAAAAGGGAGAGAGAAAAATGATACATAGTTCTTAATTTTAGTTCGTCATAAAGCATAATTTATAAATCAATTCAGTAAGATAATTTGGAATGTATGATATGAAAGTAAACCTAAAAATTCTAAACATGCTTTTGGTTTTTTCATTTGCACTTTTAAACCGTAAATTTTTTTTATTCAAAATTAGGTTCATTAACTGTATTTCTAAATATGAAAACTATTTGCTCCAATTGTAATGAATTTGACAGTTTTTTTCTGTATATTCCGGAACAGTAAGTGACAAAAATTATTTCAAATACGTTCATAAATACTCATGTTAAGAATTCATTATTCAAATTTATTCAAATTTATTCAAATTTGCCACAAAAATGCTGTTATTGAACAAAAATAACTATCTCTTATCATGTTTTCTCTTTGTTCTTTTAATTTTAGGTAAGATAAATTGTTCGAAAAGACGACAAATTAACATTTGTCTAGATTTTAGGCTAGATTTTAATAACATAACCTGAAACTTTATTACAACCTATTATCTGATCTTAGAAAATTAATATAAAACAGCTGATCTTTTAATATACTATCTAAATAAATTAACAATTCATTTCATATACATACATTTGCCAAACGTTTGCGTAGTTTCCGTAATGTTGCAGTTATCGCGTTTTGCCTCACACGCGCAAGGTTCTCGTTTCGATCCCGGGCGGAAACACAGATACTTTTAATTATAATTAAATTAATATGAGATTTGCACGCAAAATACGAGCTGTGTTCAGAAAGTAAGGAGAATTTTTAAATTTCGCGGGTTTGGAGAGTCCGTTTGTCAAACACTTTTTTTTATTATGTTTGTATACATGCCTTTGAAGTATGATAAAACTTTCAGCTATTTTCATTGCTGACTTTGTGAAAGCCACTATGTTTAGACGTGTTTTATGAGCTCGGCGATTTTCGTTTGTTAAAAGAAATGGATCAAAGAATTAGTATCAAATTTTGCGTGAAAAATGGTATAAAGTGTAACAAAGAGTGTGGAATGTTACAAAGGCCTATGGTTAGTCTGTTATGAGTAAAGCAAGAGTTTATGAGTGTTATAAGCGTGTTATATATCCAAGAAGGCCGTGAAGACGTTAAAGATGACGAACGACCCAGCACATCAACAACCGATGAAAATGTGGAAAAAGGTAAAGAAATTAATATGAACAATCGCCGAATCACAATTAGAGAGGTTGCTGATGATCTTGGCATATCGATTGGATCATGTCATGACATTGTTTCCAATGTGTTGTATATGAAACATGTGGCAGCAAAATTCGTTCCAAAATTGTTGAATTTTGAACAAAAAACAAGAACAGCGGCGAATGGAAGTTGCTCAGGAGTCACTAAATGAAGTCAACGACGATGCAGAATTAAAAAAAAACGTATTATAACAGGTGACGAAACATTGTTTTACAAATATGAAGTCGAAACTAAGACTTAATCATCCCAGCGGTGGAATTATGGCATGCCAAGCCCGAAAAAGGCTCAATAAGTACTATCGAACGTGAAGGTTCTTCGATGCTCACTGTGTTCTTCGATATTAATGGCATCATGAATTCCTGCCACCAAGATGAAACGGTCAATAAGGAGTACTACCTACAAGTTCAACGCCGTTTGCGGGAAGCAATCCGAAAAGAAACGCACGAATCTATGGAAAAACCATTCAATTCTTTTGCACCACGATAATGCACACTTCATTTCTTGTTGGTGAATTTTTGGCCAGAAACAGTACTGTAACGATGCCCCAGCCTCCATATTCGCCACACATGTCTCCGTGTGACTTTTTTCTATTTCCAAAAATAAATAGAACCTTGAAGTGCCGTAGTTTTACAGCCGTAGATGACATTAAAAGCGCATCGCTGAAAGAACTAAAGGGTATCTCAAAGATCGAGTTTGAAAATTGGAAGAAGCGCTGGCGCAAGTGTATAATCTCCCATGGGGACTATTTTTAAGGTGACAACGTCATTGTAGAAGAATAAATAAATATTTTCTTCAAAAAATTAAAATTCATGTTACTTTCAGAACACACCTCGTTTACTGTTATATATCAATATAAACATATTCCTCGCATCACGCGACCTCAAAATCAACATCAAAACCAGCTCTAAAACTTGATACGTGTTGAAAAAGCTAATACGTGTGTGGTAATTGTCTGGATACGTTCGTAACAGAGGAAAATCAGCTCGTGCCTCCGACAAAACCGTGTAATCTCTTGTTCTTTATGTATTTAAATAGTTCATGCATTCTTTTTGCAATTACAGTAAGGTCGGCAGTTTTACTGTTTTCACTTCGTAAATAAAACCAAGTGAGGAAATATACACAGCGTTTGTAGTAGGAGTACAGGCTACACAAATCGGTAAGGTATTGCAACCCATAAGCCGTCTTGAGAGATGGTTCGGGATTACGGGAGTTCGTAAAATATTTTGGCGGCTTAACAGTTTTTTGCTGCTTCTCTTTAGACTTTCGTGATAAATCGTGATTTATCCTACCGCCCTTCCTACTAATAAAGCTATATCAAATACAGTCTGTATACAATATTTATTAAATAATACTGTATGAACAAAATAGACTACTGTAATTTTGAGAAAAAAGCAATATTTTGCATGAACTACTGCA
This sequence comes from Callitettix versicolor, assembly GCA_022606455.1. Taxonomy (NCBI): domain Eukaryota; kingdom Metazoa; phylum Arthropoda; class Insecta; order Hemiptera; family Cercopidae; genus Callitettix; species Callitettix versicolor. Next base: position 74,020 of record JAJIZJ010000055.1, read on the forward strand.
GAACCGCTTTATCAATTCCCTCCAATTCTATCTTTAGAATTTTGTTGAAGTTAAAATCATATTTATCTTCATTACAGGCCTCATTATTATATTTTTATTTTTCAATATCGTGCCAACAAAACATTTATATTTGACAATAAAATTTTCGCTTTATAAGCCATTACACTATATTGTAAAAGTATAAAGAACATAATGCACTACTTGTAAAATGTACTAGTCACAAAACTCTGGATTCTGTTGATGCACTACGGACTGATTGTAACACACTGAGAAGCAGGGAAGAAAAGTAGGAAGTGTGCACGTATTTTCCGGCTAGAGAGCGATTCCTGGGATTTTGTTGACCTCAATAGAGAAAATTACAATAATACAAGTATTTACAATAGGAATAGAAAAGGACGAACACATTTTTCCTTTAGAGAAATTTCCGTTATAAAAACATACGCATTAGAGAGGTTTTACTGTGTATATATACTATATATATATATATATAGTATGTGTGTGTGTGTGTGTGTGTGTGTGTGTGTGTGTGTGTGTGTGTGTGTATTTGGATACGATTTTATACGTACTGGGAACAAAACTCGATTTTTGTAATATAGTTTGGACAATTACGTTACTTAGTGAAATTTGTTCAACAGTTTCAAAATGGCGTCCATTATTAATCTCAACAAAACATTTTTATCTTAAACGGTTTATTTCACAAACTGAACTTCGTATGTATTTTATACTTTTATATTTAATATTTCTCTCACTAATTTATGAATAGTAGAAAGTCTGTGCATTTAAACAGGTAAGCTTACACACAAACTGTGCATCGCGATAATTAACTAATTGTTGCTCGTAGAGTTATATTTATTCAAACTAAATTCAAACAAGCAAGTGAAATAGATCAACGTATTGAGCTGTGCAAAAAACTTTGTGTTTGAGTATTTAGTTTATACCTTAATGAGATGGAGGGGGATTGTTCAATAGTTGGCATAGTTTTACCTCAGTGCTCATTGTATATACAAGTTCAAACAGTGAACTCGGCTAGCGTAACATATAATTAGACTAAACACACGTTGAGGCTCTATTTACTAATTGTAATTGAAAACGTGCCTCGTGTTACATATAGCTTATATAAAATATACTACGGAGCCAGATACGTGATGGTAGTGCACAAGTAGCAGGGTGTTGGCGGTGTTTGTACTCTAACGGCAAGTCTTGAACATTGGATTAGTTTTATTTTTACTCCTTTTTCGATTTTATTAACAAATTTCCAATGTAGATGGCGCTTTTGGAGTGGGAAATTGTACGAAACAGAACCGGAATCTTAAATTGACCTCTAGGAGATTACAGTATGATACTTTTTGAAGAGTTCTCTCTCTCTCTCTCTCTCTATATATATATATATATATATATATATATATATATATATATATATACTGCTTTTGTTTCATCTTGACTTATTGGCATTTGTTTTGTTTGTTTATTTGTCTTATTTGTTACTCAGTTGTGGCCAAACGCAGTGACCGATTGTTTTGAAACTTGATACGAAGGTACCTTGTATAAAGCCCAAATGGTTTGTGTATACATTGTTACTAATTAGCTTCCGTTTCAAGTTGGCGGCCTTTAATTGACACTAACAATTGTAAGCAGTTTTAGCCAAAAAGTATTAAGCGATTGATTGAAATTGAAAGTACCGTGTTAGAGCCAGTAAGACTGTTCCCATTCACTACCGTATCAAAATGGCGGTCTCTGATTCAACGGTAAGAGTGTAGTTACTGGTTATTTCCCGTAATACTGGCTGAACGGCAGAACTTATCACAACTTTGACAGCTTATGGAAAAGACCATTCAAATTCCAATAAAGCTGTTTCAGTAATATTTTTCTTAAATATTACTTAAGGAAATTGTTACTGGTCAAATTGGCAAAAAATTTACCAGGTGCTGTCGTGGAGCGCTGTGTATATTTATTAAGAACACATGGTCTGCTGTTATTTGATACTAGTTATGTATACATAATGAAACATCCATTAAACGGAGACTTGAAGTTCCCAAATTTATTTCACCCATGTAAGGTGTCGGTGTATTATAGAGGTGAAAAATATTGCAAGTGTAAGTGAAAAATACATTCCTATTCATTGTATAAAATGCATCCAAATTTGGGACTTTGGAATCTTGTGGTATTCGTTTTCCCTGGACATTTCTTTCAAAGTGGGTAGTACCACTTATATTCAAATAGTGATTATACAGAACCCCGCAGGGGTGTAGACTAGGTGCACCTATGGAGCATATTTAGACGTCTGTACCCGAGTCTAACTTACACTTACACTTACAACACAGCACTTTACACTCACACTTACATTCAGGGAGGCGATAATAGCCTTAATGTGCTTTTCGCCTTAAAATAACAAAAAAAAGTCTAGCTGCATTTATTGAGAGGATTTAGACGTCTCTCGAAGTACCCGAGTCTAAAGTTACACTTACACTTACGCCTTTAACACTTTACACTCACACTTATATTCAGGGAGGCAATAATAGCCTCAATGTGCTTTTCGCCTTAAAATAACAACAAAAAACTAGCTGCATCTATTAAGAGCATTTAGACGTCTCTCGCAGTACCCGAGTCTAAACTTATACACTTACACTTACGACTTTAACACCTTACACTCACACTTATATTCAGGGAGGCGATATAAGCCTTAATGCTTTTCGCCTTAAAATAACAACAACAAAAAATGATTAATAACAACTTTCATTTTGGCAGCAATCTGTCGCGCCAGATCAACTTAACTGCCACAGTGTATACAGTATTTTTATATTAGGGTTTAGCATTTTTTTAGTTGAAAGCCGCCTCGGTGTCTAGTGGATAGCGTACTAGGCTTTCACACCGAGGATCCGTGTTCGATTCCCGGCGAGGGTTTGGCATTTTCGTACGCTATAAATCATCCCACCGTCTGCATTAGCCCAAGTGTGCAACAATCGGAAGTTAAAAAAAAAAAAAAATATCAGACTTTTTGCTTATAATAACTATTAATAACTTATATCAAAGTACCAAATTTATGTAATACACAATAAAAATAAAAAACTTCAAATTATGAAATGTTTTTATATAATAGGTTAGCACTTTTCAGGCATCTATAATAAAAAACGAGATTTTTATAACATTAATGGTTAATTGCATGACGAAGTGATAAGAATTAATTTTTCTTTCTTCGAAGTCGGTTAAGGTATATATTGCAACTATGACGAATAAAATGAGTGATCGTTGATTAAAATTGGTTTATTGTCTGTAAGTGTCAACGTTCCAAATTTTAAAGGTTTTTAATTTTCTGACACATTTGCAATTTAACAATTTCTAACATTTTTTTACTTTTATGCAAAATAACTATGATGAATTATCACTTATCGTTTGTAAAAAACAATTCAGCAGTAGACACGTCAATATTGAGGGAACATGGTTAGAAGTGTTATTTTCAGATCGTTTCTTTGCTTTGACTCCACTGATTTTGAACACAAAATTCTTACTATGTCGTCACGCTATTTACCCTTTAATGTTTAACTCTCGCTTTTCAGGTGAGGACACCTTAAAAATGACAACATATATGTAAATATAAACTGTATCAGTTTGGATGATTTGGCAGGAGGGGAACCTGTCACAATCCTTGATCTATATTATTACATGCGGATCAACCGAAGTCAAACCTATCAAAAATTAAGAAAAATCTGTGAAAATTGCAATATTAATTATTGTGGCTTTGAAAGTACAAGTACAGATATATTCTATTGTGAATCAATTTTGTAGTGGGAGATTAAGAAATGTTTGTGTTATGTTTGTTGCCTAACTTGAATCCGACATCATTGCTTTTACTAAATTGTATAATTACATACATTTGGCACGATAATTAAGTTATTAATATTTTTTATATGTATATCAAAGTCTGATTTACCGATTTTGTAAAGAAAATAATTTGTCTTACATTTTTTTTTTTAATTGAGACTAATAAGGTTTTTTGGGGAGCTTATGAATTTCATCTGATTAAATAATAATTACATTTACTGTCAAAAATATGCATTCCTTATTTATTCAAGTTGATTTAGACGTCCCTCGCGGTACCCCAGTCTAACTTACACTTACACTTACACTTACAACACAGCACTTTAATGACTTTAACACTTTACACTCACACTTACATTCAGGGAGGCGATAATAGTCATAATGTACTTTCCGCCTTAAAATAACAAAAAAAGACAAGCTGCATCTATTGAGAGGATTTAGACGACTCTCGCAGTACCCGAGTCTAAAGTTACACTTACACTTACGACTTTAACACTTTACACTCACACTTATATTCAAGGAGGCAATAAGAGCCTCAATGTGCTTTTCGCCTTAAAATAACAAAAAAAAGACTAGCTGCATCTATTGAGAGGATTTAGACGACTCTCGCAGTGCCCGAGTCTAAAGTTACACTTACACTTACGACTTTAACACTTTACACTCACACTTATATTCAAGGAGGCAATAAGAGCCTCAATGTGCTTTTCGCCTTAAAATAACAAAAAAAAGACTAGCTGCATCTATTGAGAGGATTTAGACGTCTCTCGCAGTGCCCGAGTCTAAAGTTACACTTACACTTACGACTTCAACACTTTACATTCACACTTATATTCAGGGAGGCAATAAGAGACTCAATGTGCTTTTCGCCTTAAAATAACAAAAAAAAGACTAGCTGCATCTATTGAGAGGATTTAGACGTCCCTCGCAGTACCCGAGTCTAAACTTACACTTACACTTACGACTTTAACACCTTACACTCATACTTATATTCACGGAGGCGATAATAAGCCTTAATGCTTTTCGCCTTAAAATAACAACAACAAAAAATGATTATTGAAAATCTTTCACTGTATTAATTCATTCTTATTAACTAATGCAAAGCAAAGCGGTATTACAATCTGTCCGCATTAAGTTGTGCCATGTTAAATACAATATCATGCGTTTTGTGTACAACTTTATACGGAACTGTTTTTGTGTTGCATATTGTGTTAAACTAATGTAACTTTTAACTTACAAGCCTGATTTGGACGTTGAAAATATGATTTTACAGTTTCAATCAGAGTTAAACTTTACATAACGCATTATGTGTGTGTGTGTGTGTGTGAACCGAATTTAAAATTTAAAGTCAGATGTTCGTGTTTATATCATGGCGTTCGTATAAGGTTAATGGGAGACGTTTTCTTGGTATTTAGGACGGTATACCATAAAAAAATGATCAAAATACCTAAAAATGTAATAAAATGACTTTATGCTAAGAAAAAGAAAACATAAGAAAATTCTGTCATGTAGAAAAACTAAACTAAAACGATTGTGATGAATATTTGTCAATTATATTAGTTGATTAGTGTCAAACATACGACAATTAGAATAGCTACTTCTTAACAACATAACCTAACACTTATTATAGCGTATCAGATAATCTTAGCAATTTAATACAAAAAAATTAATATAACTACCAAAATTTTTTAATATAACCAAGATCTTTTAATATAACTAACAAAAATTAGATTAACGATTCATTTCTGTTATTAATATTCATTATAAGCAAAAAAGTCTGATTTTGTAAAATAATTAAATATTTTTAATTTTTTTTAATAATATAGACTAATAATAACGTTTTCAACTAAAAATATGCTAAACCCTAATATGAAAATACTGTATAACACTGTGGCAGTTTGGTTGATCTGGCGCCAGAACGCTGCCATCATTCCTTGATCTATTATTTTTGCGGCTCAACGGAAGTCAAACCTGTTACAAAATTAGTTAGTGATTCCAACAAGATTATAAGTGTTTGTTCGTTTGCAGTACAAGTACAAATATATTGTAATTGTTTCGAATATTGCAGTGAGAGGTTAAAAAACAATTTGTGTTATGTTGGTTGCCTAATTTGAAGCCCACATGATTCCTTTTACTATATTGTGTACTAAATATATTTCGTACGTTGTATTTAGTTATTAATATTATAAGTATATCAAAGTCTGATGAACCGATTTTGTAAAGTAATTTAAATTTTCTTGTAATTTTTTTTAATGGAAACTAATACGTTATTTTTTGCGTTCAATAATTAAAATAATTGTCAAAAATTTGCATGCGTTATTTATTCAAGTTACGTTAAACACTGTAGGATAGCATATTATGCCTTTACGTATTTGAATAATTTAATGAAAACCTATAAGTTTGTATATTTCAAGTTAAGTTAGAACAAATTTTGTCCAAACATGTTTTTTTTGTACTTTTATTACAAAAGGCGCGCCAACGTGTAGTAGCTGCGGATATTTCTTGTTCCAAAATACGCCAGATTTATGGAAAACATTAAGCCCTTTATTTCTTAAGTCTAAAGTGACGCGGTAAAAAACTCTTAAGCCGCCAAAATATTTTACAAACTCCCGTAATCCAAAACCATCTCTCAAGTCGTCTTAGGGGTTGTAATACCTTACCGATTTGTGTAGCCTGTACTCCTACTACAAAAGCTGTGTATATTTACTCACTTGGTTTTATTTACGAAGTGTAAACTGTAAAACTGCAGATTTTACTGTGTTTACAAAATGAATGAATGAACTATTTAAATACATACAGAACAATAGATTACACGATTTTGCCGGTAGCGCGAGCTGATTTTCCCCAGTAACGAACGTATCGAGGCAATTAGCAATTCTTTTTCAACACGTATCACGTTTTAGCGCTGGTTTTGACGTTGTATTTTGCGGGTCGCGTGATGCGAGGAACATGTTTATATTAATTATAACAGTATACGAGGTGTGTTCAGAAAGTAACGAGAATTTCATTTTTGAACAAAATGTTTATTTATTCTTCTACGTAGATTTTGTCGCCTTCAAAATAGTCCCCATTGGAGATTATGCACTTGTGCCAGCACTACTTCCAATACTCGAAACACTTCTCAAACTCGATCTTTCAGATAGCCTTTAGTACTTTCAACAATGCGCTTTTAATGTCATCTAAGGCTGTAAAACGACGACCCTTTAAGGTTCCCTTTATTTTTGTAAAAAGGAAAAAGTCACACGGAGCAATGACTTGCGAATAAGGAGGCTGGGGCATTGTTAAAGTACTGTTTTGGGCCAAAAGTTCACGAACAAGCAATGAAGTGTGAGCTGGTGCATTATCGTGGTGCATTATGCATTGCTTTGCCACAGATCCGGTCGTTTTTTTCGAATTGCTTCACGCAAACGGAGTTGATCTTGCAAGTAGTACTCCTTTTTCACCGTTTCATCTGGTGGTAGGAATTCATGAGACACTATGCCATTAATATCGAAAACACAGTGAGCATTACCTTCACGTTAGACCGCACTTGTCGAACCTTTTTATGTCTTGGCGAGCCAGTATGCTTCCACTGAGTTCATTGAGCCTTAGTTTCGACGTCATATCCGTAAACCAATATTTCGTCACCTGTATAATACGTTTATATAATACCATATAATACGTTTCAGTAATTCTGCTTTGTCGTTGACTTAATTTAGTGACTCCTGAACAACGTCCATATGCCGCTGTTTTTGTTCTAAATCCAACAATTTTTAACGAATTTTGCTGCCACGCGTTTCATACACAAATTACTGTAAACAATGTCATGACATGATCCATTCCATATGCCAACATCATCAGCGACCTCTCTAATTGTGATTCGGCGATTGTTCATTACCATTTCTTTCACTTTTTCCACGTTTACATTGATCGTTGATATACTGGAGCGTCCAGGGGGTTCATCGCCTTCAACGTATTCACGCCTTCGTGGAAACGCTTATACCACTCGTAAATTTTTGCTTTATTTATAGCAGACTCACCATAGTCCTTTGTTAACATTTCACATACTTTGTTACACTTTATTCCATTTTTTACACAAAATCTGATACAAATTCTTTGTTCAATTTCTTTTAACAAACAAAAATCGCCGAGCTCGAAAAACACATGTAACCTTACGGCTGTCACTGACAAAGTCAACAATGAAAACAACTGAAAGTTTTATCATTCTTCAAGGGCATGTATACCAACATAATAAAAAAATATATTTGACAATCGGACTCTCCAAGCCCGCGAAATGTAAAAATTCTCGTTACTTTCAGAACACACCTATTATTTTGCGTGCAAATCTCCTATTAAATTAATTATAATTAAAATTATAGGTATTAAAAGTATAAAACTGAAGAATTAGTAGTGTGTTCAGGTAGCATACTGTATGATGTGGCTTAAGGAATTTAGTTTTAATTTTAATTGTAATAGTCATAATCGTTTTTAGCATAACTGCTTCTAAATAATTTTTTTATTGTGTTTAACGTTATATATATAATATTATATATATAAAACCATATTTCTGCATATATATATATATATATATATATATATATATATATATACACATCCGGAAGCAATATATGCAGCCGAAACAATGGTGATGGGAATTTATTCCGAGGTTAAAGATATAGTGAAGTAGGAACGGAAAATGCTTCGTAAGATTTAGGGGGCAGTCAATAAAAATGGCATTTGGATGAAAAGACCCCAGAGCGAACTCTGTTTGAGGATAAACACAGTATCGAAGGAAATCAGAAAATGCCGAGCAATGTTTTATAGACACATTTATAGAATAGAAGACACCAGGACGGCGAAGAAAATACTCAAGTTTATAACAGAGAATATATGTGGCACGGAATGACTGAACAAAGTACTGAAGCAGGACTTACAACACATCAACATAGGGAATCTTGTGGATCGTGCCGAATGCCGGAATAAAATTAAGAAGATTAAATTTTAACATAAAACATCACAACAACCTGGAAATAAGTGGACAGCTGAGAGTAGGAAGGAGCAATCGGATAGGATGATAAAATTCTGGGAGGAAAAGAAGGAAACACCGAAGATTAAATCATGTATTTCAAGTTTAATAGCTTACTAAGGGGAACAATCGATTATATATATATATATATATATATATATATATATATATATATATATATATATATATATATATATATATATGGTGAGTTAGGAGCTCAGTGGTGGGAAGCGGTTAAGACATTGGTCAGTCTACTACTTCACTCAACTGCGCACCTAAGGGTTCTTAGTTCTGCGGCTCGTTGCTTTTCCCCTTACTTTTAACACTTATCTCTCATCCTTATTAGTCTAACTGGCATAAGGTATGGATGTGAAGAATTCGCAATTGTAATCTGACTTCATTAAAACTTTGCATAAAAATAGATTTTAGTTATTGGCTTGGACAAGTTCGTAAAAAAAGCCGCTTCGTTGGCCTAGTTGATAGGGTACTAGGCTTTAACCCTGAGGACCCGGGTTCGAATTCCGGCGAGGGCTTGGCATTTTCATACGCTATAAATCATCCCATCGTCTGCATTACCCCAAGGGTGCACTATAGTCGGACGTTAAACACAAAGACAAAAAAAAAACAACAAAATTCGTTTAACAGTTTTATAACGGCGCTAATTTAACATTTTAAAAACGCCTAAGGTTTTTGTCTTGAATTTAAAAAAAAATCTGATTATACCGTCATAATCAACAATAAAACTGCATAAATTAGCATTTTGTATTTTCAAAATCCATTGAAATTAACAAGTTTGATTTGACGATAATAATGTTATTTTTGTATTTCTGTGCAGTATATAAGTCTATAATGCGGATATGTGCAGTTTTTAATAAGTGATTACGATGAAATAATTATTTAAATAAAAGGTAAATACTTTTGGAAATCCGCTTATAGTACGTACGCGAGACAGCTGTATGCCTTTATTATTGTGAATTGTTAATCGTGCGTTATTTTAAGAGCGTGTTTGATAATTATATAGGCTTGGACAGTGTTGTGAGGTTTTTAAATATAAAGACTTCGGAAAGAATTAAAACGGTTTAGAGGCCACGAAGATCGAGAACTCGCAGAAGGCCCCCTTGTTTCTTTACAATATTCCGACAACTTCCCGAGTGTAAGCCTCCTCTAACCATACTAAAACACACAAAAACATGTTTTTAAATTATAAATACCTGAAAAGTGCTAACCTATCATATAAAAACATTGCCTAATTTGCAACAGTATATAAGGAGGCCGCTGTGGCTGCCACGAGGACCTGCTGGACTCTCCGTCCAACTGGCAAGCCATCCTTAAGACAGTCACCACCGTTGCTAACGGCAACATTGAGATCTCCTGCCGCGGCAAGACTTTTCGCCTCCAGGCGAAAACAAATGCTGATTTTCGTGCAATCCAAAGCACGTTAGTCCAGCAGAAAGCTGCCTTCCACACCTTCACCCTCTCTCCGAGAAGGAAGTCAAGGTGATCATCAAAGGAATCCCGCATTCCACCGAAATCGTCGACATTAAGGCGGAGCTAGAGTCCAAAGGACTCACGCCGATGTCAATCACACCCTTGCTCAATGCAAGGAAACAACCAATCAATGTATTTCTAGTGGCACTCAAGCGCACTACCAATGTCCGGGAGGTGTACAACATCTCCACACTTTTCTATGTCATAATATATATTTTTATTTATTTATTATTTATTTTTTTTTTGTTATTTTTAGGAGAAAAGCAAATTGAGGCTATTATCGCCTCCCTAAGTGTAAGTGTGAGGGTAAAGTGTTAAAAATCGTAAGTCTAGTGTTGCAAGTGTCAGTGTGTGTTAGACTCGGGTACCGCGAGGGACGTCTAAATCCTCTCAATAAGTGCAGCTAGTTTGCACTCCCCTGCGGGGTATACGAATGAACTATTTAAATACATAAGAACAATAGATTACACGGTTTTGCTGGTGACGAGGTCTGATTTTCCCTCTGTTACAAACTTATCTAGGCAATTATCAATTATTTTTCAACATGTATCAAGTTTTAAAGCTGGTTTTGATGTTGGATTTCGCGAGACGAGTGGATTGAACTAGGAACCATGCGCGTGTGAGACGCAACGCGTAACCACTACGCTAGGGAAACAACGAAGTCGTTTGCAGATTTAAGTGTATGGAATGAAGCGTAAATCTAATTTGTGTAGTTATATTAAAAGATATAACACACATTTGTTTTGTATTAAATTGCTATGATCAGCTGATAGACTATAATAAGTTTGAGGTTATATTGTTGAAAACTAGCTATGCTAAATGTCGTGTGTAAACTGTAGTAATTAAAACAAAAAAGGGAGAGAAAAAATGATAAATAGTTTTAACTTTTAGTTCATCATAATGCATAATTTATAAATCAATTCAGTAAGATAATTTGAAATTTATGATACGAAAGTAAACCTAAAAAATCCTAACATGCTTTTGGGTTTCTTCATTTGCGCTTTTAATCCGTAAATTTGTTTTATTCAAAATTAAGTTCATTAACTGTATTTCTAAATGGGAAAATTATTTGCTCCAATTGTAATGAATTTGGCAGTTTTTTTTTCTATATTCCGGAACAGTATATGACAAAAAGTATTTCAATTACGTTCGAAAAACTCATGTTAAGAAATCATTAATTTTATAAATGCAGTGACGGAAAAAGGTAAAAACAAATACTTTTTAAGAACAATTTCCATCAATTTACAATATTTTGTGCTAAAAATTACTTGCATAGCGAATAATTAATAATTTATATCAATATAATTGCCTGACCAAAGATTGGGGAAACTTCTTCTCTCTCGAACACAACCTGTACTGACAAGGACGCTTATTCAGTTTAACAGGAGGTCACTGAGGCAGGTCGTTGCCATGATCACCGGACACTGCTACATCCGGAACCATCTACGTAAGGTGGGATTGTTACAAATCTCGCCTGAGTGTCGATTGTCAGGGGTGTTGAAACGACACCATTGATTGCTTGGTTTTGGATGAAAAGAAGGAGACTCTTGGATCTCAGTAACGAGATGAGGAGTTCAACAAGGACAACTTACACAAGATTCTGGAGCTCCTTAAGGGCGCTGGAGTCAGTTTAAGTTGAAGTGATAGGGGTACCCAAAAAGCTCTTAAGCTTAAAAGGAAAAAATAGTTTAGTAAAATAAATTGTAGAAATTTAACAACAACAATATACCTAATTGGTACTGCATTTTTCAAAATTACAGCTAAAGAAAAGAAAATTTCTTAAACTAAAATTTGAGTAAATAAACGCTTATTATCTGTCACAATAATCTAGCTAAAAACACGATCCAGTGAACTAATTAAAAAAATACCTTTTAATCTGATTTCACCATCAAAATCAGCATTAATATATATATTATATTATATATATTAATATATTAATATATATATATACATATACATCACTTTAATTTTTTTAATTGAAAACCAAAAAAAAAAATCTAGCCGCGATCAGGATTCATTTTTTTAGCCTATTTTCAGAACAATTTTAAAATTAAAAACAACCATTTATAAAGATTTGATTTAAACTCAGTATGAAAATTTAGTTTTTCAGCAAAATTCGTTCAATCAATTTAAAATGATGGCATAATTTATTTCTACGAACAAAAATTTTGTTTAGTCTGATTTGACTGTTAAAATTAACTTTTAAATTTTCATTAAATATAATTTTAGTTTGACATATTCTATTTCCATACTACTTTAAAGTTTAAAATACAAGCGTATGCAGGTTAATCATAAAATGTTGATTATGATTGTGAAATTAGATATAAAAAAGAGCTTTATACTTTTTTTTAGAAAATGTCTTTCTTTACGTCAGCAAGACAGTTTCGTGTCGCGGATATTAAAAGTTATTTAAGGAATGGGATTTAATTTTCTTTCGATTCAATTTAAAAACAGATCGAGTGACTGGAAAACATGTAAAATTAACAAAAGCTTTTAAAGTAAAACCACTCAGTCTGTTACAGTAATCACATGAAATATAAAGTACCTGCTTCAAGTAATGGAAAAGTTTTATTTCTCAACCCGCCATTTTGTTGGACGTTTCACCCCTCTTCATTTTTGTAATCAATTTATTTTTTTCATTACCCTTAATTTTGGTCACAAAACCTTGGCTCGATGTTTCGGATCCTTGTCGATCCCATTTCGTTTCATAATAGATTAATTAAAATTCTGTCATTTTTATTTTAGTTCCCTAAGTATAAAAACATGTGATACGCGATCATAAAAAACGATAGTAAACTTGTTCATTGCCCATTCGATTTAGGTTTTTAAGGATTAAATTTTTGTGAACGTTGCTGCATATTAATATGCTGAAAATTGTTAAAAATTACCGTTAAAAAATTCTGTCAACAAGAAAAGACTTACACGGGACAATGAAATAACTATCGATTTTGACCTTTTTGTAAAATGTTTTAAAATATTATTTTGTGCCTACATATTTTTTTGTTGAAAATTAATCATATGTAGTATTTACACTTATACGTGTAAATTTTTTAATTAAGAAAATTAATAATCAAATTTTCTTCAGATGGTCTCACTTAACTCAAATTTGCCACAAAAAATTCTGCTATTGAACAAAAATAAAAATCACTATCACTTATCATGTTTTTTTAAATTTTAGTTACGATAAATTTTTCGAAAACACGACAAATTAACATTACCAAGTTTTTAACAACATAACATGAAATTTATTATAACCTATTAGCTGATCTTAGAAAATTAATATAAAACAGCTGATCTTTTAATATTACTACAAAAATTAACGATTCATTTCATATACTTAAATTTATCAAACGTTTGCGAAGTTTCCGTAGTGTTACAGTTATCGCGTTTTGCCTCACACGCGCCAGGTTCTCGTTTCGATCCCGGGCGGAAACACAGATACTTTTAATTATAATTATTTAATATGAGATTTGCACGCAAAATACGAATTGTGTTCAGAAAGTAACGAAAATTTTTAAATTTCGCGGGCTTTGAGAGACTGATTGTCAAACATTTATCTTTATTATGTTGGTATACGTGCCTTTGAAGTATGATAAAACTTTCAGCTGTTTTCATTTTTGACTTTGTGACAGCCATAAGTTTATAACTGTTTTTATGAGCTCGGCGATTTTCGTTTGTTAAAAGAAATGGATCAAAAAATTTGTATAAAATTTTGCCTAAAAATGGAATAAAGTGTAACAAAGTGTGTGAAATGTTAACAAAGACCTATGGTGAGTCTGCTATGAGTAAAGCAAGAGTTTACGAATGGTATACGCGTTTCCAAGAAGGCCGTGAATATGTTGAAGATGACGAACGCCCTGGACGCCCCAGCACATCAACAACCAATGAAAACGTGGAAAAGTAAAAGAAATGGTTATGAACAATCGCTAAATCACAATTAGAGAGGTCGCTGATGATATTGGCTTATCGATTGATCATGTCATGATACTGCAATGTTGAGCAATGTTTTGTGTTTGAAGCTCGTGGCAGCAAAATTCGTTCCAAAATTGTTGAATTTTGAACAAAACAGTGGCGAATGGATGTTGCTCAGAAGTCACTAAACGAAGTCAACAACTTACTGAAGCTTATTATAACAGGTGACGAAATATGTGTTTACGGATATAACGCCGAAACTAAGACTCAATCACCCTAGCGGAGGCATTCTGACTCGCCAAGGCCAAAAAGACTCGTCAAATGCAGTCGAACGTGAAGGTTATGCTCACTGAATTCTTCGATATTAATGCCGTAGTGCATCATGAATTCCTGCCAACAGGTGAAACGGTCAATAAGGAGTACTACCTAATGGCACCACGATAATGCACCAGCTCACACTTCATTGTTTGTTCGTGAATTTTTGGCCAAAAACAGTACTATAACGATGCCCTAGCCTCCATATTTGCCAGACATGGGTCCGTGTAACTTTTTCTTATTTCCAAAAATAAGGGGAATCTTAAAGGGCCATCGTTTTACAGCCGTAGATGACATTAAAAGTTCATCGCTGAAAGAACTAAAGGTTATCTCAAAGATTGAGTTTGAGAAGTGTTTCGAGGATTGGACGAAGCGCTGGCACAAGTGCATAATCTCCAATGGAGACTATTGTGAAGGCAACAAAATCAATATAGACAGATAATTAAATGTTTTGTACACAAAATAAAAATTCTCGTTACTTTCTGAACACACCTCGTATACTGTTATATATCAATATAAACATGTTTCTCGCAACACGCGACCCGCAAAATCCAACAACAAAACCAGCTCTAAAATTTGATACGTGTTGAAAAATAATTGATAATTTTTTGTATACGTTCTTAACAGAGGAAAACCAGCTCGTGCCACCGGCAAAACCGTGTAATCTATTGTTCTTTATGTATTTAAATAGTTCAATCCTTCTTTTTGCAAATACAGTAGGGACGGCAGTCTTACTGTGTTTTATACACTCCGTAAATAAAACCAAGTGAGGAAGTATACACAACGTTTGTAGTAGGAGTTCAGGCTACACAAATCGGTAAGGTATTACAACCCTTAAGCCAAATTGAGAGATGGTTCAGGATTACTGGAGTTTGTAAAATATTTTGGCGGCTTAACAGTTTTTTGCTGCGTTCCTTTAGACTCACGTGATAAAGGGTTTAATATTGTGCCATAAACTGGCGTATTTTGGATCAAGAACTATCCGCAGCTACTGCACGTTGGCGCGCCATTTGTAATAAAAATATAAATAACATGTTTGGTGAAAATTTGTTATAACTTAACTTGAAATATACTAACTTATAAGTTTTATTAAATTATTTAAAAACGTAAAGGTATAATATGCTAGCCTACAGTGTTTAACGTGACTTGAATAAATAACACATGCAACGTTTTGACAGTTAATTTTATTTTTGAACACCCAAAATAAACGTATTAGTTCTATTAAAAAAAATATATTACAAAAATATAGTAATTCTTTACAAAATCGGTTATCAGGCTTTGATATACGTATAATGAATATTAATAACTAAAATCAAAGAACCAAATATATTTAATACACAATATAGTAAAAGCAATCATGTGAGCTTCAAGTTAGGCAACCAACATAACAGTAACATAACTAACTTAAGCTCCCACTACAATATTCAATACAGCATAGAATATATTTGTACTTGTAGAAGGAACAAATATTGATAATCTTTATTTGCCATAAACACATAGTAATTTTTGACAGGTTTGACTTTGGTTGAGCCGCATTTAATTAATAAAGATGAAGGAAAGTGGCAAACTTCCATCCCGCCAAATCTCCCAAATTGCCACCGTGTATATTTATATATGTGTTATCATTTTTAAGGTATCCATAATTGAAAAACGAGAACTATATATCCGTTGTATTTAAATTTAACCACAAAATTCATTTAAATTAAATTCGATCTACGACCTGAAGATGAAAGAGTAGAGTTTTGAAACCGCGGTAGCCTTTACGAGGTGAGTAAATAGACCACTAGACAGAAAAATAGGTCATAAACCTAATTACTGAAAATAGCACTTTTGTTTCAATGCGCTCAACATTGACGTGTCTACTTTGTTGTCCTTAAAATTAATATTATTAAATTAAATATTAATATCTTAACAAAATGTACAATTATATACTGTTCAAAGCAATAATTCAGCAAGAGTACTGTTTCTTGAATATAATGCTGTTTTGTAAAAAAATATTTTTAAGTACATTCTTGGAATTTCTAGTATTTACGATTAATTCAAATTCGATGCATGCTTTTAACATAAATTTATTATGAATAGCTTAAACAATTGCGTAACCCATCGAAATAAATTTCTGTGTCTTAAAAATGGTAGCCATTTTCATCTTTCACTTTTTGAATTAATTTTATTTATTCTTACAAAATTTAGGTAAATTTACACTCATTAACAAAGCGAATTCAGTTTTTTTAGTGTAAGATTTTAAAGCGGATAGTTAATTACTAAAATCAATTTTTATAGGTCGTAATATTAAATTACCGCACCATTAAGTTAACGTACCGTGCTCGTTTCAAGAACATCTTACTAATAATACTCGTACATCCTAACAATTTGTTATTGTGTACAATATCGTACACTAACAATATGTAGTGTATCAATATTACACTTTTAAGCGATTGTTAATTTTAACTGCTTTCGATTTTTTACAGGAAAGTTTTCAATAAAGATATCTTCACATGTTTTTATTTCTGCTTACCGTGTGTGAAGCGTGCTTCTAATTTTAAAAACAGAAGATATATTTATGCCGTACATCACTCGTGCGTTGCATAGGCTGCCGCTATGAAGCCAAAGTTTTAATCTTCCTTATTTTGCTCTTAACATCTGAACTTTGAAACCGGAGTGAAATAACGCAGAATGTAAAACAGGTATTTCGTATTTTTAAGCAAATTTTTATTGGAAAAGAGGCATTTGAAGAGGCCATTATTGTAAAAGCTAGGCCTCTTTGTGTGTTTGTTTGTGTTTAACGTTAGCGCTTGCGATTTTCGTTTGAATTATCACATCTAACAATGCCCGGTTTCCGTTGAAAAGGCTGTTTTATCAACACTGTCGGGGTGCATCTCCACTTGGTGGAAACCAGATGCGAGGTCAAGGGTGCTAAAGTATTGAGACCTTCCAAGCTTATCTAAAATGTCCGTTATATTAAGTAAAGGGAATTTGTCATCGATTGTTTTAGCGTTCACACCTCTGAAATCAATTACAAGTCTAAATTTCTGCTCATTAGATGCGTCTGCTTACTTGGGTACTATCCAAATAGGTGAGTTCCAAGGTGAATGAGACGGTTCATTCATATATATATATATATATATATATATATATATATATATATATATATATGTGTGTGTGTGTGTGTGTGAGTTGTGGCTCGGTGGTGGAAGTGGTTAAGATATTGGTCAGTCTACTGCTTCACTCAACTGCGCACCTAAGGGTTCTTAGTTCTGCGGCTCGTTGCTTTTACCTTACTGTTAACACTGATCTCTCATCCTCATTAGTCTAACTGGCATAATTTATGGACGTTAAGAATTCACAATTGCAGTCTGATTTGATTAAAACTTTGCATACAAATCGATTTTAGTTATTAGCTTGGACAAGTTCGTTAACCAACAAAATTCGTTTAACATTTTTAAAATGGCGGTTATTTAGAAATTTTAAAAACACGTAACGTTTATGTCTTACATTTAAAAAAAATCTGATTATACCGTAATAATCAGCGTTAAAACTGCATATATTAGCATTTTGTATTTTCAAAATTAATTGAAATTAACGAGTTTAATTTCACGACAATAACGTTATTTTAGTGTTTCAGGCACTTTGTAAGTCTATAAATGGGGATATATGCAGTTTTTAATGGTGATTATGGTGAAATAATTATTTAAATAAACTGTAAATAATTTTGGAAATCCGCTTGTAGTACGTACACGATACAGCTGTATGCCTTTATTATTGTGAATGTTAATCGTTTGTTATTTTGACAGCGTGTTCGATAATTATATAAGCTCGGACAGTGTTGTGAGGTTTTTAAATATAAACACTTCGGAAAGAATTAAAACGGTTTAAAGGCCGCGAAGATCGAGAACTTGCAGAAGGCACCCTTGTTTCTTATTTATAAGCGCGGACAGTGTTGTGAGGTTTTTAAATATAAACACTTCGGAAAGAATTAAAACGGTTTAGAGTCCGCGAAGATCGAGAACTTGCAGAAGGCACCCTTGTTTCTTATTTATAAGCGCGGACAGTGTTGTGAGGTTTTAAATATAAACACTTCGGAAAGAATTAAAACGGTTTAGAGGCCGCGAAGATCGAGAACTTGCAGAAGGCACCCTTGTCTCTTATATATAAGCTCGGACAGTGTTGTGAGGTTTTTAAATATAAACACTTCGGAAAGAATTAAAACGGTTTAGAGGCCATGAAGATCGATAACTTGCAGAAGGCACCTTGTCTCTTATATATAAGCTCGGACAGTGTTGTGAGGTTTTAAATATAAACACTTCTCAAAGAATTAAAACGGTTTAGAGGCCGCGAAGATCGAGAACTTGCAGAAGGCACCCTTGTTTCTTATTTATAAGCGCGGACAGTGTTGTGAGGTTTTTAAATATAAACACTTCGGAAAGAATTAAAACGGTTTAGAGGCCGCGAAGATCGAGAACTTGCAGAAGGCACCCTTGTTTCTTATTTATAAGCGCGGACAGTGTTGTGAGGTTTTTAAATATAAACACTTCTCAAAGAATTAAAACGGTTTAGAGGCCGCGAAGATCGAGAACTTGCAGAAGGCACCTTGTTTCTTATTTATAAGCGCGGACAGTGTTGTGAGGTTTTTAAATATAAACACTTCTCAAAGAATTAAAACGGTTTAGAGGCCGCGAAGATCGAGAACTTGCAGAAGGCACCCTTGTTTCTTATTTATAAGCGCGGACAGTGTTGTGAGGTTTTTAAATATAAACACTTCTCAAAGAATTAAAACGGTTTAGAGGCCGCGAAGATCGATAACTTGCAGAAGGCACCCTTGTCTCTTATATATAAGCTCGGACAGTGTTGTGAGGTTTTTAAATATAAACACTTCTCAAAGAATTAAAACGGTTTAGAGGCCGCGAAGATCGAGAACTTGCAGAAGGCACCCTTGTTTCTTATTTATAAGCGCGGACAGTGTTGTGAGGTTTTTAAATATAAACACTTCGGAAAGAATTAAAACGGTTTAGAGGCCGCGAAGATCGAGAACTTGCAGAAGGCACCCTTGTTTCTTATTTATAAGCGCGGACAGTGTTGTGAGGTTTTTAAATATAAACACTTCTCAAAGAATTAAAACGGTTTAGAGGCCGCGAAGATCGAGAACTTGCAGAAGGCACCCTTGTTTCTTATATATAAGCGCGGACAGTGTTGTGAGGTTTTTAAATATAAACACTTCGAAAAGAATTAAAACGGTTTAGAGGCCGCGAAGATCGAGAACTGGCAGAAGGCACCCTTGTTTCTTATATATAAGCTCGGACAGCGTTGTGAGGTTTTTAAATATAAACACTTCGGAA
Source organism: Callitettix versicolor (assembly GCA_022606455.1). Taxonomy (NCBI): domain Eukaryota; kingdom Metazoa; phylum Arthropoda; class Insecta; order Hemiptera; family Cercopidae; genus Callitettix; species Callitettix versicolor. Next base: position 93,886 of record JAJIZJ010000055.1, read on the forward strand.
AGAATTAAAACGGTTTAGAGGCCGCGAAGATCGAGAACTCGCAGAAGGCACCTTTGTTTCTTATATATAAGCGCGGACGGTGTTGTGAGGTTTTTAAATATAAACACTTCGGAAAGAATGAAAACGGTTTAGAGGCCGCGAAGATCGAGAACTTGCAGAAGGCACCTTTGTTTCTTTACAATATTCCGACAACTTTCCGAGTGTAAGCCTGCCCTAACAATACTAAAACACACAAAAACGTTTCATTGAAACTTGCCTAACTTAGGCAAAGTCGCACAGACAGGATTTCCGTTGTGTAAGCATAGATGAATATATTTACTGTTTCCTTACCGCTGAACGCGTAAAACTTTCCCTATTATACGTTGTCACACAAAAAATCATTTCTCAAAAGCAAACTTTGGGCGACTGTTTCTTTTGGGCTGGACAATAAATCTCTGTCCGTACAGCCGGGCGGGCGGGTGTTTCTCTTTTTTCTTGATTTAAAACAATGTCACGAGGAAAAGTAAGATTTCTTTGAAATTAATTACACATAAGTATAAATATACTGGCAAGAATACAAAAAGATATTTATGAACGCTAAACAGTGAAAGCTATTTGTTTAATTAGTTCTCTGGATCGTGTGTTTAGCTAGATTATTGTAACAGGCAATAAGCATTTGTTTACTCAAATTAATTTTATAAAATTTTCTTTTCTTTTCTGTTCTTTTAAAAAATGTCATACCAATTCGGTATTTTGTTGTTGTTAAGTTTCTGCAATTTATTTTACTAAAATATTTTTTTTCATTTTAAACTGACTCCAGCCCTTAAGGAGCTCCAGAATCTTGTGTAAGTTGTCCTAGTTGAACTCCTCATCTCGCTACTGAAATCCAAGAGTCTCCTTTTTTTCATAAAAAACCAAGCAATCAATGGTGTCGTTTCAACACCCCGCACAATCGACACTCAGGTGAGTTTTGTAACAATTCCACCTTACGTAGATGGTTCCGGATGTGGCCGTGTCCGGTGATCATGGCAACGACCTGCCTCAGTGACCTCCTGTTAAACTGAATAAGCGTCCTAGTCAGTACAGGTTGTGTTCGAGAGAGAAGAAGTTCCCCAATCTTTGGTCAGGCAATTATATTGATATAAATTATTAATTATTCGCTATGAAAGTAATTTTTAGCACAAAATATTGTAAATTGATGGAAATTGTTTTTAAAAAGTATTTGTTTTTATCTTTTTCCGTCACTGCATTTATGAAATTAATGATTTCTTAACATGAGTTTTACGAACGTAATTGAAATAATTTTTGTCATATACTGTTCAGGAATATAGGAAAAAAACTGCCAAATTCATTACAATTGGAGCAAATAATTTTCACATTTAGAAATACAGTTAATGAACTTAATTTTGAATAAAACAAATTTACGGTTTGAAAGCGCAAATGAAAAAAGCCAAAAGCATGTTTGGATTTATTAGGTTTACTTTCGTATCATAAATTACAAATTATCTTACTGAATGCATTTATAAATTATGTTTTATGACGAACTAAATGTAAAAACTATGTATCATTTTTTTCTCTCCCTTTTTGTTTTAATTACTACAGTTTACACACGACAATTAGCATAATTAGTTTTCAACAACATAACCTCAAACTTATTATAGTCTATCAGCTGATCTTAACAACTTAATACAAAACAAATGATCTTTTAATATAACTACACAAATTAGATTTACGCTTCATTCTATACACTTAAATCTGCAAACGTCTTCGTTGTTTCCGTAGTGTAGTGGTTATCACGCTGTGTCTCACGCGCATAGTTCCCGGTTCAATCCACTCGTCCCGCGAAATCCGACATCAAAACCAGATTTAAAGCTTGATACATGTTGAAAAATAATTGATAATTGCCTGGATAAGTTTGTAACAGAGGGAAAATCAGACCTCGTCATCTGCAAAACCGTGTAATCTATTGTTCTTATGTATTTAAATAGTTCATTCGTATACCCCGCAGGGGAGTGCAGACTAGCTGCACTTATTGAGAGGATTTAGACGTCCCTCGCGGTACCCGAGTCTAACACACACTGACACTTGCAACACTACACTTACGATTTTTAACACCTTACCCTCACACTTACACTTAGGGATGCGATAATAGCCTCAATTTGCTTTTCGCCTAAAAATTACAAAAAAAATAAATAATAAATAAATAAAAATATATATATGACAGCCTACAACCTTTAAATTAACTCGAAAAAATAAAGAATGCAACTTTTTGACAATTAATGTAATTATTATTTAATCAGATGAAATTCATAAGCTCCCCTATTTTTGTCTCAATATTCAAAACTTATTAGTCTCAATTAAAAAAAAAGTTAGAAAAATTAATTTACATTACAAATTCCGTTCATCAGACTTTGATATACGAGGGTTGATCAAATATAAACGAGACTGATATTTTTAAAAATTTATTGCTTACTTACAAATTATTCTTGATACAACTTATTTTTCTACATAGTCTCCCGCACGAGTAACACATTTTTCCCACCGGATTGGAAGTTTTTAATTCCATCTTCGTAAAAAGTTCTCGGGCGTTCATTGAGCCATTGGAGCACGAAGGTCTCCACCGCAGAATCGTCTTCGAAACGCTGGCCTCCAAGCGCCTCTTTGAGTGGCCCAAACAGGTGATAGTCGCAGGGTGATAAGTCTGGACTGTATGGGGATGTTCCATTGGTTCCCAGCCTATTTGATCGAGTTTAAGCCTCGTAGCGTTCGCCGAATGTGGTCGGGCATTATCGTGAAGAAGAATGACGTTTCTCGCCGGTTTAGATTTTTCCTACGAAAAGACTGTTTTGCGGCCTCTAAAACATCGCAATAATATTGTGCATTTATTGTGCGTCGTTGATGGAGGAAATCGACGTGAAAGGCGCCTTGATTGTCGAAAATACAGTGGCCATTACCTTCCCGGCCGACAATCGTGATTTGGCCTTCAGGTTTTCTACTGCTTCCCGTCCTTCGGCAAATTCCTTGTGCCAAGCAAAAACGCGAGCTCTTGACAGGGTCCTGTCCCCGTATTGAGCCGTCAATCTACGAAAGATTTCAGTCGGATTGACCCCCTCCTTGGCCAAAAACTTAATAATAATTCTCTGCTCCACGGAAACGTGCACTTCACTCTCACTCATTGTATAGTTTTATACTGAAGGGTCCGAACGGAAATGTTGCCCGTCTACGCCCGTCCCAAACCTCCCAGGCTACCTGAAACCCCACCCTTTAGAGTTCAATGTCAAACGGAAAAGTTTTTAGAAAGTCAGTCTCGTTTATATTTGATCAACCCTCGTACTTATAATGAATATTAATAACTTATATTATCGTGCCAAATTTATTTAATATACAATGTAGTAAAGGAATCATATATGCTTCAAGTTAGGCAACCAACATAACACAAACTGTTCTTAATCTCTCACTACAATATTAAATACACCGTAGAATATATTTGTACTTGTACTGTTAACGGAACAAATATTGATGTCATAATATTCAACTAGTTTGTAATTTTTGATAGGTTTGACTTCGGTTGAGCCGCACATACGAGATAATATAATATAGATCAAGGAACGTGACAGTGTCTCATCCCGCCAAATCACCCAAACTGTCACAGTTTATATTTACATATTTGTGTTTAAGGTGTCCATAACTGAAAAACGAGAATAAAACATTAAAGGGTAAATAGCGTGACGAAATAGGTATGCATTTTTTTTTCAAAATCAGTGGAGTCAAAGCAAAGAAACGATCTGAAAATAACACTTCTAACCATGTTCCCTCAATATTGACGTGGCTACTCCTGAATTAAAATTTACGAACGATGAGTCAATCATCATAGATATTTTCCATAAAAGTAAAAAAAATGTCAAAAATTGTTAAATTGCAAAATGTGTCAGAAAATTTAAAATAAGTTTAAAATTTGGAACGTTGACGCTTACAGAGAATAAACCAATTTTCAACAACTATCACTCATTTTATTCGTCATAGTTGCAATATTTGCCTTAACCGATTTCGAAGAAAAAAAATTAATTCTTATCACTTCTTCATGCAACCCTTTACAACAAGGGTTCCCAACCGGTGGTACGCGGGAACGTTTCAGGTGGTAAGCGTGAGTCAAAGCGTTATATGCAAAGCGAGGACAGTCCAATGGGGAAACCGCTCGCTTCTTTTTCGTAGCGCAATCTACGAAATAAAAAAAATTGTTTGCTGATTAAGAATGGTTGTCAAGATTGGCTTATCTAGCCGACATTTTTGACAAACTCAACATACTGAACTTGGGACTTCAGGGACCAAACACAACAGCCAGTGACAAAATAAATTCCTTCAAGAGAAAGTTGGTCATGTTTTGTTCACAAATACAGGAGAATAATTTATTTGCATTTCCCACTCTATCATCATTTTTTGAAGAAAATGAAATACCTCCAATGCCAGATGTGGTTGCAGATATCACTGTACACTTGGTAGGCCTTCAAAAAAGCTTTAAGAAGTATTTATTTGAAGATTATTCAAAAGTGGACTAGAACAGAAATCCTTTTTCAGGAACCTCACCAAATGAATTGGAACTAAAAGAAAGTTTTATCGATCTTACAGAAGATAGCTCCATGAAAGATTATTTTCAATGGAAATCTTTAATTGACTACTGGATTGGATGTAAAACCGAGTACCCTTTGATCTTTCGGCAAGCTCTTCTATCTTTGATGACATTTGTTACGAGTTACTTGTGTGTGAGTGGATTTTCTGAACTCTTGTACACAAAAAATAAACATAGAAGCAGAATAAGTGTTAAAGAGGCCTTAAAAGAGTGAAGATAAGTTCCATTACTCCTAATGTTGATATTTAAATCACAGGCAAAGTGTATTTTGTATGATGATTAATTTATGCTGAGTTTTACTAGTTTTCATTTGTGTATTTTTAGACCTATGGGTATAATAAATAAAACTATAAATTAATACCATTTTCATCTTTTTATTTCTCCTTTATTATAAGCATGTTATAAATAAACAAATATCTAACTATTAAATATGAAGTTTTCTCAGAATTTAATTCAAAAGCCTTTGAACACTTTTTAGAAGAGTAAATGTTATATGTTTATTAAAATATTTATGTCAGATGGTACGCCAAAATTTCTCAAAAGTCAAGGGTACGCAGGTGCAAAACGTTTGGGAACCCCGCTTTACAAAATTCTCTTTTAAATTATAGATGCCTAACAAGGGCTAAAAATCATATAATAACATTGCCTAATTTGAAGTCTACGTAATTTCCTTTTATTGAATTGTGTATATTTCAAGTTTAGTTAAAACAAATTTTCAACAAACATGTTATCTTATACTTTTAATACAAAAGGCGCGCCAACGTGCAGTAGCTGCGGATATTTCTTGTTTCAAAATACGCCAGATTTATGGCTAAACATTAGGCCTTTATCACGTAAGTCTAAATGTCCCGCAAAATCCAACATCAAAACCAGATTTAAAACTTGATAAATGTTGAAAAATAAATGATAATTGCCTAGATAAGTGTGTAACAGAGAAAATCAGACCGCGTCACCAGAAAAACCGTGTAATCTATTGTTTTTTATGTATTTAAATAGTTCATACGTATACCCCGCAGGGAAGTGTAGACTAGCTGCACCTATTGAGAGGATTTAGACTTCCCTCGCGGTACCCGAGTCTAACACACACTTTCACTTGCAACACTACACTTACGACTTTAACACTTTACATTCACCCTTACATTTAGGGAAACGATACTACCGTTATTGTCGTTTCGCCTTAAAATAAAAAAAAAACTTTTTTTTGCAAACACAGTAAGGTCGCAAATCTTACAGTTTACACTTCGTAAATAAAACACAGTGAGAAATTATATAAAGCGTTTGTAGTAGGAGTACAGGCTACACAAATCGGTAAGGTATTATAACCCATAAGCCAACTTGTAGATGGTTCGGGATTACGGGAGTTTGTAAAATATTTTGGTGGCCTAACAGTTTTTTGCCGCGTCCCTTTAGATTTTCGTGATAAAGGCCTAAATGTTTTGTCATAAATCTGGCGTATTTTGGAACAAGAAATATCCGCAGCTACTGCACTTTGGCGCGCCTTTTGTAATAAAAGTATAAGAAAACACGTTTGGAGAAAATTTGTTTTAACTAAACTTGAAATATACAAACTTATTATTAACTTATATACAAACTTTTATTATATTATTCAAGTTTATAAAGGTATAATATGCTAGCCTACAGTGTTTAACCTAACTTGAATAAATAACGCATGCAACGTTTTGACAGTTAATTTAATTATTGAACGCCCAAAATAAACGTATTAGTTTCTATTAAAAAGAATATATTACAAAAATATTAAAATTATAGTACAAATCAGTTAATCAGACTTTGATGTACTCATAATAAATAATAATAACTTAAATCAACATACCAAATATATTTAATACACAATATAGTAAAAGCAATCATGTGGGCTTTAAAATTAGGCAACCAACATAACATAAACTATTCCTAACCTCCCACTACAATATTCAATATAGCATAGAGTATATACATACATAAACTGTCAAAGGAACGAAAATTGATTTCATAAATTTAAAACAGATATTTTTGACAGGTTTGACTTTGGTTGAGCCGCATATATATAATAAAGATGAAGGAACGTAGCAGATTTCCATCCCGCCATATCTTCCAAACTGACACAGTGTATATTTACTTATGTGTTTATCATTTTAAAATGTATCCATAACTGAAAAACGATAACTATAACATTTATTTAAATTCATTTACATTAAATTCGATCTACGACCTGAATATGGAAGAGTAGAGTTTTGAAATTGCGTTAGCCTCTACGAGGTGAGAAAATAGACCACTAGACGGAAAAATAGGTCATAATCCTAATTACGGAAAATGGCACTTTTGATTCATTTTCCTCAACATTGACATGTCTAATTTGTTGTGCTTATAATATAATGAATATTAATAACTTAAATCAACGTACAAAATGTACTAAAATATACTGTACAAAGCAGTACAATAAATCATGTAGACTTCAGAATAGGCAACCCAAATAACACAATTTTTTTTTCTTAAACTCTTACTGCAATACTCGAAACAATTACTATATATTTGTACTTGAACCGCAAACGAACAAACACCCATAATCGTATAGAAAAAAAATAAATAATTTTTAACAGATTTTACTTCCGTTGAGCCGCAAAAATAATAGATCAAGGAATGTGGCAGCGTTCTGTCGCGCCAGATCAACCAAACTGCCTCAGTGTATACAGTATTTTCATATTGTGGGTTTAACATTTTTTTATACGAAAAAAAATGAAAAATATTTAATTATTTTACAAAATCAGACGCTTGTGTGCTTAAAATGTATATTAATAACCTAAATTAAAGTAACAAATTTATGTAATACACAATACAATAAAAGGAAATTACGTAGACTTCAAATTAGGCAATATTTTTATATGATTGGCTAGTTTTTTCAGGTATCTATAATTTAATAACAAAAATTTCATATGACGAAGTGATGAGAATTATTTTTTTTTCGAAATCGGTTAAGCGAAAAATTGCAACTATGACGAATAAAATAAGTGATCGTTGATGAAATTAGTTTATTCTCTGTAAGCGTCAACGTTCCAAATTTAAACTATCTTTTTATTTCCTGACACATTTTGCAATTTCACAATTTCTGACATTTTTTTACTTTTACGCAAAATAGCTATGATGAATAGAAAGCCTCATCTTTCGTAAAGTTAATTCATCAGTAGACACGTCATTATTGAGGGAACATGGTTAGAAGTCTTATTTTCAGATCGTTTCTTTGTTTTGGCTCCACTGTTTTTAAAAACAAGATTCTTACTATTTCGTCACGTTATTTACCCGTTAAGGTTTTATTCTCGTTTTTCAGTTATGGACACCTTAAAAATGACAACACATGTAATTTTTTTTTTGTTTAACGTTCGATTATTGTGCACACTTGGGCTAATGCATATAAACTGTTTCTGATTGGGTGATTTGGCGGACGAGACTATGTCACGTTCCTTGATCTATATTATTATGTGCGGCTCAACCGAAGTCAAACCTATCAAAAATTACAAGTATAAAATTGAAAATGTAATATCTCGTTCTTTTAACAATACAAGTACAAATATATTCTATGCTGTAGTGGGAACTTAAGAACAGTTTGTGTTATGATAGTTGCCTAACGTGAAGCCAAAATGATTGCTTTTACCATATTGAGTATTAAATAAATAAAATGATTTAAGTTATTAATATTCATTATAAGTATATCGAAATCTGATGAACCGATTTTGTAAAGTAAATTAATTTTCTAACAGTTTTTTGTAATTGAGACTAATAAGTAAGACGACGAGAAAGGTTGGTCATTTTTGGGTACCATAAACATTGGAGTTCTTCGTCGTCGCCCTCGTCCGCCACCGTTACCGCCACCACCACCGTCGCCGCCGCCACCACAGACATACGTAGCCCTCGACTTTGACGTAACCTCTACTCTTGACGTTCTGGACACTGATATGTAGGACTCTACATTATAGTCGTTATCCCTTGACATGTCCTTAATCACCCCACCTTCTGCTCCGTGAATCCGAGGAGCAGCGTACAAATGGCCCTTTTCAGGGCACGCATAAACGTATTCATGATTGTCCTCTGTGTTTGTACACGGGGTTGGAACCGTCGTACGAGGTGGTGAAGCCGCCATCGTAGCCCACATTACAATCCGGTGTTAAGCAGAAGGCTTAACCCTTGAGGAGTAGCCCCAAACCATCGCTACTCCCGGTGACTACCACTCCATGACAAAATTGTAGTCTCCCAAAAAGTTTTTTTTTTGTTTTATATTTTAAATTTTTTTTGTATTTTTACTTTTTAGGTTTATTACAATATAAGATTACACCGTCAGCGTAGCGCTCGCGCACGCGCGCACGGGAGAATCAACTCCACGCCAGTCACACATCTTAGGTTTACGGGAGAATTAACTCCGCGCCAGTGACCTTCACACACACACACACACACACACACACGTCTCTTAGGTTTACGGGAGAATTAACTCCGCGCCAGTGACCTGGCCACACACACACACCTCTTTGGTTTACGGGAGAATTAACTCACGCCAGTGACCTCCACACACACGTCTCTTAGGTTTACGGGAGAATTAACTCCGCGCCAGTGACCTCCACACACACACACACACACACACCTTTGGTTTACGGGAGAATTAACTCCACGCCAGTGACCTCCACACACACGTCTCTTAGGTTTACGGGAGAATTAACTCCGCGCCAGTGACCTCCACACACACACACACACACACACCTTTGGTTTACGGGAGAATTAACTCCACGCCAGTGACCTTCACATACACACACACACACACGTCTCTTAGGTTTACGGGAGAATTAACTCCGCGCCAGTGATCCTGCATACAGCAATAAGAAAGAGGGTACAAAAAAATAAAAAACTTGTTCTGTCTGTTTCTCTCTCTCTCTTTCTACTCTAAATGTTTTTTTTTTACTACGGTGACCGTACGGTAGTGTATCGTAATCACCGCAGCGCTTTCTTTTGGCATCTGTCACTCAAAATATCTTTGACTCGTTCACCGTGATCACTTGGTGATCGTTGGTGCGACGAATCCTTTTGTGATCGTTATAGATCCCGATTGCTTATCGGTGTCGTCGTCGTTGAGAACCATTCTCTTTAAGGACTCGACATTTACAACACCCTATGTGCTGAGATTAAAAGTGAGTCCTTTAACCTTGCATACGGTGACCAGTTCGTTACATTTGGTAGACAAAACTTTTTACCCGTAGACTTTCGATCCATCGGATACAAATTCCGTAATGTACGAACCGAGACCGTACTCCAGGAGTTGTCCGTCATCTGCCCTAAGGAGTCACCTGTCTCTACCTTGTGTGTACCTTCCAGGTAGAGTACAGAATTAGTATCATCTGTCTATCTGAAACAAAAGATTTTATACTTTTTTTTTTATGGAGGGTGGCCCCAACCTTCGCCACCCTCGCGTGGTATCCATTCCAAAAAAAAATACCTATTCCTCTGCTGATACCTCCGTTTGTTTTTACCGTCTTTCTTATTGCACCATACACCTTACGGGTGGTTACACCTCGTCAGAGGGACATTCACCCTTACGAGCGCGGTCACGCTTCGCCCGAGGGCTATCACATTCACACACACACACACTCATGTTTACGAGAGAATTAACTCTTCGCCAGTGACCTTGCATTCAGCAATAAGAAAGAGGGTAAAAAATATTAAAAAGTGTTCTGTCTGTGCCTCTCTCTCTCTCTCTCTCTCTCTCTCTCTCTCTCTCTCTCTTACTCTAAACGTTGTTTTTTGCTACGGTGACCGTACGGTAGTGTATCGAAATCACCGCAGCGTTTTCTTTTCGCACCTGTCACCCGAAATATTTTCGATTCGTTCACCGTGATCACTTGATGATCTTTGGTGCGACGAATCCTTTTGTCTGTGACCGTTAGAGTTTCCGGTTGTTTATCGGCGTCGTCGTCGACATTGAGAACCATTCTCTTTAAAGACTCGAAATTTACTACGCCAGACGTGCTGAGATTCAATGTGAGTCCTTTGACCTTGCATACGGTGACCAGTTCGTTGTATTTGGTAGACAAAACTTTGTAACCGTAGACTTTCGGTCCACCGGATACAAATTCTGTAATATACGAACCGGGACCGTACTCCAGGAGTTCGTCCGTCATTTGCCCTAAGTAGTCACCTGTCTCTACCTTGTGTGCACCTTCCAGGTAGAGTACAGAATCAGTGTCGTAGTAAACGGTCTGTCTGTCAAGGGCATCCAGGTGTTCGTACAGTTTAAGTCGCGCCTGAGCCGTCGTGAAAGCGGCGAGTACGACGTTGACCGTCGGAAGTACCTCGCAGACGTCTTCGACGTACTCCCAGTTCACAACGATGGTTTCGTCGTTCACCTCCTGGATATTGTTAACGCGAACGGACGGACTGACCAACATTTTGAACAACTCGGTGGGTTGTCTGACGATCGCGGTCTTTGTCTGGTTTTCCGCTGGCCGAATTTTCCCAAAAGGAATTCAACATCAATTTGGCCAGCGAGCGTCGGCCCTCGTTCTTTTCGATTTTCGCCGCTTCCAGTGTCACCCGTTCGGCCGTGAAATAGTCGTCTATGTATTTTTGTCTGTCCTCGTCAGTCTTACACCAGTCGGGGTAGCCGGAAGCTTCTTGTTTTATTTTTAAGAATTTATTAATGAAATCCATAAATAGACCACCGCCCTGGTCGAAAGACGCCATTTTGTACTGCCACATTTCGAACATTTCCAAAATGACGTAACCCTTGTCCACGGCCTTACGGATTTCGTCCATAGTCCAAGTCCCTGTCAGCGCACGTCGATCGACGCCGTGGTCGCAGTCGGAGACGTTCAGCGTTTCCGCGCACGTGCGGCACAACACGAACATCAGTTTGTCATGCATCTTTACCGGCAGCACGGGGTGGTAGAGTTCGCGAGGCGGAAGGACGGTACACTTCAGCAGCCCGTCCGCCTCCATGCCCGCCCTCCTGCAGTCAGCATCGCCTACGTGAATTTTGGGGTGGCCTAAGGGGTATCTACCGTACTTGCACACCCACGGGTAAAGGGAGCACACGTCCACGTAGTGGATTTTTTCTCCCTCTTTGCAAGCGTGATAGGTGCGCACGTTACCCGTACGACCGCCGAAGAAAGCGTCTCTAGGATTCAAGGGTGCCGTGGGTTGGAAGGCGAGATGAGGCGGTGCCTTGAACTCGCACTCCCACATCTCCACTACCGAAGAGACCAGACGTGACAGTTTATCGATTTTTGCCTTGGTTCTCTGCAAACGAGCGTCGAGCGTGTCGGACGGATCATTCTCTGGCAGGGCGCTTCGCGCCCGTGAGGGAAGCTAACGTTGGCAGCCGTGCCAGTAGCAGCCGTGGAACTCGTATACGGTGTCCGTGCGGGCGCAATAACCGTCCACTTTCATGCCGGCAATCTGTTTCTCCTGCCGCGACCGGCGTGTTCCAAACGGTAGTCGTCGTCGGCGGTCCGCTTCCGCTCCTTTTCCTCTACCGAGGCCAACCATTGCAGAGCGGCGAGCGACTGTTTGTCGGCCAAACGGTAGCCGTTTTTCGGAACTATGCCTATGGTGTCGGCCTTCAGAAAGTTACGTCTAAACGCCACGTTGCACGCGCTGGCGATGGTCACGGCTTCCAGGAAAGGGTCCACTTTGCATTCCTGCAGAAACGAAGCGCGGAACTTTATGCACGCTTGCGCCAGTATATCCACGTCCGAATAACAGTATTCGAAAATCTCTTTTTGAAAATCGAACACGTATTCGTTGCGCACCTGTTCGTCGTACCATTTGGAAAACTCCTTGTGGTTCTTGTCGAACATGGAGTCGGGGCAGTAGTACTCGCGGCCTGGCATGGGACCTACGTAATTTTGATTGGCCAGAGTGTTGAACAGATGGGGAAAATAGCCTTTTTGCTTTCCGGCGGCAGATCGAACGCTTTGGGAGTTTCGATAGAGCCATAGGCATGTAGTTGAGAGAGTCGATGAATTTCACGTTATCCAATTCCATGAGGATGACCTTGGAACCGCGCGTGATGAGTTTCGGCGTGAATTTCGTCTCTTCGAGCACGTACTTGAAAATAAATTGGTGGTCGAACGCTTGACCGTTGTGCGCGATGACGCACTTTTTTGTACGTCTTGCGCACGTCCATGACGTAGGACATGAACCTGCGGACCGGATCTTTTTGGAAAACGCGCGTTCTGGTACCGCAGTGGGGGCAGTCTTGCGTCAAGCGTATCATACACTCCCAGCAATACTGTTTGGACACGCACAAGGTGACTCGGTGTACGCGAGCCGTGTCCAGAACTTCGTCTTGGCGCGTCTCGAAGTCGAAAATACGAACAGGAAGTCTCTGATCATAGGCTTACGAGTGTCGACCGTCATGTAGCATTGGTGGCCAGACTGCTTATAGTCTTTGCACACCTTGCAATAAATTTCACCGCAAACGTGCTCGGTTTTCCGTTTTCTAGTTATAATCAATTTGTTACATTTCGCGCATTCCTGTACAGACTGACAGACGTAGCCTTTGTGGGCGGTAAAACAATTTTATTTTTAAAATATCTATTGCAATCGCTGCAATGGATCGCGCTGTCGTCCTTTACGCACGGCGGCGTCCGCTTACAAGCGTTGCACCGCGCTTGGCATCTGTGCTCGTCTAGGAGTTGTAAGGGGCGTGGCATGTTACGCAATAGTAACTGCAGGCGAAAGCGGCCGTTAAGCTAGTGATCGTATTGTAGTGACCATTGTGAAACATCAAGTTTATAGTGTACTGCGCGTTCGGGCGTCGCCCTCAAAGTACACGCTACGACCACGGCTGTCGTAATTGTAGACGGTGATTTTATAATCGGTCAGGAATGTTTGGAACCGTTGTAATTCTACCACCCCTGCCCCCGCATCCCCTATGTCAACACCTGCGTCGATCATCAGTTGGCGGGCCGCGATAGTCTGTCTTTTCGCCTATTTTGTCTGATGGCCTTGTAATCTCGGTCTTTGTCCGCATGCGCTTTACCCACTACCAGTGAGCACGGCAGGCACAGTGAATCGTTGTTCTTAATCACCACGATCCCCTTCTAGCTTTACACTCTTCGGCAAAGTTATTGAAGAGCCCCGGTCTAACACGATTACGCCCGCGACCCAGTGGAACGTTCACTTTGGTGCAATCCACTTTGAAAACGTCACTGGTAGTGAACGTTTCGGCATTGCTTTGAATTATGCCGCCGAAAATATTCCAGAGGACGTCAGCGGTCACTTCCGTTGCCGGTCTAAAAGCTACGTAACCGGGTTCGCGATTTTTAAAATTCAAGCTGGTCAGAGTGAAACCCAAACGATCTTCCTCGGTAGCGTCTTTTGTCATAACGTCCACGAGTTCTGTCAGACCTTGTTTGACCCATTGAATCTCGTCAGCGTCTGAAGGCGGCCGATTGAATTTAAACGTCACTTTGGTCCCGTGCAGACGAAACTTTTCACATACGTCGACACTTTGGACACTATAAAAGCGGCCATTATTAGAAAAAAAAATCGGTACTGTTTATTATACAAAAAGAAAAATATTATTTAATAGACTTTAATTTTTCGAAAAAACGGTAGTGTTTACCTATTATATAAAAGAAAATTATTATTTAGTAAACGTTATTCTTTCGAAAAAGATCTTGTTTACCTAGTACATAAAACTTTATTATTTTATGACAGAAATAGTGTTTATTATTTAGACAATTATTTTTAAAGTACAGAGATAGTGTTTATTATTATTAAAAGTTATTCTTTAGTAAGTAATGTTATTAGCTATTATATAAAAAATTATTCTTTTACAAAACTTATAATTATTTCCGTTAATTAATACAAACACACAAGCAATGAGAGAGAGATAACAACAGACAGAATAGAATACAACTTACGAGCTGCGATCATTCCAGTGTCTAGCGCAAAAGGCAAATGGGTTTGACGCCCTTGTTACGCCCGTATTTATAACACAATTGTTTATTTCATCATGCCACGGTAGCGTTGGTTGACCTTCACTTTATAAACTGCACGTGTCAAATGTAAAACCTACTAGGCAGCTGCATTTGCATCACTCCAGCGTTGAAGCAATATCACGAATCACCATATGTTAACCGCACATTCAGGCTTCGTATTACGGGCAAGGTCATTCACTTTGGCGTTAAGGCTGGATACATTGTGTATAAGCGCTGCGTGTTCTGGTTTCCCTATATATACTCGAATTAAAATCTACCCCTGTCATTGTACGTTTTTCAGTTCGCCTAGCTGTGTCGTGTGTGCGCGCTTGTGTTTAGTTTACGTTATTTTTTTAAAAAAAAAAACTGTAAGTATGACATCGTCATCCTCAAAGAGTAGTTCTTCCTGTTCTAATCTGATCGAACGTTTTAATAACGTTAATCCGATAGTCACGGTGCCTATTAGTTCGTTAAATATTGGTACTCCGTTTCCTATACTAGGTGTGAAACAGGTACCGACAAAATTTGGAACGTCTCTTTTGATTGAATTTATTTGAGCACATGAAAAGAAAACATTTGTGATGCACTGTTATGTTTCCTAACTGTATAACATTACGTTGTGCGCGAAATCTGTATTTTTTATCTGTCCATTATTTTTTTTATTTGTACCTTGTAACTGATTTGTAAGTCTTTTTCCATTAACTCAATATTTACCATAATTCAACTATATGTCATGTATTTTAGTGTCTTTTTGTTTGTTTTGCAAGCAAACGGTATTTACAATAAAACAAATACAATTTTATGTTTACATCTTTGTTTCTTTTTCCTTATTTTTCACGTAAGACGAGAGAGAGAGAGAGAGAGAGAGAGAGAGAGAGGTCATAGATAGACTTACTTTATATGTTTATATAACGCACTATCCACAGACCCCGGGCACGTAACACGATGGCGGCGGTGGCTAGAGAGAGAGAGAGAGAGAGGTCATAGATTGACATTCTTTATATGTTTATATAACGCGCCATCCACAGGCCCGGGGCACGTAACACGATGGCGGCGGCCATAGAATGGAGTATGACGCACTATCCACAGGCCCTGGGCACGGATGGCGACGGCCATAGAATGAAGTACTTTATATGTTTATATAACGCACTATCCACAGACCCTGGGGCACGTAACACGATGGCGGCGGTGACTAGAGAGAGGTCATAGATTGACATTCTTTATATGTTTATATAACGCGCCATCCACAGGCCCGGGGCACGTAACACGATGGCGGCGGCCATAGAATGTAGTACTTTATATGTTTATATAACACACTATCCACAGGCCCGGGGCACGGATGGCGGCGGCCATAGAATGAAGTACTTTATATGTTTATATAACGCGCCATCCACAGGCCCGGGGCACGTAACACGATGGCGATCGGGCAAAATCGTTACGTTTCATATATCTCGAATCGCACTAATTTCCCAAGACTCTCCCGCGTGGTACAGTGGTCATAGCGTGCGCCTCACACGCGCAACGTCCCCGGTTCGAGCCCCGCCAGAAACGCGCAACTTTTTATTCGATTAATTAATATCCACAGGCGGCTCGGGTATGTAACAAGATGGCGGCTGGCACTGCCAAATCATATATATATATATATATATCATACACCATCCACGAGAGAGAAAGGCGCTCATAGATAGACTTACTTTATATAACACTCTATCTACCTGTTTGGGGTGGGCTGGGCACGTAACACGATGGCGGTGGGCACGCACACCTTGCGTACACCTACGTCACGACGCCACCAACACCTCGCGCACACCTACGGCACGTATATATATATACATCAGTGGCCGCCATGTTTTGGGCTATACCGCCCGGAATCCTACTCAATAGCATTACAAAACAGCTGAAGAATTAGTACTGTGTTCAGGTAGCGTACTGTATGATGTGGCTTAAGGGAATAATATAGTCATAAACGTTTTAGCAAAACTGTTTCTAAATAAAAAGCAATGCCTAATCTTTATTTATTAAAGTACTGAAAGAGTTATTAAATACATTCCGTTGAAATTAATTTACCTACGTAGCCTACAGGAGGATATTAAATATTAAATTTATTTAACCAAATATAAAAACGTAAGACTTAATATGAAATGGAAATGTTATTAATAACGATTTATTTTCTTCCGTCTAGTGACCTATTGTACTCACCTCGTAAATACTACAGCGGTTTCGAAAACTTATTTTTTCATCTTCAGGCCGTAATGCAAAATGTCGGCAAATCCCTCTGTTGAGGTCGTCACAAAGTTAAAGAAAACATTGAAAACACCTTGCGCGTGTGAGACAAAACGCGATAACGGCAACACTACGGAAACTAGAAAAACGTTTGACAAATTTAAGTATATGAAATGAATTGTTAATTTATTTAGGTAGTTATATTAAAAGATCAGCTGTTTTATATTAATTTTCTAAGATCAGCTAATAGGTTGTAATTAAGTTTCAGGTTATGTTATTAAAATCTAGCTAATGTTAATTTGTCGTCTTTTCGAACAATTTATCGTACCTAAAATTAAAAGAACAAAGAGAAAACATGATAAGTGATAGTTATTTTTATTTTTGTTCAATAAAAGCATTTTTTGTGACAAATTTGAATTAAGTAGAACCATCTTAAGAACATTTCAGTATTAATACACGCATAAGTGTAAATAATTTATATGATTAACTTTCAACACAAAAATATGTATGTCTAAATCAACATTTTAAAACTTTTTACAAGAAGGTCAAAATCGGTATAATATATATAGACTATATACTATGTATAGTATAGGACTTTATATATATATATATATATATATATATATATATATATATATATATATATAATCACTTTAAATTTTTTAATTGAAACCAACAAAAAAATCTTGCTCCGGTCAGGATTCATTTTTGTAGCTTATTTTCAGTGCAAATTTAAAATTAATTAACAATCATTCATACAGATTTGATTTAAACTCAGTATGGAAATTTTGTTTTCGCCGGAAAATTTGTTCAAATCATTCAAAATTTGTTCAATGATGGCACAATATATATCTTCAAAAAATAATTTTGTTTAGTCTGATTTTACTGTTGTAATTAACGTTAAAATTTGCAATAATTAGAATTTTACTTTTACATATTCTATTTCAATACAACTTTAAAGTTTAAAATACAAACGTATGCAGCTTAAAATGTTGATTATGATTGTGAAATTAGATTTAAAAATAAGCCTGAAACTTTTTTTTTAGAAAATGTCTATCTTTACGTCAACAAGACAGCTTCGTGTCGCGGTTATTAAAAGTTATTTAAGGAATGGGATTTAATTTTTTTTCGATTCAATTTAAAAACAGGTCGAGTGACTGAAAAACATGTAATCAATTTATTTATTTCATTACTTTTAATTTTGGTCAAGAAACCTTTGCTCGATGTTACGGTTCCTTGTCGATCCCATTTCGTTTCATAATAGAATAATTAAAATTGTGTCACTTTTATTTTCGCTCCCTAAGTATAAAAACAGGTAATACACGATAGTAAACATTTTCATTGTTCATTCGATTTAGGTTTTTCAAGATTAAATTATTGTGAACATTGTTGCATATTATTATTATGAAAATTGTTAAAAATTTCCGTTAAAAAAATCTGTCAACATGAATAGACTTACAAGGAACAATGAAATAAAACCGATTTTGACCTTCTTGTAAAAAGATTAAAATGTTATTTTAGGCCTACATATTTTTGTATTGAAATTTAATCATATATAGTATTTATACTTATGCGTGTATTAATACCCAAATGTTCCTAAGATGGTCCCACTCAATTCAAATTTGCCACAAAAATTCAGTTATTGAACAAAAATAAAAATCACTATCACTTATCTTGTTTTCTCTTGGTTTTTTTTAAATTTTTGTTACGATATTTTGTTCGAAAACACGACAAATTAACATTAGCTAGTTTTTAACATTATAACCTATTATTTTTGCGGCTCAACGGAAGTCAAACCTGTTACAAAATTACTTAGTATTTTAAAAACTTCTTTAAATGCTTGTTCGTTTGCAGTACAAGTAAAAATATATTTGTAATTGTTTCGAATATTGCAGTGAGAGGCTAAGAAACAATTTGTGTTATTTGGGTTGCCTAATTTGAAGGGTACATGATTTCTTGTATTGCTTTGTACAGTATATTTGTGTACGTTGATTTAAGTTATTAATATTCATTATAAGCACAACAAAGTAGACTCGTCAATGTTGAGGAAAATGAATATCAAGTGTTAGAGCTGGTTTTGATGTTGGATTTTGCGGGTCGCATGATGCGAGGAATATGTTTATATTGATATATAACAGTATACGAGGTGTATTCACAATTTTAATTAATCTATTATGAAAGCTACATTGTCAACATTAAATATAGCAAAGTCTAACACTAAATCTAGCAAAGTCTACAATAATTGTCTATATAACTCCTCCATCCCTAAACAAAACTTCCGGGGGTGGTTGAGCAGCAGCTTCCCTCGAATTTTTTCCAATTAGCTTCTTAGACGCCAAGTATAGTAGTCCTCCAATCACGACTCTGTATAAGGCGATGGTCCAAACACTGATGTGCTGTGTAAAGGGTTAATTCCGATCAATTCTGGAGACAGTATCTAGGTTGATCCTGTCGAGTTCTAGCTTCTTTATATTTACTGAAAACTCTGGTCTTTGGTCTAACTGCAAGTTAAGATCAGAGGCTTCAAAAAACTTAAGGTGTCCACCAGTTGTTGTGGAAGAGTGTAAAAGTTTCTTATTATTGTAAAGAACAGTATTATTGTTCAGCTTTATTAAAAATATTCCTTGAAGTGCAGGTGGTGGTTTCTATTAGATTAATAACTTTCAAAGTCTGCTTGTTAGGAAATGTGGCCAAATATTGATCTATTTCTGGGATATAATTAATTGAATTGTCTTTGATCTCTAGGGCGGTGTATTTACAGTCACTTGCTTTATTATCCTTAAGGATTGATAACTCACAGTCAATTTTTAAATGCGATATTCTATCGAGTGAGCAAAAGTATTTGGAATTAACTCTACTGTTCTTTCCCAATTACACATTGTCACAAAAAAAAAATCATTTTTCAAAAGTAAACTTTGGGCGAATGTTTCTTTTGCGCTGCACAATAAATCTCTGCCAGTTCAGCCGGGCGGACGGGTGTTTCTTTTTGTATTTTGTATTGGATTTAAAACAATAAGCATTGGTTTACTCAAATTATAGTTTATGAAATTTTCTTTTCTTTTAACTGTTCTTTAAAAAATGCCATACCAATTAGGTATTTTGTTGATGTTAAGTTTCTGCAATTTATTTTACTAAAATATTTATTTTTTTTCCCTTTTAAGCTTAAGAGCTTTTTGTGTACCCCTATCACTTCAACTTAAACTGACACCAGCGCCCTTAAGGAGCTCCAGAATCTTGTGTAAGTTGTCCTTGTTGAACTCCTCATCTCGTTACTGAGATCCAAGAGTCTCCTTTTTTCATCCAAAACCAAGCAATCAATGGTGTCGTTTCAACACCCCGCACAATCGACACTCAGGCGAGATTTGTAACAATTCCACCTTACGTAGATGGTTCCGGATGTAGCCGTGTCAGGTGATCATGGCAACGACCTGCCTCAGTGACCTCATGTTAAACTGAATAAGCGTCCTTGTCAGTACAGGTTGTGTTCGAGAGAGAAAAGTTTCCCAGTCTTTGGTCAGGCAATTATATTGATATAAATTATTCGCTATGAAAGTAATTTTTAGCACAAAATATTGTAAATTGATGGAAAGTGTTTTTAAAAAGTGTTTGTTTTTACCTTTTCCGTCACTGCATTTATAAAATTAATGATTTCTTAACATGAGTTTAAGAACGTAATTGAAATACTTTTTGTCATATACTGTTCCAGAATATAGAAAAACAAACTGCCAAATTCATTACAATTGGATCAAATAATTTTCCCATTTAGAAATACAGTTAATGAACTTAATTTTGAAGAAAACAAATTTACGGTTTAAAAGCGCAAATGAAGAAACCCCAAAAGCATGTTTGGATTTTTAGGTTTACTTTCGTATCATAAATTTCAAATTATCTTACTGAATTGATTTATAAATTATGCTTTATGATGAACTAAAAGTTAAAACTATTTATCATTTTTTCTCTCCCTTTTTTGTTTTAATTACTACAGTTTACACGCGACATTTAGCATAGCTAGTTTTCAACAATATAACCTCAAACTTATTATAGTCTATCAGCTGATCATAGCAATTTAATACAAAACAAATGATCTTTTGAAATAACTACACAAATTAGATTTACGCTTCATTCCATACACTTAAATCTGCAAACGACTTCGTTGTTTCCGTAGTGTAGTGGTTAAGCGTTGCGTCTCACACGCGCATGGTTCCTAGTTCAATCCACTCGTCTCGCGAAATCCAACATCAAAACCAGCTTTAAAACTTGATACATGTTGAAAAATAATTGATAATTGCCTGGATAAGTTTGTAACAGAGGGAAAAACAGACCTCGTCACCTGAAAAACCGTGTAATCTATTGTTCTTATGTATTTAAATAGTTCATTCGTATAACCTGCAGGGGAGTGCAGACTAGCTGCACTTATTGAGAGGATTTAGACGTCCCTCATGGTACCCGGAGTCTAACACACACTGACACTTGCAACACTAGACTTACGATTTTTAACACTTTACCCTCACACTTACACTTAGGAGGCGATAATAGCCTCAATTTGCTTTTCGCCTAAAAATAACAAAAAAAAAAAAAATAATAAATAATAAATAAATAAAAATATAAATTATGACAGTCTACAACCTTTAAATTAACTCGAATAAATAAAGAATGCAACTTTTGTCAATTAATGTAATTATTATTTAATCCGATGAAATTCATAAGCTCCCACAGAAACCTTATTAGTCTCAATTAAAAAAAGTTAGAAAAACTAATTTACATTACAAATTCCGTTCATCAGACTTTGATATACTTATAATGAATATTAATAACTTATATTATGGTGCCAAATTTATTTAATAAAGAATATAGTAAAGGAATCATATAGGCTTCAAGTTAGGCAACCAACATAACACAAACTGTTCTTAATCTCTCACTACAATATTAAATACACCGTAGAATATATTTGTACTTGTACTGTTAACGGTACAAATATTATTATGCTTTTCTACTAGTTTGTAATTTTTGAAAGGTTTGACTTCGGTTGAGCCGCACATACGAGATAATATAATATAGATCAAGGAACGTGACAGTGTCTCATCCCGCCAAATCACCCATACTGTCACAGTTTATATTTACACATGTGTTGTCATTTTTAAGGTGTCCATAACTGAAAAACGAGAATAAAACATTAAAGGGTAAATAGCGTGACGAAATATGTATGCATTTTTGTTTTCAAAATCAGTGGAGTCAAAGCAAAGAAACGATATGAAAATAACACTCCTAACCATGTTCCCTCAATATTGACGGTGGCTACTGCAGAATTAAAATGTACGAACGAAGAGTCAATCTATTCATCATAGATATTTTGCATAAAAGTAAAAAAATGTCAGAAATTGTTAAATTGCAAATGTGTCAGAAAATAAAAAAGTTTAAAATTTGGAACGTTGACGCTTTCAGAGAATAAACCAATTTTCAACAACTATCACTCATTTTATTCGTCATAGTTGCAATATTTGATTCAACCGATTTCGAAGAAAAAAAATTAATTTTTATCACTTCTTCATGCAATTACCCTTTACAACAAGGGTTCCCAACCGGTGGTACGCGGGAACGTTTCAGGTGGTACGCGTGAGTCAAAGCGTTATATGCAAAGCGTGGACAGTGCAATGGGGAAACGGCTCGCTTCTTTTTCGTAGCGTCATCTACGGAATAAAAAAAATTCTTTGCTGATGAAGAATGGTTGTCAAGATTGGCTTATCTAGCCGACATTTTTGAAAAACTCAACATACTGAACTTGGGACTTCATGGACCAAACACAACAGCCTTCACAGCCAGTGACATAATAAACTCCTTCAAGAGAAAGTTGATCATGTTTTGTTCACAAATACAGGAGAAGAATTTATTTGCATTTCCCACTCTATCATCATTTTTTGATGAAAATGAAATACCTCCAATGCCAGATGTGGTTGCAGATATCATTGTACACTTGGAAGGCCTTCAAAAAAGCTTTAAGAAGTATTTATCTGAAGATTATTCAAAAGTGGACTGGATCAGAAATATTTTTCGGGAACCTCACTAATTGAATTGGAACTAAAATAAAGTTTTATCGATCTTACAGAAGATAGCTCCATGAAAGATTATTTTCAATAGAAATCTTTAATTGAATTCTGGATTGGATGTAAAACCGAGTACTCTTTGATCTTTCGGCAAGCTCTTCTATCTTTAATGTCATTTGTTACAAGTTACTTTTATGAGAGTGGATTTTCTGAACTCTTGTACATACAAAATAAACATAGAAGCAGAATAAGTGTTAAAGAGGACTTAAAAGAGTGAAGATAAGTTCGATTACTCCTAATGTTGATATTTTAATCACGGGCAACCAACAACAAATTTCGCACTAAAGACTATAAAAGTATATTTTGTATGATGATTAATTTTTGCTGAGTTTTACTAGTTTTTCGTTTGTGTATTTTTAGACCTATAGGTATAATAAATAAAACTATAAATTAATACCATTTTTATCTTTTTATTTCTCCTTTATTATGAGCATGTTATAAATAAACAAATATCTAACTATTAAATATGAAGTTTTCTCAGGAATTTAATTCAAAAAGCCTTTGAACACTTTTAGAAGAGTAAATGTTATATGTTTATTAAAATATTTATGTCAGATGGTACGCCAAAATTTCTCAAAAAGTCAAGGGGTACGCGGGTGCAAAAAGGTTGGGAACCCAGCTTTACAAAATTCTCTTTTTTAAATTATAGAGGCCTGACAAGGGCTAAAATATCATATAAAAACATTGCCTAATTTGAAGTCTACGTAATTTCCTTTTATTGAATTGTTTATATTTCAAGTTTAGTTAAAACAAATTTTCAACAAACATGTTATCTTACACTTTTACACTCGGAAAATTGCCAGAATATTGTAAAGAAACAAGGGGAGCTTCTGTGAGTTCTCGATCTTCGCGGCCTTTAAACCGTTTTAATTCTTTTCGAAGTGTTTATATTTAAAAACCTCACAACACTGTCCAAGCCTATATAATTATCAAACACGCTCTTACAATAACGCACAATTAATAATTCACAATAATAAAGACATACAGCTGTCTCGCGTACATACTATAAGCGGATTTCCAAAAGTATTTACCGCTTATTTAAATAATTATTTCATCGTAATCACTTATTAAAAAGTGCACATATCCGCATTATAGACTTATATACTGCACTGAAATACAAAAATAACATCATTATCGTCAAATTAAACTTGTTAATTTCAATTGATTTTGAAAATACAAAATGCTAATATATGCAGTTTTATCGTTTATAATGACGGTATAATCAGATTTTTAAAATTCAAGACAAAACCTTAGGCGTTTTAAAAATTTAAAATTAGCGCCGTTATAAAACTGTTAAACGAATTTTGTTGTTTTGTTTTGTGTGTTTAACGTCCGACTATTGTGCACATTTGGGCTAATGCAGACGATGGGATGATTTATAGCGTATGAAAATGCCAAGCCCTGGTCGGGAATCGAACCCGAGTCCTCGGGGTGAAAGTCTAGTACGCTATCTACTAGGCCAAAAAGCGGCTTTTTTACGAACTTGTCCAAGCCAATAACTAAAATCGAATTTTATGCAAATTTTTAATCGTCAGGTGTATGTCAAATATATTCTATGGTGTATGTAATATTGTAGTGGGAGCTTAAGAACAGTTTGTCTTATGTTGGTTGCCTAACGTGAAGCCCAAATGATTGGTTTTACTATATTGAGTATTAAATAAATTTGGCACATTGATTTAAGTTATTAATATTCATTATAATTATATCAAAGTCTGATGAACCGATTTTGTAAAAGTAAATTAATTTTCTTTTTTTTTTTAATTGGGACTAATAAGGTTATTTTGGGAGCTTATGAATTTCATCTGATTAAATAATAATTACATTTACTGTCAAAAAGTTGCATTCGTTATTTATTCGAGTTAATTTAAACGTTATAGGCTAGCATATTATATTATAATAAATTTAATAGCTTTTTTCTTTTATGTTTATTTTATTTATTTTTTATTTTATTTTTTTTTTTTTTTTTTTGGTTATTTTAAGACGAAAAGCACATTGAGGCTATTATCGCCTCCATAAATGTAAATGTGAGTGTAAAGTGGTAAGTGTAGTGTTGCAAGTGTAAGTGTGTGTTAGACACGGGTAAATTATTTTTCAATATGTATCTAGTTTTAAAGCTGGTTTTGATGTTGTATTACGCGGGACGAGTGGATTGAACCGGGAACCATGAACATGTGAGGCACAACACGGAAACCACTACACTACGCGAAACAACGAAGTCGTTTGGAGATTTAAATGTATGAAATGAATCATTAATCTCATTTTTGTAGTTATAATAAAAGATCAGTTGTTTTTATTAAATTGATAAGATCAGCTGATAAGCTCTAATATGTTTGAAATTATGTTTTTAAAAACTAGCTATACTAATTTGTCGTGTTTCGAATAAACTGTAGTAATTAAAAAAAGAGAGAAAGAAATGTGTACATAATTTTTCTTTTAGTTCAGTAACCGCATTTTTGAAAATTTGATTTAATTCTGACCATCGTAAAACCATGGTATGCTTTAAAACCAGTCTTATTTCTCGAAACTGAACCATCTGATTTTGGTCATAAACGAATATTTATCAATCAGTTCAGTATAATAATTTTGATATTTATGATACGAAATTATACCAAAACATTTTGTTTTTTTTTTTCATTTGTACCTTTAAACGTGAATTTGTTTTATTCAAAACTGTGTTCTTTAAATGGATTCTGAAATGTGAATATATTTGCTCCAATTGTAATGAATTTGGGAGTTTTTTTCAATATAGTCCAGAACAGTATATGACAAAATTATTTCAAAAACTCATGTTAAGAAATCATTAATTTTATAAATTCAGTGACGGAAAAGTTAAAAAAATAATACTTTTAAAAACACTATCCATCAATTTACAATATTTTTGCTAAAATGTCTTTCCTACCGTTGTATTGAATAATTTAATAATTTATATCAATGTAATATAGCGTTCTTCAAATGCATACATATGTCCATTATGTTTGTTTATCAAACTAACTAACAATCACAGTTCATTAGCGTCACACACGCACACAAAACCTTCTAATGCAACGGACCGGAAATCATTGGATGCCTACTCCAGCTGGGTCTCAATAACCAATGCTCTTTTACATCAAAAACAAATGGATCCGCTGACAACACAAACACGTGTAAATCAATAATTAGCTGATTAATTCGTCATTAACAAACAAAATATTAATTCATTTCTGGTAAATGATAATCAGAGGCTTAATTCTGTTTTATTAGCTAATTTCCATTACTCTATAACTGTAAAGCATTCAAAATCGATAGGAAACTCAGTCTCAGTGATGTGGCTGAATATTTCACATGTTTTAAAATGTGAAAAACATTTACTTCGTAGTTGTCATTGAAACAGTATCAATTTCTTCCGGAATAATTTGATATTAGTGTATAAATCAGGAAGATGCTGTTTTTCTCCTTGCAATCTCAAATTCAGTTCGTTCACATGTTTTGTCAAATCAACATAGAATGATAACTTTCACAGCCATGCGTTGTTTTGTAATTCAGTAAGAGGGCGATGCTTTTCATTCAAAAAAATTTCGATCACTGCTCGAAGATCAAAAAAGCGCTGAAGGACTTTCCCACAACTAAGCCAACGTACGGCAGTATGATAAGGTAAGTCATTTTCTCCAATCTCTTCAATAAATTGTCGGAATTGTCGGTGATTCAGCCCAAAAGATCTGATAAAATTAACAGTTGATATGACTGGTTTCAGAACTTCAGACATATCCAAACATTTTCCGCACAAAGACTGTTGATGAATGATACAATGTAAGACTAATGGTTTTGAACCACCGTCATTTTCTACAGCCTTTGACACAAGAGCGACCACTCCTTTATCTTTCCCACTCATGTTTTTGCCTCCATCAGTTGTAATACATTTCAAGTTTTTCCATCGAAGGTTCTTTTGATTAATGGCCATTTCAACTCCTTTAAAAATGTCTGTACCAGTAGTTGTGCCATGAATACTATACATATCAAAAAGTTCTTCATGCACTTCATAGCTTTTATCTACTCCTCGAATATAAATCAACACCTGAGCAGTATCTGACACATCCGTTGACTCATCCAAGGCCAAAGAAAACCACTCAACATGTCCATTTTTGTCGAACAGTTGAGAGGATATATTTTCAGCGATGTTTTCTACCCTTCGAGCCACAGTGTTTGCTGACATACTGACAGTTTTTAATAAATTTACCTTTTCAGGGCACATTTCTTCGACTACTGCAATTATGCATTCTTTGATCATTTCTCCATCGGTGAATGGTTTTCCACGTTTTGCAATTTCAAGAGCCACACGAAAGCTGGCACGAGTTGCAGCCTCTTGTCAGTTTTGAGTTTTGTAAATGAAGATTGCTGCGATTTCAATCCGCGCTTCATAGCTTCGAATTTTTCTGTCCGCAAACTTCCTATTTTGAGTAATTTTGAAAATCTTTTGTTTCATAATGACGTTTAATGTTATATTCTTTGAGAACGGCTATGCTTTCATTGCAAATCAAACATAGCGCCTTGTTACTGGACTCAATTACGAAATACTGAATGTTCCACTGATCTTTGAATTTTCTGCATTCACGATCAATTTTTTCGCTTCTTTTCCATACTACTAAATCACACACAAAAGCAACAATTCAAATCAAAATACTGTTACAAAGATGTCTTAAACTTAAACACGCACAAACACGTTTTAAGGAGGTACGCACTATTTTATTTCACAACAGTGTCATAAGAACTGACTTGTGGTTGCGCCACTAGCCTTCTTATATATTCCAATTACTGCCATATAGAAGTGAGTGGAAGACACCAGAACTTTCTCGAACCAACGAGATTATTCTGTACGTGCTATTAGCGCCATCTGTTAGCGATAGAAGGTACTACCTATTTCCGCTTGTGTCCACCAGATGTTGTGTCACGTTACCTCATGGCTCGTACTCTACGACTAATCTAGAAATTACAGATAATGACAGGAAAATTAATAATATGCAGTGTTGCCGTTTTGCGGACTTTAGTCCGATTTGCAGCCTTTTTTAAACGTTGCCTACTTTTTCGGACTTTTTTTTCATCAGTGGCCTATTTCACTTTTTACCACCGGCAACAATGATAATATGGTTTTAGCCCTCGGAACTTACTGAAGTAATCAGTATGGCCCTAAGGCTGGAAAGTTTGGAGACCCCTGCACTAGACCACCGAGGCGGCTCATTACCTAACTGACACGGTTGTTGGCCCTAATAGGGTGATGCAGGAAAAAACCTTAATTTTGTAAAAAAAGTACTCCATAACTTAACTAACACGGTTGTTAGGCTTAACACGGTGATGCGTTAAAAAAACCTTAATTAAAAAAAAATACTCTAAACCTAACTGACACGGTTGTTGGTCTTAATTTGTCTGCATTAGCGCAATGTGCACAATATTCGGACTTTAAAAAGCAAAAAAATGTTGATGATCTTTAATGATGATCAAAAAAAACACGGTGATCTTTAATGTATATTATAATGCTGGCAAAGCTATGACGGGTAAACAGCTACACATATTATATTTCTGAAAGTTTGCTTTTTTATTTGTTTGTTATTCAATCACACTTTAACTACTGAACTAATTGAGATTAACTTTCGTATGTACTTTAGATAAACACAATACTATTCCAGTTTAATTGTATAATAGTGACTTTTTAATTTAATAATACTGTTTTTTATTAAAATATGACAAGACCATGTTTTAGAGTATCGAGTAGCAAAACCTTATGTGTCTTGGCCGAAAACCATAAATCGTATAATATTGTATACTGAAATAAATTAAAATGAAATTAACCTATTCTGATTTTGAAAATCAACTATAAATTTTATTGCCTACATTATAATTGCAGGCAAAGCCGCAAAGGGTAACAGCTAGAGTGAAGATAAATGTGTGTTTGATAAAAAAATCACAATAAATTTTTTACAATAAACAATTTCGAGTTTAAATCAGAGCGTTTTAAATAAATATATCACGAAATTACCTTGTGTGCGTTATTAAGCAGAAATTTGCAACAAAATAAGAACTTGAGTATCATCTCGTAAAAACAAAAATCAAACCAAACACGAAAATTGATTGGACAAGATCGTCATCCATTTCAAAATGACTGCCAGTAATAATATTATAAAACACTTTTTTCTAGCACTTTTTTGGAAAACTGATCTCGTATCGTTATAATTAGTATATACATATTTAAAAATTTCAAATACGATTAAAAATACGAATTTATATTCTCATACTCCATCTGACATTCCTATTTCGTATCAAAGTAAAAAATCTAAGATACTAATGTATGCATACTTATTACCGAACTGAAATCAAATTCCAAAAATTTGAGGTGGAAACGTTTTCGTTTATTTTTAAAGATTTTGCATGAGCATTATTTTGAAACGGATTAAAAAGTTTTGTCGGGTTACAAACTAGTAAAATGTAACAGTTTACCAAAATAAAATTTTCGCTACAAGTGTAACTCAGCTCAAACGAAAATCTCAAACGCTGAAGTAAAACACAAACAAACAGACTCACACACACACACACACACACACACACACACACACACACACACACACATACAAGTGATCGTGAATATATACGAATATTCGAAAACTTTATTCTTGGATTCATTATGATACCCAGCCTAGGTTTTACAATAATGGCCACTTCAAATGCCTCTTTTCCAATAAATATTTGCTTAAAAAATACGAAATACATGTTTTACATTCTGCATTATTTCACTCCGGTTTCAAAGTTCAGATGTTAAGAGCAAAAAAAGGAGATACATTTAGGATTTGATAAAATTTAGGATTCATAGCGGCCTGTGCAACGCACGAGTGATGTACGGCCATAAATATATCTTCTATTTTTAAAATGAGAAGCACGCTTCACACACGGTAAGCAAAAGTAAAAACATGTGAAGATATCTTTATTGAAAACTTTCCTGTAAAAATATCGAAAGCAGTTGAAATTAACAATTGCCTAAAAGTGTAATATTTATACACTACAAAATGTTATTGAGTGATGTACGAGTATTATTAATACGATGTTCATGGAAAGAACACGGTACGTTAATATAATGGTGCTGCAATGTAATGTTACCTACCATAAAAATTGATTTTAGTAATTAACTATCTGCTATAAAATCTTACTTTAAAACTAAAAAATTGAATTCGCTTTGTTAATGGGTGTAAATTTACCTAGATTTTGTAAGATTAAATAAAATTAATTCAAAAAGGTGAAAAATGAAAATGGCTACCATTTTTAAAACAAAGAAATTGATTTCGATGGGTAACGCAATTGTTTAAGCTATTAATAATAAATTTATGTGAAAAGCAAGCATTGAATTTAAATAAATCGTAAATACTAGAAATTCTAAGGATGTACATTAAAAATAATAATTTGTTTTTACAAAACAGCATCTATACTTCATATTCCGTGTTAATTTATTTTACAACCTCCAATAACATTAATGTAATAACAGCACAATTTGTGTATTTACAACAACTTTTTTATTTCAGTCGTGCTAACCAAGGTTCTCTTGTTAAAGCATTGTAAAGCCACTAAATATAAGATACTTTAATTACACATGTTTCTTAAGAGGCCTTGACAATGGTTGGCAAGACTCAAATAAAAAATCGTGACATTATTTCATTAATATAATGGATTTCCATCAAGTACTTGATTTCCATCAAGTATAAGTAATACCAGTAATCTTATTTCAATTAAAATTTGGTAATTAACAATTTAATTTGTTAAAGTTAACGTAATGAAAGATGCACCGATTGAAAATCAGATGTCTCGTAATGTACACAGTCTGTGTGAATTTTCTAATCAGCTTTAATTTGGACTTTAGTACTGCCAACATTCTTAATCTTCTAACTTACGTTTTCAGTGCTTAAGAGTAAATAAACATGCTGACGTACAGACAACACACGTGCAAAAAACGAACCACAGACAAAAATGCAAAAACTATTGTTTTCGAATTCATTCTTTTAATTTATGTCACAAATTGAACTTCTGTCTATTTTAAATTTGTTTTGTGATTTTGTAATGGTGTTTCTAGCAATTTACCATTTCACCAGAAAATAAGATATTGGATCCGACACCATAACAGTTTTTTGCCGTGTCCCTTCAGACTTACGTGATAAACAGCTTAATGTTTTGCCATAAATCTGGAGTATTTTGGAACAAGATATATCCGCAGCTACTGCATGTTGGCGCACCTTTTTCAATAAAAGTATTAAAAAACATGATTGGTGAAAATTTGTTTTAACTAAATTTGAAATATACAAACTTATAGGTTTTATTAAATTATGTTTAACATAACTTGAATAAATAACGCATTCAACGTTGTGACAGTTAATTTAATTAGGCTTATTATTTAATTAGATAAAAGCCTTAAACGACCAAAGTAAATGTATAAGTTTCTATTAAACAAATGTATTTGAAAAATATTTAAATTCTTTACAAAATCAGACTTTGATATACTTATAATATATAATAATAACTTAATCATGCCAAATTTACTTAATACACAATATATTAAAAGCAGACATGTGCGCTTCAAGTTAGGCAACCAACAAAACACAAAATGTTCTTAAGCTCCCGCTACAATATTACATACACCATAAAATATATTTGTACTTGTACCGTCAATGGAACGAGTTACTGATATTGCATTGTTCAATTTATACTTTGTAATTTTTGATAGGTTTGACTTCGGTTGAGCCGCAAATAATAATATAGATCAAGAAACGTGACAACGTTCCGTTCCGCCTAATCACCCAAACTACCACAATTTATATTTACATATGTGTGTTCATTTTTAAGGTGTCCATAACTGAAAAACGAAAATAAAACGTTAAAGGGTAAATAGCATGAGGAAATAGTAAGAATTTTGTTTTTGAAAATCAGTGGGGTCAAAGCAAAGAAACGATCTGAAAATAACACTTCTAACCATGCCCCTCAATATTGACGTGTCTACTGCTGAATTAATTTTTTACGAACGATGAATCGTTCTATTCATAATAGTTATTTTGCATAAAAGTAAAAATATTTCAGAAAATGTTAAATTTCAAATAGTCAGAAAATTAAAAAAACGATTAAATTTTGGAACGTTGAAGCTTATAGAGAATATAATGCTAATCTATCATATAAAAACATTGCCTAATTTCCTATAATTTTATTGTGTTTTACATAAAATTGATACTTGAATTAAAGTTATTAATATTCATTATAAGCAAAAAAGTCTGATTTTGTAAAATATTTGAATATTAAATTTTTTTTTAATAATTGAGACTAATAACGTTTACAACTAAAAAAAATGCTTAACCCACAATATGAAAATACTGTATACACTGTGGCAGTTTGGTTGATCTGGCGCGATAGAACGCTGCCACATTCCTTGATCTATTATTTTTGCTTCTTAACGGAAGTCAAACTGATAAAAATTACTTTGTATTTCTAATACCTGTATAAGTGTTTGTTCGTTTGCAGTACAAGTACAAATATATTGTAATTGTTTCGAATATTGCAGTGAGAGGTTAACAAACAATTTGTGTTATGTTGGTTGTTTAACTTGAAGCCCACATGATTCCTTTTACTATATTGTGTACTAAATATATTTCGTACGTTGTATTTAGTTATTAATATTATAAGTATATCAAAGTCTGATGAACCGATTTTGTAAAGTAATTTAATTTTTTTTGTAATTTTTTTTAATGGAATACGTTATTTTTTGCGTTCAATAATTAAAATAATTGTCAAAAATTTGCATGCGTTATTTATTCAAGTTACGTTAAACACTGTAGGATAGCATATTATGCCTTTACGTATTTGAATAATTTAATAAAAACTATAAGTTTGTATATTTCAAGTTTAGTTAAAACAAATTTTGTCCAAACATGTTTTTTTATACTTTTATTACAAAAGGCGCGCCAACGTGCCTAATTTGCCAGGTTGCCTAATTTGAAGTCTACATGATTTCTTGTATTGCTTTGTATAGTATATTTTAGTACATTTTGTACGTTGATTTAGGTTCTTAATATTCATTATATTATAAGCACAACAAAGTAGACATGTCAATGTTGAGGAAAATGAATCAAAATTTCTATTTTCAGTAATTAGGATTATGACCTATATTTCCGTCTAGTGGTCTATTTACTCACCTCGTTAACGCTACCGCGGTTACAAAACCCTACTCTTCCATGTTCAAGTCGTAGATCGAATTTAATTTAAATGAATTATGTTGCTAAATTTAAATAAAATGTTATGAAGTTGTCGTTTTTCACTTATGGATACCTTAAAAATGATAAAGAATGCTGGCAGCGTTCTGTCGCGCCAGATCAACCAAACTGCCACAGTGTATACAGTATTTTCATATTAGGGTTTAGCATATTTTTAGTTGAAAACGTTATTTATTAGTCAATATTTTTTTAAAAAATTAAAAATATTTAATTATTTTACAAAATCAGACTTTTTTGTACTTATAATGATGTAACGCTATTAATTTGCGTTTTCGCTCGCGTTACGACTAAACGCCGGATAACCGTCCGCATTCATAGGCTTCGCCAGGGTTCAACTGCAGGTAATGTTTTTGGCTCAGTTATAAATTGGGCTCATTGACAAAATCAGTATTTCATGATTTTGCTCACCCATGTTTAAGTCATCATCGCCAAAAAGGGGCTTTGAATTTTAATATTGATTAGCTGCGAAAATTTATGGGAGCAAGGATTTAGGTGCTCAATATTCTCGAGCGTAAGGAAGTTTTAGGTGCTCAATATTCTCGAGCGTAAGGAAGTTTTAGGTGCTCAATATTCTCGAGCGTAAGGAAGTTTTAGGTGCTCAATATTCTCGAGCGTAAGGAAGTTTTAGGTGCTCAATATTCTCGAGCGTAAGGAAGTTTTAGGTGCTCAATATTCTCGAGCGTAAGGAAGTTTTAGGTGCTCAATATTCTCGAGCGTAAAGAAAGTTTAGTTGCTCAATATTCTCGAGCATAAGGAAGTTTTAGGTGCTCAATATTCTCGAGCGTAAGGAAGTTTTAGGTGCTCAATATTCTGGAGCGTAAGGAAGTTTTAGGTGCTCAATATTCTCGAGCGTAAGGAAGTTTTTAGGTGCTCAATATTCTCGAGCGTAAGGAAAGTTTAGGTGCTCAATATTCTCGAGCATAAGGAAGTTTTAGGTGCTCAATATTCTCGAGCGTAAGGAAGTTTTAAGTGCTCAATATTCTCGAGCGTAAAGAAGTTTTAGGTGCTCAATATTCTCGAGCGTAAGGAAGGTTTAGGTGCTCAATATTCTCGAGCGTAAGGAAGTTTTAGGTGCTCAATATTCTCGAGCGTAAGGAAGTTTTAGGTGCTCAATATTCTCGAGCGTAAGGAAGTTTTAGGTGCTCAATATTCTCGAGCGTAAGGAAGTTCTAGGTGCTCAATATTCTCGAGCGTAAGGAAGTTTTAGGTGCTCAATATTCTCGAGCGTAAGGAAGTTTTAGGTGCTCAATATTCTCGAGCGTAAGGAAGTTTTAGGCGCTCAATATTCTCGAGCATAAGGAAGTTTTAGGTGCTCAATATTCTCGAGCGTAAGGAAGTTTTTAGGTGCTGAATATTCTCGAGCGTAAGGAAGCTTTTAGGTGGTTGCTATTCTCGAGCTCTCGGAATCCTACATACTCCAAGGATTCGGAATGCCCAATTTCTACGCTATTCTCGAGCTCTCGGAATCCTAAACACGCCAAGGATTCGGAATGCCCAATTCTAAGATTTATAACTGCTGCTATGATTTAATTCTTACCTGGGTATACGATACCTGTTTCCTGCCGGTATGCGTTTTTTTGTTTGTCTATACTGCAGAGTCGACGATGAAGGCTGCACCGAAGTTATCGAGTGGTCGGCGAAAGACTGTCCTGGGAAGTTATCGAATGGGCGGTCGGCGAAAGACTGACCAAGTTATCGAATGGTCGGGGAGACTGCCCTGTTATCGTGGGCGGTCGGCGGAAGACTGCCCCAATTTATCGTATGGGCGGTCGGCGAAAGACTCCTCGTGGCACCTTGGTCAGTGGCAGGAGATATAATTCTCCCCAGATAGCGATCTTGTTTGCTGTTAATGAACATTTACAATATGTGATTATACAAGTGGCTTTATTGCGTCTTGTCTAGGTGAGGAATGAAGATGTGGGTTGGGCTTGGATTTTATTGAGAATTTATAATTTGAAGAAAGTGACTATGTGAGTGTCACATGAGTCGCTTCATGGAGGTTCGTAGACTAGATACAGAGGCCTTTTTCTGTATCTTAGTGGGGAGCAGGATCTGTCACAATGGCGGACAGATGCGCGTGCATGGAGCTTTCTGCTCGCGAAACTAGATTTTTGGTGAGTGTGAGGGTATATTCCTCGAGTGTGAGGACTTTAAGGCCGTGGCGTATGATCTCGTTTCTGACGAACCACGGAGATTCAGTCAATAAACGTAGGGAGCGGTTTTGGAAGGATTCCAGCCGTTTCCTTCGAGAGTTAGAGATGAGGGAGTACCAAGCCGGAGCTGCATAAGTAAGAATGGGTCTGATGTACATTTTATACATAGTCAGCCTGATTCTTAGTGGTATTGGGCTTTTGTTCGCAAGAACAGGAAAAAGCTTACTGCGAGCAGCAGTAGCTCTGCCTATAGTTTGCTTGACATGTGGGGCAAAGGTCAGTTGTTTGTCAAGCGTGACACCTAAGTATCTGACTTTGGGTTTCCATGCTATGGGAGTATCATTGATTTGAAGTACAGTTTTGGGAGGATGTAGTTTGTTCGTGAAGGCAATGGCTTCTGTTTTATCTGCATTTACTGCAATTCTCCTCCTACGAAACCATGGCTCCAATAGGTCCAACTGACGTTGAACGTTTTTGGCCCCAAACTCGAGGTTCATTGAAGAATAATAGAACATGGAGTCGTAGGCGAAGAGCCGCAGTGATACAGGTTCTTGGACAGGCATATCGTTGGTGTACAGATTGTACAACAACGGGCCTAGGACTGATCCTTGTGGCACGCCAGCCGTAATTGGTCTGGGCGTAGAGAGTGTACCATCGACGGACACCTGGAACCATCTGTTGTCGAGGTACGATCGAATTAACTGTACATAGCATGGAGGAATAGGGCTGTGATCTAGTTTGTACAGGAGGCCTTCGTGCCAAACCCTGTCAAAAGCTTTGCTGATATCCAGGAATACAGATATTGTGTGTAGGCGTTTGTTGAAGCCATCTGATAAGCTGTTGATAACTCGGACTAGTTGGTGGGTAGTTGAGTGCTCTCTGCGGAAGCCAAACTGTTCGTGCCTAACTGTGTCTGCGAGGTGTTCGGTGAGTTGCCTGTTCACCAGTCTTTCGAATACTTTCGAGAGACCAGGGAGCAGCGAGATTGGTCGGTAGTTTTGAGGAAAGAGAGCCGATTTTCGTGGTTTAAGTATGGTTATGACTTTGGCTCCTTTCCAAGATGTGGGGTAGTGGCCTGTTCGCAAGATTCCATTGAAAATATTTGTAATATATCCTACTGTTTGGGCGGGGATGTGCATTAGAGCCAGGTTGTTTAAATTATCCAGACCAGGTACTTTCCGTGGATGTAATTGTTGTATGACGCGTGTCACCTGATCTGCTGTGTAGGGGTCAGGGAGCTGGCCTAATGGACAACTGAGGTAGTCCTCGAGATAAGTTTCTACCTGCTCGATGTGATCGTCCACGTAGAGATGTGCATTTGGACTGAACTGGTCTTGGAGGGAATCTGCGAACACTTCTGCCTTGTCCGTTGGGGAGTAAGCCAGACCGTGCTGGCTCAGTAGTTGGCAGGAGTTCAGTTTCCACAATGAACCGTCTTCCGTGTTCATTGTGGACAGGAATCGAGTCCATTCCTCTTCGGAGTGTGTTTCTAGTAAATGCTTTACTAATTGTGTTTGGGCATTGAGCTGTCTTTTAACAGACGGTGCTCGGGTGAATTGCCATTGTCGGCGAAGCTTTCTCTTTTTTGCCAACTTCTCTCTGATGTAGGGAGGAAGTTCAGGTTTGGCACCCTTACAGGCAGTTTGATGGGTGCTGGATTCCAGCGCAGAGGCTATAGCTGTCTGAAGGGTATCAACCTCAAGGTCGACATCTTCGGGTGAGCAGATCTGTTGGGGTTCCGGTAACAGTTGGTGAAGACGTTCCGAGAAACGTCTCCAGTCAACTCGCTTGGCGTTGCCATTGGTGTGTGGTAGCCTCTGGCCGAGTGGGTTACTTATGGTAAGTAAGACGGAATTGTGGTCAGAGCTTAAATCTGCGATGCAGTCTAGATGATGGGCAAAAGTGACGTTCATCAGCACAGCAATGTCGAGTACATCAGGACGTAACTTTAGGCTTGTGGGATAATGTGTGGCGACTGTTGGACCGATAACAACAGTTTTAGGGTGTTTTTGCTGAAATCGATGTAGGACTTTGCCGTGCTTATTAATGACAAGGCTGTTCCACTGTGGGTGTTTGGAATTCAGATCGCCCATGAGAACCGTAGGTTCTTCGGAGTCGAGTAATTTTTTGAACGTGTGTGTAGTAACATCACGTTGAGGAGGAAGGTAGGCAGAAATTATTCTAAAATTTGTGCCTCGATAGTGGATTTGGATTATGGTATGCTCTATTGATGATTGGGGGTCGTTCGGTAACGCTTGATGAGCGATCCGCCTGTGGACCAAAACCGCAGTTCCCCCGGAAGCTTTGCAGTTGGCCGGAACTGGACGATCTGATCGATAGATATTGTAGCATGGAATAGTGAAGGTTTTCTTCTGTGAGAGATGAGTTTCTGATATTAGAGCAATATCAATATTTCGGTCTAGGAGGAAACGTTGGAGCTCAGCTCTACGACTGGATACTCCATTTGCATTCCATGCTAGGATGGTGAGAGGCTTACTCATTCTGAATGAGCAGCGTCATGAAAGAGGTTAGTACTGTGACAATGATCTGTTTATAGTCATCAGTACTGTTAATTTGAACAAGGATCTCTTGGATCCATTTGAGAATGTCAGTCTTCCTGATGAAGGAAGACGACGGTTGTGCCTCCGCATTCTGGGATGCATCGGCTTTGGGAGTGGGCAAGGGCGACTGCACCGCCTTGATGGGCGCCTGTTTCGGGACCGATTTCTTGGCTAAGACCAGGGTCTTAGCTTTGATGACTGGGGCTGGGACTGCGGTTTGTGCAGGGGACTCCGTCTGTCCCATCTTGGGCTTCTTGGCCTGCCGCACGGCCTTTGGAGCTACTGCTCGTGCAAAGCTCAGTTTGCTGGTGTCGATCTTCGGTGCTGGGGGAGTGGGTACCTGAACTTTCGGAGTTGAAGGTACTGTTTGTGCAACCGGCTTGGCTGATGACTGTGCGGTGGTCGATGCTGGCTGTTTGGGTCCCTCCTTGGAGGCGGGGGCAGGTCGCGAGCGGCTAGGCTGACGAAGTTGCTCTCGACTACGCCGGAATTGCTCTGCGTACGCAGGGCAGCCCCGGTAGTTAGCCGGATGAGCTCCTCCACAGTTGACACATTTGGCTGCTGTGTCGCGTGTTTTTGTACACTCGGTACGGTCGTGACTTCCGGCGCACTTGACGCAGCGAGCCGGAAGATGGCAATTGAGCGATGAATGCCCAAATCGCTGACAGCGGTAGCACTGAGCTGTAAAAACAAAATTCTTACTATTTCGTCACGTTATTTACCCGTTAAAGTTTTATTCTCGTTTTTCTGTTATGGACACCTTAAAAATGACAACACATGTATTTTTTTTTTTTTTTTAACATCTGACTATTGTGCACAATTGGGCTAATGCATATAAACTGTGGCAGATTGGCGGGACGAGACAATGTCACGTTCATTCATCTATATTATTATGTGCGGCTCAACCGAAGTCAAACCTATCAAAAATTACAAGTATAAAATTGAAAAATGTAATATCTCGTTCTTTTAACAATACAAGTACAAATATATTCTATGCTGTAGTGGGAGCTTAAGAACAGTTTGTGTTATGATGGTTGCCTAACGTGAAGCCAAAATGATTGCTTTTACCATATTGAGTATTAAATAAATTTGGCACAATTATTTCAGTTATTAATATTCATTATAAGTATATCGAAATCTGATGAATCGATTTTGTAAAGTAAATTAATTTTCTAACAGTTTTTTGTAATTGAGACTAATAAGTTATTTTGGGAGCTTATGAATTTCATCTGATTAAATATTAATTACATTAACTGTCAAAAAGTTGCATTCGTTATTTATTCGAGATAATTTAAACGTTGTAGGCCAGCATATTATATTATAGAAAATTTAACAGCTGTTTTCTTTTGATTTTATTTACTTATTTTATTTTATTTATTTTTTTTTTATTTTAAGGGGAAAATTACATATTGCCTCCCTAAATGTAAGTGTATTTGTAATGTGTTAAAGTCGTAAGTGTAGGTGTGTGTTAGATTCGGGTACCGCGAGGACGTCTAAATCCTCTCAATAGGTACAGCTAGTCTGCACCCCTGCGTGGTATACATATGAACTATTTAAATACATAAAAACAATAGATTACACGGTTTTGCTGGTGACGCGGTCGGTTTTTCCACTGTTACCAACTTATCCAGGCAATTATGAATTAGTTTTCAACATGTATCAATTTTTATAGCTTTTTTTGATGTTGGATTTCGCGGGACGAGTGGATTGAACGGGGAACCATGCGCGTGTGAGGCTCAACGCGTAACCACTTCATTACGGAAACAATGAAGTCGTTTGCAGATTTAAGTGTATGGAATGAATCGTTAATCTAATTTTGGTAGTTATATTAAAAGATCAGTTGTTTTGTAATAAATTTCTATGATCAGCTGATAGGTTTTAATAAGTTTGAAGTTATGTTGTTAAAAACTAGCTATGTTATTTGTCGCGTTTAAACTGAAGTAATTAAAATAAAAAAGGAGAAAAAAATACAAAGTTTTTACTTTTAATTCGTCATAAAGAATATTTATAAATCAATTCAGTAAGATAATTGATTTATATACGTTTGACATTAAACAACTAATATAATTGAACAATATTCATCACAAACTTTTTAGTTTAGTTTTTCTAAATGACCGAGTTTGTTTAATTTTTTCTTATCATAAAGTCATTTTATTACATTTTTAGCTATTTTGATCATTTGTTTATGGTATACAACGTCCCCAATAACCTTATACGAACGGCATGACATAAACACGAACATCTGACTTTAAACACACGCGCCAGGTTCTCGTTTCGATCCCGGGCGGAAACACAGATACTTTTAATTATAATTATTTAATATGAGATTTGCACGCAAAATACGAATTGTGTTCAGAAAGTAACGAAAATTTTAAAATTTCTCGGGCTTTGAGAGTATGATTGTCAAAAATTTATTTTTATTATGTTGGTATACGTACCTTTGAAATATGATAAAACTTTCAGCTCTTTTCATTATTGACTTTGTCTGTGACAGCCATAAGTTTATAACTGTTTTTATGAGCTCGGCGATTTTCGTTTGTTAAAAGAAATGGATCAAAAAATGTGTATCAAATTTTGCCTAAAAAATGGAATAAA
Organism: Callitettix versicolor; assembly: GCA_022606455.1. Classification (NCBI taxonomy): domain Eukaryota; kingdom Metazoa; phylum Arthropoda; class Insecta; order Hemiptera; family Cercopidae; genus Callitettix; species Callitettix versicolor. The sequence goes on from JAJIZJ010000055.1 coordinate 134,352, forward strand.
GTGTAACAAAGTTTGTGAAATGTTAACAAAGACCTATGGTGAGTCTGCTATGAGTAAAGCAAGAGTTTACGAATGGTATACGCGTTTCCAAGAAGGCCGTGAATATGTTGAAGATGACGAACGCCCTGGACGCCGCAGCACATCAACAACCAATGAAAACGTGGAAAAAGTAAAAGAAATGGTTATGAACAATCGCTAAATCACAATTAGAGAGGTCGCTGATGATATTGGCTTATCGATTGGATCATGTCATGATACTGCAATGTTGAGCAATGTTTTGTGTTTGAAGCTCGTGGCAGCAAAATTCGTTCCAAAATTGTTGAATTTTGAACAAAAACAGTGGCGAATGGATGTTGCTCAGAAGTCACTAAACGAAGTCAACAACTTACTGAAGCTTATTATAACAGGTGACGAAATATGTGTTTACGGATATAACGCCGAAACTAAGGCTCAATCACCCTAGCGGAGGCATTCTGACTCGCCAAGGCCAAAAAGACTCGTAAAGTGCAGTCGAACGTGAAGGTTATGCTCACTGAATTCTTTGATATTAATGCCGTAGTGCATCATGAATTCCTGCCAACAGGCGAAACGGTCAATAAGGAGTACTACCTAATTGCACCACGATAATGCACCAGCTCACAATTCATTGTTTGTTCGTGAATTTTTGGCCATAAACAGTACTATAACGATGCCCCAGCCTCCATATTTGCCAGACATGGGTCCGTCTAACTTTTTTTTATTTCCAAAAATAAGGGGAATCTTAAAGGACCATTGTTTTACAGCCGTAGATGTCATTAAAAGTTCATCGCTGAAAGAACTAAAGGCTATCTTAAAGATTGAGTTTGAGAAGTGTTTCGAAGATTGGACGAAGCGCTGGCACAAGTGCATAATCTCCAATGGAGACTATTGTGAAGGCGACAAAATCAGTATAGACGAATAATTAAATATTTTGTACAAAAAATTAAAATTCTCGTTACTTTCTGAACACACCTCGTATACTGTTATATATCAATATAAACTTGTTTCTCGCATCACGCGACCCGCACAATCCAACAACAAAACCAGCTCTAAAATTTGATACGTGTTGAAAAATAATTGATAATTTTTTGTATACGCTCTTAACACGTTACATAACACAATTTAACCAACATAACACAAACTATTCTTAAGCTCCCAATACAGTATTCAATACAGCATGGAATATATTTGTAATTGTACTGTCAAAAGAACAAATATTGGTAATCGACATTTTAGAAGTCAATACTTTGTAATTTTTGACAGGTTTGACTTTGTTTGAGCCGCATATAAATAATAAAGATGAAGGAACGTGGCAGATTTCCATCCTGCCAAATCTCCAAAACTGCCACTGTGTATATTTACATATGTGTTATAATTTTTAAGGTATCCATAAGTGAAAAACGACAACTTCATAACATTGTATTTAAATTAAGCGAAACAATTCATTAAATTAAATTCAATCAACGGCCTGAAGATGGAAGAGGAGAGTTTTGAAACAGCCTTTACGAGTTGAGTAAATAGACCACTAGACGGAAAAATATTTCATAATCCTAATTACTGAAAATAGCACTTTTGATTCATTTTTCTCAACATTGAAGTGTCTATGTTGTGCTTATAATAAATATTAAAAACTTAAATCACCGTAGAAAATGTACACAAATATACTGTACAAAGCAATACAAGAAATCATGTAGACTTCAAATTAGGCAACCCAAATTGTTTCTTAACATCTCACTGCAATATTCAAAACAATTACAATATATTTGTACTTGTACTGCAAACGAAAAAAACACTTAGAATTTTATTGAAAGTATTAACTAATTTTGTAACAGGTTTGACTTCCGTTGAGCCGCAAAAATAGATCAAGGAATGCTGGCAGCGTTCTGTCGCGCCTGATTAACCAAACTGCCACAGTGTATACAGTATTTTCATATTAGGGTTTAGCATATTTTTAGTTGAAAACGTTATTATTAGTCTATATTATTAAAAAAAATTAAAAATATTTAATTATTTTACAAAATCAAACTTTTTTGTGCTTATAATGAATATTAATAACTTATATCAAAGTACCATATTTATGTAATAAACAATACAATAAAAAAAAATTACGTAGACTTCAAATTAGGCAATGTTTTTATATGATAGGTTAGCACTTTTCAGGTATATATAATTTAAAAACAAGAATTTAATAACATTAAAGGTTAATTGCATGACCAAGTAATAAGAATTAATTTTTTTTCTTCGAAATCGGTTAAGGCAAATAATGCAACTATGACGAATGAAATGAGTGATCGTTGATGAAAATTGGTTTATACTGTATAAGTGTCAACGTTCCAAATTTTAAACGTTTTTTTTTATTTTCTGACACGTATTGCATTTTACAATTTCTGACATTTTTTTATTGTTATGCAAAATAACTATGATGAATAGAATGACTCATTGTTCGTAAAAATTAATTCAGCAGTAGACACGTCAATATTGAGGGAACATTTTTAGCAGTTTTATTTTCAGATCGTTTCTTTGTTTTGAATCCACTGATTTTGAAAACAAAATTCTTACTATTTCGTCAGGCTATTTACCCTTTAAAGTTTTATTCTCGTTTTTCAGTTATTGCTACCTTAAAAATGACAACACATATGTAAATCTGTGGCAGTTTGGGTGATTTGGTGGGGAGGGACACTGTCACTTTCCTTGTTGTATATTATTATGTGCGGCTCAACAGAAGTCAAACCTATAAAAAATTCAAACTAAGCTGAAAACTGGGGTTTCAGTATTTCTTCAAATTGTAGTACAAGTACAATTATATTCTATGGTGTATTTAATATTGTAGTGGGAGCTTAAGAACAGTTTGTGTTATGTCGGTTGCCTTACTTGAAGCCTATATGTAAATTTTATTTATATTAAATAAATTTGGTACCATAATTTAAGTTATTTATATTCATTATAATTATATCAAAGTCTGATGAACCGATTTTGTAAAGTAAGTTAATTTTTCCTAACCTTTTTTTGTAATTGAGACTAATAAGGTTTTTTTGGGGAGCTTATGAATTTCATCTGATTAAATAATAATTACATTAATTTTCAAAAAGTTGCATTCATTATTTATTCTAGTTAAATTAAACGTGGTAGGCTAGCATTTTATATTATAACAAAACATAGCTGTTTTCTTTTATTTTTTTTTTTTTTTTTTTTGTTATTTTAAGTCGAAAAGCACATTGACGCTATTATCGCCTGCCTAAATGTAAGTGTGAGTGTAAAGTTGTAAGTGTAATGTTGCAAGTGGTAGTGTGTGTTAGACTCGGGTACCGCGTGGGACGTCTAAATCCTCATTATAGGTGTAGCTAATCTGCACCACCTTGCGTGGTATACGTATGAACTATTTAAATACAAATAATAATAGATTACACTGTTTCGCTGATGACGCGATCTGACTTTCCTGTGTTACAAACTTATCCAGGCAATTATCAATTACATTTCAACATGTATGAAATTTTAAAGCTGGTTTTGATGTTGGATTTCGTGGGACGAGTGGATTGAACGGGGAACCATGCGTGTGAGGCACTAGGCTTTACCACTACACTACGGAAACAATAAAGACGTTTGCAGATTTAAATGTATGAAATGATTTGTTAATCTAATTATGGTAGTTATATTAAAACATCAGTTGTTTTGTATTAAATTGCTAAGATCAGCTGATGAAGTGTGGCTGGTGCATTGCGTGTTGTAAAAGAAATGAATTGTTTTTCCCCAGATCCGGGTGTTTTTTTCGGATTGCTTCACGCAAACGGCTTTGAATTTGTAGGTTTTGACCGTTTCTTTATTGACCGTCTCAGGACTCTTTATTGACCGTTTCTTCTGGTGGCAGGAATTCATGATGCACTATTCCATTAATATCGAAGAACACAGTGAGCATAAACCTTCACGTTCGACCGCACTTGACGGGCTTTTTTGGCCTTGGCGAGTCAGAATGTCTCCGCAGGATTGATTGACTGTAGGTCATAATCCTAATTATTGAAAATAGCACTTTTGATTCATTTTGCTCAACATTGACGTGTCTACTTTGTTGTGCTTATAATGAATATTAAAAACTTAAATCAACGTACAAAAATATACTGAACAAAGCAATACAAAAAATCATGTAGACTTCAAATTAGGCAACCCAAATAACACAATTTGTTTCTTAACCTCTCGCTACAATATTTGAAACAATGACAATATATTTGTACTTGTACTGCAAACGAACAAACAACCACAACCGTATTAAAAAAACTAATTTTGTAACAGGTTTGACTTCCGTTGAGCCGCAAAAATAATAGATCAAGGAATGCTGGCAGCGTTCTGTCGCGCCAGATCAACCAAACTTCCACAGTGCATACAGTATTATCATATTAGGGTTTAGGATTTTTCTTAGTTGAAAATGTTATTATTAGTCTCCATAATTAAAAAAAAATGAAAAATATTTATTTAATTTACAAAATCAGGCTTTTTTTTCTTATAATAACTATTAATAACTTATATCAAAAATACCAAATTTATGTAATACACAATACAATAAAAGGAAATTACGTAGACTTCAAATTAGGCAATGTTTTTATATGATAGGTTAATAATTATGAGAATGAAATGAGTAATCATTGATGAAAATTGGTTTATACTCTGTAAGCGTCAACGTTCCAAATTTTAAAAGTTTTTTTTCAATTTTCTGACACATTTTGCAATTTTACAATTTATGACTTTTATGCAAAATAACTATGGTGAATAGAATGACTCATCGTTCGTAAAAATTAATTCAGCAGTGGATATGTCAATATTGTGAGATCATGGTTAGATGTGTTATTTTCAGATCGTTTCTTTGCTTCGACTCCACTGATTTTGAAACAAAATTCTTACTATTTCGTCACACTATTTACATGTTAATGTTTTATTCTCGTTTTCAGTTATGGACACCTTTAAAATGCCAATACATATGTAAATATAAATGGGACACGGTCACGTTCCTTGATCTATATTATAATGTGGGGCTCAACCGAAGTCAAACCTGTCAAAAATTACAAAAGATAAATTGAAAACTACGACATCAGTATTTGTTCAAGTGACAGTACAAGTACAAATATATTCTATGGTGTATGTAATATTGTAGTGGGAGCTTAAGAACAGTTTGTCTTATGTTGGTTGCCTAACGTGAAGCCCAAATGATTGGTTTTACTATATTGAGTATTAAATAAATTTGGCACATTGATTTAAGTTATTAATATTCATTATAATTATATCAAAGTCTGATGAACCGATTTTGTAAAGTAAATTAATTTTTCTAACTTTTTTTTTAATTGGGACTAATAAGGTTATTTTGGGGAGCTTATGAATTTCATCTGATTAAATAATAATTACATTTACTGTCAAAAAGTTGCATTCGTTATTTATTCGAGTTAATTTAAACGTTATAGGCTAGTATATTATATTATAATAAATGTAATAGCTTTTTTCTTTTATGTTTATTTTATTTATTTTTTATTTTATTTTATTTTTTTTTGTGGTTATTTTAAGACGAAAAACACATTGAGGCTATTATCGCCTCCATAAATGTAAATGTGAGTGTAAAGTGTTAAAGTCGTAAGTGTAGTGTTGCAAGTGTAAGTGTGTGTTAGACTCGGGTAAATTATTTTTCAACATGTATCTAGTTTTAAAGCTGGTTTTGATGTTGTATTACGCGGGACGAGTGGATTGAACCGGGAACCATGAACATGTGAGGCACAACACGGAAACCACTACACTATGCGAAACAACGAAGTCGTTTGGATATTTAAATGTATGAAATGAATCATTAATCTCATTTTTGTAGTTATAATAAAAGATCAGTTGTTTTTTATTAAATTGATAAGATCAGCTGATAAGCTCTAATATGTTTGAAATTATGTTTTTAAAAACTAGCTATACTAATTTGTCGTGTTTCGAATAAACTGTAGTAATTAAAAAAGAGAAAAAAATTTGTACATAATTTTTCTTTTTAGTTCAGTAACCGCATTTTTTGAAAATTTGATTTAATTCTGACCATCGTAAAACCATGGTATGCTTTAAAACCAGTCTTATTTCTCGAAACTGAACCATCTGATTTTGGTCATAAACGAATATTTATCAATCAGTTCAGTATAATAATTTTGATATTTATGATACGTTTAATACATGTTTTACATTCTGCGTTTTTTCACTCCGGTTTCAAAGTTCAGATGTTAAGAGCAAAATAAGGGAGATTCAAATTAGGATTCATGGCGGTAGTCTATGCAACGCACGAATGATGTACGCCCACAAATATATCTTCTGTTTTTAAAATGAGAATCATGCTTCCCACACGGTAAGCAGAAGTAAAAATATGTGAAGATATCCATATTGAAAACTTTCCTGTAAAAATATCGAAAGCAGTTGAAATTAACAATCGCTTAAAAGTGTAATCTTTATACACTACAAAATGTTAGCGTTTAATGTTAGTCACTTGTTACAAAACCAGGTGCGTAGCGAATTTTCGTGTCACTAAAACCAACTGCCGTAGGGTAGATACGTGTTACAAAGCTAGGTGTTGTAGCGAAATCATGTGTCACAAAATCAAGTGTCGTAGAGAAATCATGTATCACAAAACCAAATGCTGTAGTAAAGTAAGTGCCACAAAACTAGGTCACGTAGTGAAGTCATGTGTTATAAAACCTGGTGCGGTAGTGAAGTCACTTGTCACGAAACCAGGAACCGCAGCGAAGTCACGTCTTACAAAACAATATGAAATAGAGAAGTTTCGTGTCAATAAATCACCCAACGTAGCGTAGTTAGGTGTTACAAAACCAGTTGTTGTAGAGAAATCACGTGTCACAAAACGAAGTGCTGTAGTAAATTACGTGTCACAAAACCAGGTGCCATAGTGGAGCCATGTATTTCTAAACCAGGTGCCGTAACAAACTCACGTGTCACAAAACCAGGTTCCGTAGCGAAGTCACTTGTCACAACCCTAGAAACCGTAGGAAAGTCACGTGTTACAAAACCAAGTGCCGTAATGAACCAAGTGTCACAAAGCTAGTTGTTGTAGCGAATTAACATGTCATTAAACTTAATGCCGTAGCAAAGTCACGTGTCAAAAAGAAAGGTTCTGTAACCATGTACGGTTGTGTTATTCATTGAAAATAAAAGAATTCATTACAGTTAGAGTGTAATGAAAATTCACCAACAAGAAAGAATAAGGGCTCTTGTTATCATTTACCAAAAATGAATTGATATTTTGTTTGTTAATGACGAATTAATCAGCTAATTATTGATTTACACGTGTTTGTATCGTCGGCAGATCATTTGTTTTTTATGTAAATGAGCAGTGTGTATTGAGGCTCACTGATGCATGGCTGGAGTACGCATCCAATCATTTTTTGTACGTTGGATTCGAAGGTTTTTGTGTACACGTGTGTGTCATTAATGAAATGTGATTGTTAGTTTGTTGAGCAAACATAATGGGCAAATACATTTCAAGAACGCTATATTATATGATAACACCATATTATATATTATAACACAAGTCTATATTATATGATATAAATTATTAAATTATTTGATACCACGGTACGAAAGTAATTCATAGGAAAAATAATTTTAAAATGATGGACATTATTTTTAAAAAGTATTTTTTTTACCTTTTTCTCTCACTGCATTTATAAAATTAATGATTTCTTAACATGAGTTTTTACGAACGTAATTGAAATAATTTTTGTCACATACTGTACCGGAATATATTAAAAAAACTCCCAAATTCATTACAATTGGATGAAATATATTCACATTTCGGAATCCATTTAGTGAACCCGATTTTGAATAAAACAAATTCACGGTTTAAAAAAGTCAAATGAAAAAACACAAGAGCAAGTTTTTGGTTTATGTTCGTATCATAAATTTCAAATTTATTATACTGGACTGATTGATAAATATTGTTTTATGACGAAAATCAGATGGATCATTTTGGAGTAATAAGACTGGTTTATATTATATATTATATTTCTGAAAGTTTGCTTTTTTATTTGTTTGTTATTCAATCACACTTTAACTACTGAACCAATTGAGATTAAATTTCGTATGAACAAGGTTTAGGTACTTTAGATAAACACAATACTATTCCAGTTTAATTGTATAATAGTGACTTTTTAATAATACTGTTTTTTTATTAAAATATGACAAGACCATGTTTTAGAGTATCGAGTAGCAAAACCTTATGTGTCTTGGCCGAAAACCATAAATCGTATAATATTGTATACTGAAATAAATTAAAATGAAATGAACCTATTCTGATTTTGAAAATCAACTATAAATTTTATTGCCTACATTATAATTGCAGGCAAAGCCGCAAAGGGTAACAGCTAGAGTGAAGATAAATGTGTGTTTGATAAAAAAATCACAATAAATTTTTTACAGTAAACAATTTCCAGTTTAAATCAGAGCGTTTTAAATAAATGTAGCACGAAATTACCTTGTGTGCGTTATTAAGCAGAAATTTGCAACAAAAGAAGAACTTGAGTATCTTCTCGTAAGAACAAAAATCAAACCAGACACGAAAATTGATTGGACTAGATCGTCATCCATTTCAAAACGACGGCTAGTAATAACATTATAAAACACTTTTTTCTAGCACTTTTTTAGAAAACTGATCTCGTATCGATATAATTAGTATATACATATTTAAAAATTTCAAATACGATTAAAAATACGAATTTATATTCTCATACTCCATCTGATATTCGTATTTCGTATCAAAGTTAAAAATCTAAGATACTAATGTATAAATACTTAATGCTGAACTGAAATCAAATTCCAAAAATTTGAGGTGGAAACGTTTTCGTTTTTTTTTTAAGATTTTGCATGAGTATTATTTTGAAACGGATTAAAAAGTTTTGTCGGGTTACAAACTAGTAAAATGTAACAGTTTACCAAAATAAAATTTTCTACAAGTGTAACCCAGTTCAAACGAAAATCGCAAGCGCTGAAGTAAAACACAAAATAACACACACACACACACACACACAAGTAATCGTGAAAATATACGAATATTCGAAAACTTTATTCTTGGATTCATTATGATACCCGGCCTAGGTTTTACAATAATGGCCACTTCAATGCCTCTTTTCCAATAAGCATTTGCTTAAAAAATACGAAATACATGTTTTACATTCTGCATTATTTCACTCCGGTTTCAAAGTTCAGATGTTAAGAGCAAAATAAGGGAGATTCAAATTTAGGATTCATGGCGGCAGCCTATGCAACGCACGAGTGATGTACGGCCATAAATATATCTTCTGTTTTTAAAATGAGAAGCACGCTTCACACAAGGTAAGCAAAAGTAAAAAGATGTGAAGATATCCTTATTGAAAACTTTTCTGTAAAAATATCGAAAGCAGTTGAAATTAACAATCGCCCAAAAGTGTAATATTTATACACTACAAAATGTTATTGATTGATGTACGAGTATTATTAATACGATGTTCATGGAAAGAACACGGTACGTTAATTTAATGGTGCTGCAATGTAATGTTACCTACCATAAAAATTGATTTTAGTAATTAACTATCTGCTATAAAATCTTACACTAAAAAAACTGAATTCGCTTTGTTAATGGGTGTAAATTTACCAAGATTTTGTAAGATTAAATAAAATTAATTCAAAAAGGTGAAAAATGAAAATGGCTACCATTTTTAAAACAAAGAAATTGATTTCGATGGGTAACGCAATTGTTTAAGCTATTAATAATAAATTTATGTGAAAAGCAAGCATTGAATTTGAATAAATCGTAAATACTAGAAATTCTAGGGATGTACATTAAAAATAATAATTTGTTTTTGCAAAACAGCATCTATACTCCATATTCCGTGTTTATTTATTTTTACAACTTCCAATAACCTTAATGTAATAACAGCACAATTTGTGTATTTACAACAACTTTTATTTCAGTCGTGCTAACCAAGGTTCTCTTGTTAAAGCATTGTAAAGCCACTAAATATAAGATACTTTAATTACAAATGTTTCTTAAGAGGCCTTGACAATGGTTGGCAAGACTCAAATAAAAAATCGTGACATTATTTCATTAATATAATGGATTTCCATCAAGTACTTGATTTCCATCAAGTATAAGTAATACTAGTAATCTTATTTCAATTAAAATTTGGTAATTAACAATTTAATTTGTTAAAGTTAACGTAATGAAAGATGTACCGATTGAAAATCAGATGTCTCGTAATTTACACAGTCTGTATGAATTTTCTAATCAGCTTTAATTTGGGCTTTAGTACTGCCAACATCCTTAATCTTCTAACTTACGTTTTCACTGCTTAAGAGTAAATAAACATGCTGACGTACAGACAACACACGTGCAAAAAACGAACCACAGACAAAAATGCAAAAACTATTGTTTTCGAATTCATTCTTTTAATTTATGTCACAAATTGAACTTCTGTCTATTTTAAATTTGTTTTGTGATTTTGTAATGGTGTTTCTAGCAATTTACTATTTCACCAGAAAATAAGATATTGGATCCGACACCATAACAGTTTTTTGCCGTGTCCCTTCAGACTTACGTGATAAAGGGCTTAATGTTTTGCCATAAATCTGGAGTATTTTGGAACAAGATATATCCGCAGCTACTGCACGTTGGCGCGCCTTTTTCAATAAAAGTATTAAAAAACATGATTGGTGAAAATTTGTTTTAACTAAACTTGAAACATACAAACTTATAGGTTTTATTAAATTATTCAAATACGTAAAGGTATAATATGCTAGCCTCTAGCGTTTAACGTAACTTGAATAAATAACGCATTCAACGTTTTGACAGTTAATTTAATTAGGCCTATTATTTAATTAGATGAAATCCTTAAACGACCAAAATAAACGTATAAGTTTCTATTAAAAAAATGTATTTGAAAAATATTTAAATTCTTTACAAAATCAGACTTTGATATACTTATAATATATAATAATAACTTAATCATGCCAAATTTACTTAATACACAATATATTAAAAGCAGACTTGTGCGCTTCAAGTTAGGCAACCAACAAAACACAAAATGTTCTTAAGCTCCCACTACAATATTACATACACCGTAAAATATATTTGTACTTGTACCGACAATGGAACGAGTTACTGATATTGCATTGTTCAGTTTATACTTTGTAATTTTTGATAGGTTTGACTTCGGTTGAGCCGCAAATAATAATATAGATCAAGAAACGTGACAACGTTCCGTTCCGCCTAATCACACAAACTACCACAGTTTATATTTACATATGTGTTCATTTTTAAGGTGTCCATAACTGAAAAACGAGAATAAAACATTAAAGTGTAAATAGCATGAGGAAATAGTAAGAATTTTGTTTTCAAAATCAGTGGGGTCAAAGCAAAGAAACGATCTGAAAATAACACTTCTAACATTGCCCCTCAATATTGACGTGTCTACTGCTGAATTAATTTTTTACGAAAGATGTTCTATTCATAATAGTTATTTTGCATAAAAGTAAAAATATTTCAGAAACTGTTAAATTACAAAATGTGTCAGAAAATTAAAAAAACGATTAAAATTTGGAACGTTGAAGCTTATAGTGAATATAGTGCTTATATTTCATATAAAAACATTGCCTAATTTCCTATAATTTTCTTGTCTTTTACAAAAAATTGATACTTTAATTAAAGGTAATAATATTCATTATAAGCAAAAAAGTCTTATTTTGTAAAATATTTGAATATTAAAATTTTTTTAAATAATTGAGCTAATAACGTTTTCAACTAAAAAAAATTCTTAACCCAAAATATGAAAATACTATATACGCTGTGGTTGATCTGGCGCGATAGAACGCTGCCACAATCCTTGACCGTTTTTGCTACTCAACGGAAGTCAAACCTGATAAAAATTACTTAGTATTTCTAATACCTTTATAAGTGTTTGTTCGTTTGTAGTACAAGTACAAATATATTGTCATTGTTTAGAATATTGCATTGAGAATTTAAGAAACAATTTGTGTTATTTGGGTCGCCTAATTTGAAGTCTACATGATTTCTTGTATTGCTTGTACAGTATATTTGTGTACATTTTGTACGTTGATTTAAGTTATTAATATTCATTATAAGCACAACAAAGTAGACACGTCAATGTTGAGGAAAATGAAACAAAAGTGCTATTTTCAGTAATTAGGATTATGACCTATTTTTTCGTCTAGTGGTATATTTACTCACCTCGTAAACACTACCGCGGTTTCAAAACCCTATTCTTCCTCTTCAGGTCATAGATCGAATTTAATTTAAATGAATTGTGTTGCTAAATTTAAATAAAATGTTACAAAGTTCTCGTTTTTCAGTTATAGATACCTTAAAAGTGGGAGCTTAGCAATAGTTTGTGTTATGTCGGTTGCCTAACTTGAAGCCCACATGATTGCTTTTATTATATTGTGTATTAAGTATATTTGGTACGTTGATTTTAGTTTTAATATACATTTAAGTATATCGAAGTCTGATGATCCGATTTTGTAAAGCAATTTAAATATTTTTGTAATTTTAATTTTTTTTAATAGAAAAAATACGTTTATTTTGGGCGTTCAATAATTAAATTAACTGTCAAAACATTGCATGCGTTATTTATTAAAATTACGTTAAACACAATAAACTAGCATATTATACCTTTACGTATTTGAATAATTTAATAGAACCTGTAAGATTGTATATTTCAGGTTTAGTTAAATCAAATTTTCTCCAAACATGTTTTCTTTATACTTTTATTACAAAAGACGCGCCAACGTGCAGTAGCTGCACGTGTTTCTTGTTCCAAAATACTCCAGATTTATGGCAAAACATTAAGCCCTTTATCACGTAAGTCTAAAGGGACGCTGCAAAAAAACTGTTAAGCCGCCAAAATATTTTACAAATTCCCGTAATCCTGAACCATCTCTCAAGTTGGCTTATGGGTTGTAATACCTACCTAATGGGATTTGTACTGTAACTATATTGTGTACTAAATATATTTCGTACGTTGTATTTAGTTATAATTATTATAAGTATATCATTATAAGTATATCAAAGTCTGATAAACGGAATTTGTAATGTAAATTAATTTTTTTACATTTTTTCTAATTGAGACTAATAAGGTTTCTTTGTGGAACTTATGAATTTCATCTGATTAAATAATAATTACATTAATTGTCAAAAGTTGCATTCCTTATTTATTCGAGTTTAACGAATAACGTTGTAACGAGTTAAATAATTTAAACGTTGTAGGCTAGCATAATATATATTTTTTTAATTTTTATTAATTTATTATTTTAAGGCGAAAAGCAAATTGATGCTATTATCGCAGCCCTAAGTGTAAGTGTGAGGGTAAAGTGTTAAAAATCGTAAGTGTAGTGCTGCAAGTGTCAGTGTGTGTTAGACTCGGGTACCGCGAGGGACGTCTAAATCCTCTCAATAAGTGCAGCTAGTCAATCGAATTTGAAATTTTTGAATATATACATACTAAATATAACGATAGACATCAGTTTTCAAAAAAAGGGCCGGAAAAAAGTTTTTTTTATAATATTATTACTGGCCGTCATTTTGAAATGGTTGACGATCTTGCCCAATCAATTTTCGCGTCTGGTTTGATTTTTGTTCTTACGAGAAGATACTCAAGTTCTTATTTTGTTGGAAATTTCTGCTTAATAACGCACAAAAGGTAATTTCGTGCTACATTTATTTAAAACGCTCTGATTAAAACTCGAAAATGTTTACTGCAGAAAGTTTATTGTGATTTTTTTAATAAAAAACACATTTATCTTCAAATTTTCAAAGTAAATAAGGTGAGATGGTTGGAAAAAGGACGAGATATACGGTAATACCAACATTCATTATAAAGACGATATACCAGAGGATAATTCTATAACACGGTGTTGTTTGGATTATATCATTAGTGTTGAATGTCTCTAATGAGCCAATTGAATAATATTCGCTCAACTATGACCTGCAATACGAGATGTGTTCAGAAAGTAAGGAGAATTTCAATTTTTTGGACAAAATATTTATTTATTCTTCTACATTGATGTTGTCGCCTACAAAATAGTCCCCATTGGAGATTATGCACTTGTGCCAGCGCTTCTTCCAATCCTCGAAACACTTCACAAACTCGACCTTTTTAATTTTTTTCCTTCATTTGCCACGATCCTCAAGATTTCCTATGTTGATCTGGTGTAAGTCCCTCTGGATTTTTTTCAGCCATTCTGTGCCGCATTTACTCTCTGTTATAATCATGAGTATTTTCTTCGGTATTTTACTTCATTCAATTCATTTATTTCATTTTGGCAACATATAAGCTGCAAGTTGTACAGACACGCGATAGAAGCAACTATCATCAGAGGTGTTGGGTTAAGGGGAACGGTATTTATACCACGAGTCCCTTTGATCGTGTCACATTAACACATTTACTTTAAACGGCTCCAGATTCCAAATAAACTTGTTTTATCATGAATACACACAAGGCTCAGAGGCAAACATTGAGAGGGAGGTGGTTCTAAGAAATATGAGTTTATCGCACGGTCAACTGTACGACGGACATGTTCCGGGATCAGTTCACCTGAGAACTTATACGTGACGAGCCTGAAGAACGGACGACTATAATTGTCCATAAGAAAGTATTTTAACAACTGTAAAAAAATTGTCTATATTTTTATCGAATTTCCATTGGACAATGAATAATTTAAGGTGACATTATGGTAAAACCCGGATTAATTACGTTTGAAATGAGCGAATATCCTGGACTTTAGATCACTTTAAAATCTCTCTTTAGTAGAATTGAATAAACGTTTTTATCGCCGCTTTCAAGAGATTCCTGCAACAAAGAGAGCTCACCCAAAACGTGTGTAAAATCAGTTTTTATTTAGACAACGTTTTATACACTATTTTTTGATTTAAAGAATTGAGTGCAAAAGTTATTGAAATAAAACTATACGAAGTACAGTATTTAAAAACATATTTCTTCAAATAATTCTGTATCAATAAAATACTGTAACTGAGAGAAAATGCAATTGTTTAAACTTTTGCTCATTATTCGGTACAGAAACTTGATATCAACATTTAAAATTACTGTAGCTTGCTATACCAGAGACACGTGGTATAAATTAAAAATCACATGTTACAAAATGAGGTGCTATAGCGATGTCACGAGTTAAAGAAAAGGAACCGTAGCGAAGTCACGTGTTACAAAACCAAGTCCCAAAAAGAAGGCACGTGTCACAAAATAAAGGCTGTAGGAAAGTTACGTGTTAAAAAACTAGGTGCCGTAGAGACGTCACATGTTACAACACCAGGTGCCGTAGCGAAGTCTTGTATCACAGAACCAGGCGCTGAAACGAAGTCACGTGTCACAAAAACCTGCTACCGTTGCGAAGTCACGTATTACATAACCAGGTGCCGTAGCGAAGTCACGTGTCACAAAACTTGGTGCCATAGTGAAGTCACGTGTCACAAAACCAGGAACCGCAGCGAGTCACATGTTACAAAACCAGGTGCCGTAAAGAAGTTTCGGGTCACAAAACCAGTTGCCGTAGCTTAATCACATGTTACAAAGCCACGTGTTGTAGCGAAATCACGTGTCACAAAACCATATGACATAGAGAATTCAAGTGTCATAATACCAAGTGCTGTAGTAAAGTACGTGTCACAAAACTAGGTGCCGTAGTGGAGTCATATGTTATAAAACCAGGTGCCGTAGCGAAGTCACGTGTCACAAAACCAGGATCCGTAGGGAAGTCACGTGTTACAAAACCAGGTGCGTAGCGTAGTCACGTGTTACAGGTGCGTAGCGTAGTCACGTGTCATAAAACCTGGTGCCAAGTTGAAGTCACGTGTCACAAAATTATGAACGGCAGCAATGTCACTAGTTACAAAAAATATGTCGTAGCGAAATTTCGTATCAAAAAAACAGTTACCTTAGCATAGTTAGTTGTTACAAAGCCAGGTATTGAAGCGAAATCACGTGTCACAAAACCAAGTGCCTTAGAGAATTCACGTGTCACAAAACCAAGTGTTATAATAAAGTACGTGTCACAAAACTAGGTACAGTAGTGAAGTCATATGTTATGAAACCAGGTGCTGTTGCGAAGTCACGTGTCAGAAAACCAGGTGCCATAGCGAAGTTAAGTGTTACAAAACCAAGTGCCGTAGCAAAGTCATGTGTCACAAAGATAGGTGCTGTAGCGAAGTAACATGTCATTAAACCTAGTGCAGTAGCAAAGTCACGTGTCACAAACTGATTGTACTGAACTGCAAGCAAAGTCATGTGATTATACTGAACTGATTGATAAATATTCGTTTATGACCAAAATCAGATGATTCAGTCTCGAGAAATAAGACTGGTTTTAAATCATACCATGGTTTTACGATAATCAGAATTAACTCAAATTTGCAAAAAATTGTGTTACTGAACTAAAAAGAAAAATTATGTACCAATTTTTTCTCTCCATTTTTTTATTTTAATTACTTCGAAAACACAACAAATTAGTATAAGTAGTTTTTAACAACATGACCTAAAACTTATTATATCCTATCAGCTGACCTTAGCAATTTATTATAAAACAACTGATCTTTTAATATAACTACCAAAATTAGATTAACGATTCATTTCATACACTTAAATCTGCAAACGCCTTCGTTGTTTCCGTAGTGTAGTGGTTATCGCAGTTTGCCTCACACACGCATGGTTTCCAGTTCAATCCACACGTACCTTGTTAATTGTTAGAAAATTAATTTACTTTACAAAATCGGTTCATCAGACATTGACAGGAACGCTGCCACATTCCTTGATCTATTATTTTTGCGGCTCAACGGAAGTAAAATCTGTTAAAAATAACTTAGTTTTTATACGATTATGGGTGTTTGTTCGTTTGGAATACAAGTACAAATATATTGTAATTGTTTCGAATATTGCATTGAGAGGTTAAGAAACAATTTGTGTTATTTTGGTTTGTCTAATTTGAAGTCTACATGATTTCTTGTATTGCTTTGTACGCTATATTTTAGTACATTTTGTACGTTGATTTAAGTTTTTAATATTCATTATAAGCACAACAAATTAGACATGTCAATGTTGAGGAAAATTAATCAAAGTGCTATTTTCGGTAATTAGGATAATGACCTATTTTTTCCGTCTAGTGGTCTATTTACTCACCTCGTAAAGGCTACCGCGGTTTCAAAACTCTATTCTTCCATATTCAGGTCGTAGATCGAATTTAATTTAAATGAATTTAAATAAATGTTATAAAGCTATAGTTTTCAGTTATGGATACATTTAAAAATAATAAACACACATGTAAATATACACTGTGGTAGTTTGGGAGATTTGGCAGGATGGAAATTTTTATTATTTATATGCGGCTCAACCAAAGTCAAACCTGTCAAAAATATCTGTTTAAGTTTACACTATAAATTTTCGTTCCTTTGACAGTATATGTATGTATATATTCTATGCTATTTTGAATATTGTAGTGGGAGGTTAGGAATAGTTTGTGTCATATTGGTTGCCTAACTTTGAAGCCCACATGATTGCTTTTACTATATTGTGTA
>JAJIZJ010000799.1:0-107524 GCA_022606455.1 Callitettix versicolor
TGCTCAGACCACACATAAAACGCACATTTTGGAAACCATCACAATCGAGCAATATATGTCTTATTGTGATGGTTTCCCTACAGAACTCGCATTTAGGTGGGTCCCCGCGTTCCATCAGAAATCCATGCGTTAACATGGAGTGACCGATGCGAAGGCGGGTGATCACCACCTCTTCTCTACGACTTGCACGTATTCACGACCCCCAAGGACGAACGGTATTTTTAATTACCCTAAATTTGTTACTGCTTGTAGCTGCCCATTCATTTTCCCACTGTAGAAGAATTAAATGTTTTACGTGACAAAGAAAGTCAGACACAATTACACGTTGAGTGCATGGCGAAGAAAAGTTGCTTCCTTTGCCGCATTATCCGCTACAGTGTTTCCAAATATTCCACAGTGACCAGGAATCCAGATAAATGATACTCTTGCACCTCGTAGTTCAAGTCTATGGACAGAGCACAGAATATCTTGAACCAGAGGGTTTACCGAATACATATCCCGGATTACCTGGAGGGCACTTTTTGAATCAGAACAAACTACGAAATGCAAACTATCGAATTCAATAGTGTTCAGAGCCTTTAAGATGGCAAAGAGTTCGGCCGTAAAAACACTACAAATTGAAGGTAATCCATAATTATATGTTTCGTCCAGTGAATAAAACGCGCACCCAAATTTATCATTCATCTTCAAACCATCTGTGAAAATAAGTTTAGCAGATGGATATGAATTAATCAGTCGAGAAAACTCACGTTGATACACAATGTTAGGAGTGTTGTCTTTCAGGTATGTACACAAGGAGAAATCAAAGGTCGGCATATTGATTATCCATGGAGGGACAAGACAAAAGGACCTTTCAAACATTGGGGGTAGTTCAATAAGCACGTCTTCAAAAACACGGGTTGTTATAATGCCAACAGGGGCTGTAGCGTGCGGTCGAGATTCATATCGTTTGAGCAACTGATTATGGAAAATTGTATTATAAGCAGGATGCCATGATTTACATAATATATTACATACGTAACTGAATTGTAACTGCTGTCTCCGACGAGAGAGTGATGGTTCGCCAGCATCGGCGAGAATACTCCCGACGGGACTTGAACGGAAAGCACCAGTAACAAGACGGATTGCAGAGTTATGGACGGAATCTAGTTTCTTTAAAATCGATGATCTAGTAGATGAATAAACAATGCTGCCATAATCAATTAGCGAACGAATTACGGCACGGTAAAACATCAGCATACTGGTCCTATCAGCACCCCATCGAGACCCACTAAGAACCCTCAACATATCCAGGATTTTATTACATCTTAATTTTAAATCACGCACGTGAGGGCTCCACGAGAGCCTTTCGTCGAGTATTAGACCCAAGAATCGAACGGATGGAGAAGTCCGAAGCTGTATACCATCAAGATATAACGACGGAGCCTGGATCTGGCGACGGCGACTGAAAGCAATACACTGAGTTTTAGCAGCGGAGAATTTAAAGCCAGTAGTTCTCGTCCAGGTCTGCAACCTATTTATTACCAACTGAAGGGTTCTTTCAGCTGTTGCCATGTTTCTGGTGCTTACGTAAATAGCAAAATCGTCTACAAAGAGAGAACATCTGACAGGGGACCGTACGTTAGACGTTATGCTATTGATTGCAATAGCAAACAGAGTAACACTAAGTACACTCCCCTGAGGAACACCATTCTCTAAGCAGAAACGATCTGATATCGTACTAGCAAGACGCACCCTAAAATACCTATTACTGAGGAAGATTTTGATAAAATACAGAATCCTGCCCTGTATACCCCATGATTTTAATGTGTTAAAAATTCCCCTTCTCCAAGCCATGTCGTATGCCTTCTCTAGGTCGAAAAAAACAGCTACTAGTGTTTGACGCAAGAGAAACGCATTTTGTATTGCAGATTCTAAAGACACTAATTGATCCACAGAACATCGTCCTTGCCTAAAGCCGCACTGGTCTTTGCAAAGTAAATTGTTGGTTTCCAAATATCAAACAAGGCGACGATTTACCATTTTTTCTACCAGCTTGCAAAGAACGCTGGTAAGAGAAATCGGACGATAGCTACTTGCATCAGTTTTATCTTTACCTGGCTTAAGAATAGGAATTACTATTGCTTCCAACCAAGCGTCAGAGAAAGTATGTTCATCGAATATACGATTGTATATCTCGAGGAGGGCAAGCCTACCTGACGTTGGAAGGTTTTTGATCATGGAATATACGAGGTTGTCAGGACCGGGAGCTGTGTCCTTCGTTGAAGACAGTGCAGATTCCAGCTCATGCAGAGTAAACAGCCTATTAAGAGGAGAGTCGACAGAAGTACCGATGGTGAACGGCAATAGTTCCACTGCACTTTTGTATTTACGAAAAGCAGCGTTAAACGCCGTAGAACAGGAATAGCTAGAAAAGGATGATCCTAATAAATTTACAATATTGGAACACTGAGAAACTAACTCTCCATTCGGCTGTCTAAGACCCATCAACTCCGTGGATGGAACACGGCCAGATATAGAGCACAGTTTCTTCCAGACGACAGATGTTGGCGTTGTTCTACATATTGTTCCGATATATTGCGACCAAGATTCCTTTCTACTTTGTCTAAAAATTCTTCGAGCTTTAGCTCGAAGGATTTTGTAACGCTCAAGATTTTCATCTGTCAGGCTTTTGTTGAATATCCGTAGTGCTTTTCGGCGTAAACGCAAAGCCTCCTTATAGTCCTCGTTCCACCAAGGAACAGATGGACGTGGTGGGTATGCGGATGTTTTAGGGATAACATCTTCGGCTACATTTAAAATCGTATTAGAGAATTTCTTAACCACTGTGTTAATGCAGTTCATTTCAATGTCTGGTGATACAAATCTTTTTGCAAATTCTTCCCAATTTGCCTTTTTAAGGATCCAACGCGGCAGGCGTCGTTGCATATGAGCGAAAGTACAAAATGAAATATATTGGGATTATGATCACTGCCATACAGATCTGGTAACACCGACCATTCAAAAGTAGGATTCCCGACACTATATCCCAAAACATGGCGGCCGCTAACATGGCGGCCACTGATGTGTGCGCGCAGCGGTGTCGGACGCACGCAGCTGTGACGCTGTCGGGAAGCGAACGTCGGCGCGCGCCGCCATCGTGTTACGTACCCGACCCGCCGATGGATATTAATTAATCGAAAAAAAGTTGCGCGTTTCTGGCAAGGCTCGAACCGGGGACGTTGCGCGTGTGAGGCGCACGCTGTAACCACTGTACCACGGGAGCGTCTTGGGAAATTAGAGCGATTCGAGATATACGAAACGAACACCGATTCCGCTCGGGTTTGCCCGATCGAATCGTCATCTTGGGTTGTGTCTAGCCCGCCCTGAGACGGTGGATAGTACGTTATATAAACATATAAAGTACTTCATTCTATGGCCGCCGCCATCCGTGCCCCGGGCCTGTGGATAGTGTGTTATATAAACATATAAAGTACTTCATTCTATGGCAGCCGCCATCGTGTTACGCGCCCAGGGCCTGTGGATGGCGCGTTATATAAACATATAAAGTACTTCATTCTATGGCCGTCGCCATCCGTGCCCCGGGCCTGTGGATAGTGCGTCATACTCCGTTCAATGGCCGCCGCCATCGTGTTAAGTACTTCATTCTATGGCCGCCGCCATCGTGTTACGTGCCCCGGGCCTGTGGATAGTGTGTTATATAAACATATAAAGTACTTCATTCTATGGCAGCCGCCATCGTGTTACGCGCCCAGGGCCTGTGGATGGCGCGTTATATAAACATATAAAGTACTTCATTCTATGGCCGTCGCCATCCGTGCCCCGGGCCTGTGGATGGCGCGTTATATAAACATATAAAGAACGTCAATCTATGACCTCTCTCTAGCCACCGCCGCCGTCGTGTTACGTGCCCCAGGGTCTGCGGATAGTGCGTTATATGAACATATAAAGTAAGTCTATCTATGACCTCTCTCTCTCTCTCTCTCTCTCTCGTCTTACGTGGAAAATAAGGAAAAAGAAACAAAGATGTAAACATAAAATTGTATTTGTTTTATTGTAAATACCGTTTGCATGCAAAACAAACAAAAAGACACTAAAATACATGACATATAGTTGAATTATGGTAAATATTGAGTTAATGGAAAAAGACTTACAAATCAGTTACAAGGTACAAATAAAAAAATAATGAACAGATAAAAAATACAGATTTCGCGCACAACGTAATGTTATACAGTTAGGAAACATAACAATGCATCACAAATGTTTTCTTTTCATGTGCTCAAATAGTTAAAAATACAATTTCTGAACGTCCACAATAAATGTACGACAAACTGGGCAACGTTGTAAATGATTCGAGCATTCACCACACAAAACATGTCCACATGGGAGTAAAGCGGTGTCTTGAGGCTGGTCTAGGCAAACAGGGCAATGAGACGGCAAACGACGTGGATTACAACCCTCAGTTCTCGGTAAAATGAAAGCAGTTTGTATGTCCACAGGACGCCGTCCATGACGGTTCAGTCTGTCAAATCCTACAGAGAAGGAACGGCTGAGTTCAAACGCAGCTAGTCTGTAGTTCTGTACGGCAAATAGGCGATCGGTACTGTATGGAGAGCACCTAGAAAACATTTCTAAATCGACGAATGCTGTGCGTAAATTCTCCACAGTGTCACGAATCACATTCAATGTGACTGGTGTAGGAGGGAGATCATCCTCTGTGTATTCTCTGAAACATCGACGACACTAAAAACAAAAAAAAATACATAATTAATTTATATATATTAATTTGAAAATAAAGGTATTATTGTGTTCCCATTTTCCCAAAAAAAAATACTTACAGAAACCCTCAACCTATATCGCTGATTGAAGGAAATATAACGAGACATAAATCCTGGTGAGGTCAGTCGTCCGCGCCGAAAGTGTCTAAAGCCGCTCTCACTAACCGACCCTGGTACATCCAAAAATACAAAGGTGGATGCCGAGGAACTCACAGAAGGGTTGGGAGACGGTTGATCAGCCTGTCTATCAGCAGAAGCAGCAGCAGGAGGAGATTGATCAGTTTGTCGATCAGCAGGAGAAGACTAATAAAAAAAAATTTTTTTTTGAAAAATGTTCTTTCAAAATATTAGAAAAGAGATATAAATATGTGTATATATATATCATACTTACAGGTGGTCTACTGTGGTTCTCCATCGAATTAGTTTGTAGAAAATACTTTTAATGGTAACCTGTACTGTGCCGTGTATACTTTAATAAAAGAAAAAAAAACGTTTTTTAAAAAAAGAAAAAAATAAACCATTGCACAAAGTCTATTCCTTCCTGTTCCATGTGTAGGAAAAGAGGACGGTAGTCATGACGCAGCCGACGGTGTAACGTTTCCGCATTTATTCGATTGAAAGTAGGTAAAGTAAGGCGCCCCAAAAATTCTAACATAAAATCAGCCGACAGTACTTGATGTAGAAAAATTTCTTCCAAGTCGAGAAAATATTGAAACTCTCTTATAAAAGCTTCCGATAATGTCTGAAATACGGATATACGCTGCCAGAATACGCGATCTCGAAACTCGCGAATAAAAGATTCCGATAAAGTCTGTCGCTTAGAAATTTCAAACCAGTCTACTCTATCAGCAAAATCTCTTATAAAACATTCAGATAGACGCTGAAAAATACTGACATTCGTCCAATGTAAGAACGAATGAAACTCTCGTAAAGTATTTTCAGAAAATAGTTGGTGCTTGCACATTTCAGACCAATCTATTTCGTGTTTAAAATCACGTATGAAATTGTTCGACAAATTTTGAAATTTAGCTACACCAGTCCAATTGACAAAAGTGCTGTATTGTCTAAGAAAACACTCGCTTAGCGCTCGATTCGAACATAGTTCATACCAATTTACGTATTCCTTATATCGGATAATTTTTTCAATGGGGAAGTACCTACATCGCGATATATTGGCCCAGTGTAATAAAGAAAACAAATCAAAAAACGTTCGGATATGTAGTGCCCGTACGTACGTAAAATGACACACGCGAAATCGTCATCGCCTCTTGTTATAGCTACTAAAAAAATATTGTCTATCTGATTTACAGCGATAGCAAATTCCATCTGATCCTTTTTGTCCAAATATGATAATATTTTTCGGAAAATAGGCGGATATTGGAAAACGTGCGTCATTGTAAGAAAACAATCAGCAACAGAATCTGTACAACAAATAAACAAAATAAAAATTACTAAAAAGTGTGCCTCAGACCTGCTTTTTTTTTTAATTTTTGTTATCCGAAGTATATACACATATCTATAAGTTCTAATATCGCCTCAAATCGGAAAAAAATATTTTGAAAAAAAAACATATCACTAACCTAATATTTACCACAATTCAAAAAAATTACTGGATACGTAAAGTTACAGTTTGCCCAACATGAGCGATCACAGTCATCATTTTACCGATTAATAGATCTAGCTCTGATAAGGAAAACTTATCAGCGTATCGTTTAGGAAGAAACGCGCTATTCAAGTCGCCGTTTTCGTTTTTAAATTCAATCAAAAGAGACGTTCCAAATTTTGTCGGTACCTGTTTCACACCTAGTATAGGAAACGGAGTACCAATATTTAACGAACTAATAGGCACCGTGACTATCGGATTAACGTTATTAAAACGTTCGATCAGATTAGAACAGGAAGAACTACTCTTTGAGGATGACGATGTCATACTTACAGTTTTTTTTTAAAAAAATAACGTAAACTAAACACAAGCGCGCACACACGACACAGCTAGGCGAACTGAAAAACGTACAATGACAGGGGTAGATTTTAATTCGAGTATATATAGGGAAACCAGAACACGCAGCGCTTATACACAATGTATCCAGCCTTAACATTAAAGTGAATGACCTTGCCCGTAATACGAAGCCTGAATGTGCGGTTAACATATGGTGATTCGTGAAATTGCTTCAACGCTGGAGTGATGCAAATGCACCAGCCTAGTAGGTTTTACATTTGACACGTGCAGTTTATAAAGTGAAGGTCAACCAACGCTACCGTGGCATGATGAAATAAACAATTGTGTTATAAATACGGGCGTAACAAGGGCGTCAAACCCATTTGCCTTTTGCGCTAGACACTGGAATGATCGCAGCTCGTAAGTTGTATTCTATTCTGTCTGTTGTTATCTCTCTCTCTCATTGCTTGTGTGTTTGTATTAATTATAAGTTTTGTAAAAGAATAATTTTTTATATAATAGCTAATAACATTACTTACTAAAGAATAACTTTTTAATAATAATAAACACTATCTCTGTACTTTAAAATAATTGTCTAAATAATAAACACTATTTCTGACATAAAATAATAAAGTTTTATGTACTAGGTAAACAAGATCTTTTTCGAAAGAATAACGTTTACTAAATAATAATTTTCTTTTTATATAATAGGTAAACACTACCGTTTTTTTTCGAAAAAAATTAAAGTCTATTAAATAATATTTTTTTTTTTTTTTGTATAATAAACAGTACCGATTTTCTTTTCTAATAATGGCCGCTTTTATAGTGTCCAAAGTGTCGACGTATGTGAAAAAGTTTCGTTTGCACGGGACCAAAGTGACGTTTAAATTCAATCGGCCGCCTTCAGACGCTGACGAGATTCAATGGGTCAAACAAGGTCTGACGGAACTCGTGGACGTTATGACAAAAGACGCTACCGAGGAAGATCGTTTGGGTTTCACTCTGACCAGCTTGAACTTTAAAAATCGCGAACCCGGTTACGTAGCTTTTAGACCGGCAACGGAAGTGACCGCTGACGTTCTCTGGAATATTTTCGGCGGCATAATTCAAAGCAATGCCGAAACGTTCACTACCAGTGACGTTTTCAAAGTGGAATGCACCAAAGTGAACGTTCCACTGGGTCGCGGCCGCGTTAGACCGGGGCTCTTCAATAACTTTACCGAAGAATGTAAATCTAGAAAAGGGATCGTGGTGATTAAGAACAACGATTCACTGTGCCTGCCGTGCTCACTGGTAGTGGGAAAAGCGCGTGCGGACAAAGACCGAGATTACAAGGCCATCATACAAAATAGGCGAAAAAGACAGACCATCGCGGCCCGCCAACTGATGATCGACGCAGGTGTTGACATAGGGGATGCGGGGGCAGGGGTGGTAGAATTACAGCGGTTCCAAACATTCCTGACCGATTATAAAATCACCGTCTACAATTACGACAGCCGCGGTCGTAGCGTGTACTTTGAGGGCGACGCCCCGAACGCGCGGTACGCTATAAATTTGATGTTTCACAACGGTCACTACAATACGATCACTAGCCTAACGGCTGCTTTCGCTTGCGGTTATTATTGTGTAACTTGCCACACCCCTTACACCCATCGAGACGAGCACAGATGCCAGGCGCGGTGCAACGCTTGTAAGCGGACGCCGCCGTGCGTAAAGGACGACAGCGCGATCCATTGCAGCGATTGCAATAGATATTTTAAAAATAAAAATTGTTTTATCGCTCACAAAGGCTATGTCTGTCAGTCTGTACAGGAATGCCCGAAATGTAACAAGCTGATTATAACTAAAAAACGGAAAACCGAGCACGTTTGCGGTGAAATTTATTGCAAGGTGTGCAAAGACTATAAGCAGTCGGACCACCAATGCTACATGACGGTCGACACTCGTAAGCCTATGATCAGAGACTTCCTGTTCGTATTTTTCGACTTCGAGACGCGCCAAGACGAAGTTCTGGACACGGCTCGCGTACACCGAGTCACCTTGTGCGTGTCCAAACAGTATTGCTGGGAGTGTATGATACGCTTGACGCAAGACTGCCCTCACTGCGGTACCAGAACGCGCGTTTTCCAAAAAGATCCGGTCCGCAGGTTCATGTCCTACGTCATGGACGTGCGCAAGACGTACAAAAAAGTGTGCGTCATCGCGCACAACGGTCAAGCGTTCGACCACCAATTTATTTTCAAGTACGTGCTCGAAGAGACGAAATTCACGCCGAAACTCATAACGCGCGGTTCCAAGGTCATTCTCATGGAGTTGGATAACGTGAAATTCATCGACTCTCTAAACTACATGCCTATGGCCCTTTCGAAACTCCCCAAAGCGTTCGATCTGCCGCCGGAAAGCAAAAAAGGCTATTTCCCCCATCTGTTCAACACTCTGGCCAATCAAAATTACGTAGGTCCCATGCCCGGCCGCGAGTACTACTGCCCCGACTCCATGTTCGACAAGAACCACAAGGAGTTTTCCAAATGGTACGACGAACAGGTGCGCAACGAATACGTGTTCGATTTTCAAAAAGAGATTTTCGAATACTGTTATTCGGACGTGGATATACTGGCGCAAGCGTGCATAAAGTTCCGCGCTTCGTTTCTGCAGGAATGCAAAGTGGACCCGTTCCTGGAAGCCGTGACCATCGCCAGCGCGTGCAACGTGGCGTTCAGACGTAACTTTCTGAAGGCCGACACCATCGGCATAGTTCCGAAAAACGGCTACCGTTTGGCCGACAAACAGTCGCTCGCCGCTCTGCAATGGTTGGCCTCGGTAGAGGAAAAGGAGCGGGGGCGGACCGCCGACGACGACGACGACTACCGTTTGGAACACGCCGGTCGCGGCAGGGAGAAACAGATTGCCGGCATGAAAGTGGACGGTTATTGCGCCCGCACGGACACCGTATACGAGTTCCACGGCTGCTACTGGCACGGCTGCCAACGGTGTTTCCCTCACGGGCGCGAAGAGCCCCTAGAGGACGACCCGTCCGACACGCTCGACGCTCGTTTGCAGAGAACCAAGGCAAAAATCGATAAACTGTCACGTCTGGTCTCTTCGGTAGTGGAGATGTGGGAGTGCGAGTTCAAGGCACCGCCTCATCTCGCCTTCCAACCCACGGCACCCTTGAATCCTAGAGACGCTTTCTTCGGCGGTCGTACGGGTAACGTGCGCACCTATCACGCTTGCAAAGAGGGAGAAAAAATCCACTACGTGGACGTGTGCTCCCTTTACCCGTGGGTGTGCAAGTACGGTCGATACCCCTTAGGCCACCCCAAAATTCACGTAGGCGATGCGGACTGCAGGAGGGCGGGCATGGAGGCGGACGGGCTGCTGAAGTGTACCGTCCTTCCGCCTCGCGAACTCTACCACCCCGTGCTGCCGGTAAAGATGCATGACAAACTGATGTTCGTGTTGTGCCGCACGTGCGCGGAAACGCTGAACGTCTCCGACTGCGACCACGACGTCGATCGACGAGCGCTGACAGGGACTTGGACTATGGACGAAATCCGTAAGGCCGTGGACAAGGGTTACGTCATTTTGGAAATGTTCGAAATGTGGCAGTACAAAATGGCGTCTTTCGACCAGGGCGGCGGTCTATTTACGGATTTCATTAATAAATTCTTAAAAATAAAACAAGAAGCTTCCGGGTACCCCGACTGGTGTAAGACTGACGAGGACAGACAAAAGTACATAGACGACTATTTCACGGCCGAACGGGTGACACTGGAAGCGGGTAAAATCGAAAAGAACGAGGGCCGACGCTCGCTGGCCAAATTGATGTTGAATTCCTTTTGGGGAAAATTCGGCCAGCGGGAAAACCAGACAAAGACCGCGATCGTCAGACAACCAACCGAGTTGTTCAAAATGTTGGTCAGTCCGTCCGTTCGCGTTAACAATATCCAGGAGGTGAACGACGAAACCATCGTGGTGAACTGGGAGTACGTCGAAGACGTCTGCGAGGTACTTCCGACGGTCAACGTCGTACTCGCCGCTTTCACGACTGCTCAGGCTCGACTTAAACTGTACGAACACCTGGATGCCCTTGACAGACAGACCGTTTACTACGACACTGATTCTGTACTCTACCTGGAAGGTGCACACAAGGTAGAGACGGGTGACTACTTAGGGCAGATGACGGACGAACTCCTGGAGTACGGTCCCGGTTCGTATATTACAGAATTTGTATCCGGTGGACCGAAAGTCTACGGTTACAAAGTTTTGTCCACCAAATACAACGAACTGGTCACCGTATGCAAGGTCAAAGGACTCACATTGAATCTCAGCACGTCCGGCGTAGTAAATTTCGAGTCTTTAAAGAGAATGGTTCTCAATGTCGACGACGACGACGACGACGACGACGCCGATAAACAACCGGAAACTCTTACGGTCACAGACAAAAGGATTCGTCGCACCAAAGATCATCAAGTGATCACGGTGAACGAATCAAAAATATTTCGGGTGACAGGTGCGAAAAGAAAACGCTGCGGTGATTTCGATACACTACCGTACGGTCACCGTAGCAAAAAACAACGTTTAGAGTAAGAGAGAGAGAGAGGCACAGACAGACAGAACACTTTTTTTTTCAAAATATTTTTTACCCTCTTTCTTATTGCTGAATGCAAGGTCACTGGCGAAGAGTTAATTCTCTCGTAAACATGAGTGTGTATGTGTGAATGTCCCCTCTGGCGAAGCGTGACCGCGCTCGTAAGGGTGAATGTCCCTCTGACGAGGTGTAACAACCCGTAAGGCGTATGGTGCAATAAGAAAGACGGTAAAAGAAAAAAACGGAGGTATCAGCAGAGGAATAGGAATTTTTTTTTGGAATGGATACCACGCGAGGGTGGCGAAGGTTGGGGCCACCCTCCATAAAAAAAAAAGTATAAAATCTTTTGTTTCAGATAGACAGTAGTCAGTCGGTATGAACGTGAGACGTGATATAGCCGATGAGCTGCATAAGCCGGCGCGAAGAAATTTCAAAACACGTCGTGTCACGCTGAAGGGTGTGGACGATTTATATCAGGCGGATTTGGTGGAAATGATCCCGTACGCTAAGGGCAACAAAGGTTACAAATATATACTGACAATGATAAATTGTCTGTCGAAATTCGCTATAGCCGTTCCGTTGAAAACAAAGACGAGCGCCGAAGTGGCGACCGCTCTTGAGCCGATACTCGAAAAACACCCCATGCGCCATTTTCAGACCGATCAGGGTAAAGAGTGGTTCAACGCCCACGTGGGTAAACTGATGAAAAAATACGGCATAAACCATTACACCACGTATACGGATAAGAAAGCGTCTATAGTCGAACGGCTCAATCGTACTTTGAAAACGAAAATGTGGCGCGAATTTACGGCTCGCGGCACATACGAGTGGGTAGATTTATTAAAATCGGTAGTTCGGTCTTACAATAACACCGTGCACAGCACCATCGGTATGAAACCGGTTCTTGTGACGCGAAAACACGAAAACCAACTTTTGAAAAAAGTAAACGGTCCGGGTGGTGGTGGCACTTTGGAAAAGACTAAATTTAACGTGGACGATAAAGTAAGGATTTCCAAGTATAAGAAGACCTTCGCTAAAGGCTACCTACCGAACTGGACGAACGAGGTGTTTTCTATTTACGCCGTAGTCCCGACCGCACCTACCACGTACATTTTACAAGACTCGAAAGGCGAGATTCTGAAAGGCGGGTTTTACGCCGAAGAATTAAGTAAAACCAATGTGGGCGATGTTTACCTCGTGGAAAAAGTATTGCGATCGAAAGGGAACAAAGTTCTGGTAAAGTGGTTAGGCTTTGACAAGTCGCACAACTCGTGGATCGATAAGCGCAAACTAATCGCTTGAAACGGGATATCCGTTTCCTGTGTCTCCACACGCGGCCGCATTCGGACAAAGCCTACTATTTATTAGACACGCGCGCACACGAGCGGCTCAGTATCGAACGATAATGCGTATCGAGACGTCGCGTGAAAAATTGCAAATTTCAAATTTCGACGTTTTTGCAGGCGGCGGCGGCGGCAAGAGTAAACGTCATAGCTCGCTTTTGCCCGACACTATTCGTTGTATCGTATGCGGTCCTTCCAATTGCGGTAAAACTAACGTCGTGTTCAATTTACTTTTCGACACGAACGGTTTGAGATTCGCGAACGTTTACGTATTTTCGAAATCTCTGCACCAGCCGAAATACAAACTATTGGAAACGGTTTTCACCGAGGACACTGGTATAGGTTATTTCCCGTGTACAGAAAACGAAAGTGTCATCGACCCCAGCGAGGCCGAACCGAATTCCGTAATGATATTCGACGATATAGCGTGCGAGAGACACGATAATATACGCAAATATTTCACAATGGGGCGTCACAATAATATAGACTCATTTTATCTAGGCCAAACGTACAGTAGGATTCCGAAGCAGCTGGTGCGCGACAACGCCAACTTGCTGGTAGTATTTAAACAGGACGAACTCAATTTGAGACACATTTACAACGACCACGTAAACACGGACGTTACTTTCGGTGTTTTTAAAGATATCTGCGCGGCTGCGTGGAAAGAGAAACACGGGTTCTTGGTGATAGACAAAGACAGCGAGATAGAAGAGGGCCGGTACAGGATAGGATTCGATCGTTTCTTCAAAGATCTGCAATGAGAATATACACGTACAACGATATAGCCGCGTATAAGAACATGTCTACACGTCCGCGGCGGCAGCCGCCGAAATCGAACCTGTGCGCTTGGTATTACGCGGATAGGAAACGGTATTGTGGTAATTACTGTAGCAGATCGGGAAAACACGGTGACGTATTCAACAGACGTTGTTGGCGTCATAAAAGGCGCGGTGGCTACAGTAAGACCGTCCCGCCTGTCGTAATTCTGATGATAGCCAGCGCTTCGCGCATCTACAACAGAGATATTTGGGTGAAATTTCTGTGCGAGAGTGAAAAACGCGGAGTCCCGTTCGAGCTGGTTATCTACAACGAACACATGCTCAACGGTACAGTACGACACCCTCAAAATCTACTCTCGCGTTTCAGACCGTTTCCGGATCTTTTTAACCGTACAGTCACCCCCGGTCACGGTAACCTCGAGTACACTCAAGTCTATTTGGACATGTTGCAGTACGGCTGTTTATTCCCGAACGCGTCCAGATGTGTGGTAATTACAGAAAGAAGTATACCCATACGCGAACCCGTGGAAGCCTACAGACTGATTACAAGTTCGAGATGTATGATTGACGTGAGCTATAACGTAAAATACGGTCCCGTGCCGCCGCTTTTGCCTCACAATACACGGGGCAGAGCATTCGAAGCGGTGAACAACAAAGCGCAAGGTATGTTTACGGTAGAATTTCTTAAAGTCACCCTGCCGAGCGTCGTCGAACAGTGCCGACACTTTGGTCTCTCTTTTGACGGTCACCGTTACAAGGTCGTCGACTCGCGACAATTGGAAACATGGCGTAATTATACGGGTGCGAATTTAGACGAATTCCTCTTATTGAATTCGTATCTTTTAGCTTCATCATCATCTTCGATTCGTCCTCTAGTTCGGCTGAAAGAGTACATGCAGGATACGCCGCGAGACGATCACCTATTGGTAGCCGAAATACCCGAGTGGCGTGACAACGTGAAACGCACCTTTGTTTTTACGGACGCGCGTAAAACTATGCGGATCCCTTTTTTCGATAACAATATGTACCGTTATCTGAGAGGGTTGCGTTGGGAGGGTAAAAAGTTTTTGTACGCGTCAGCCGGTGACGTTATACAATATCTGTTGTCCGCGAAAAAGTATCCACTTTTCTTTAGATCGCTGGAATTGCCCTGAACATATAAATAACGCTACATACCGGTACAGCTGTTCATTCGACGATATGACGTTAACCGGTGATCTGGCTACGCTCGAAATCGATCGGTTGAAAGACGCCTTGAAGCGAAAATATATGCAGATGAAATTCGGCGATGCCGATATGGACGTACAATTGACAAGACAGTACAAACCCATCATCAAAGAGTTGACGAAAATACAAGACGCCTCGCAGACGCTACTACCAGTTATGACGAAAACTGAAAACAAGAGGAAGAAGAAGAAGAAGAAGAAGAAGACCGTTCCATGATGTCGGCAGTGTCGACACCGAAAAGAAAAACATCATCATCATATCCGAGCTTTCTAGATTCGCCGGTCATTGCGGAAACATCATCATCAGGATCTACTTCTTTATCTCCTGCTGCTGCTCTTCCGAAAGTGTCTCCGCAGCATCAGCAAAATGTAGCTAGTTATGTGTCGACACCGCAAGGACGTGACGAATCGATAGAATGGATAAACAAGACGTTTAACCACCCTGTAGTACGTAAATACATGTTGAAAATGATTACCGATACGGCGAGGAAAAGAGAAATCGATAATCTGTACGGACCGCGAATAGAAGAAGACTCGATAATGGTCGGTTCGAAAACGATACAGTTCAACGACGACGGCGACATTGTTATCGATGACGCAACCTACAAAGGTACACCTGGCCTATACGAAATACTATTCATGAGGGATCCCGTCGAGTACACGACCGAAGACGCCGCCGCGTACAAAAATATCTGTATACAAACAAACGCTCACCTCCAGAAATACAAGTCCTACGCGCCGGTCAACCGCAACCACACTTCGGTTAAATACAAACGTGTTATACAATACCTGTTTCCGCCGGCAAAACAAAATAAGAAGAAGACGAAGACGACGACGACGACGAGTCGTGTTAAACAAGGTCAAGGTTACGCGTACTGGGACGATCCGAACGAATTGTGCGACAGATTAAAGCTTTTGCTCATGTCGTACGACGCCGGTCATACGGGTCACGCCAACGAGATAGCGTCCATTATAGAAGAACTCAAAGAGGCGGGACTGATAAAAGGTTCGGGAAATAGGAAAATACGAGCAGTGATACGATGAGTGTCGACAAGTTTGGACGTTATAGCGGCGGCGGCGGCAGCGACGGCAGCAGAAATTCGGAACGCCGAGGACCACCAGGGATCGGATTCGCTCTTACTCAGGACGGAGATTACGATTTAAAACACAAAGCGTTACGTAATGTCTACACGCCCGACGACGGCGACGGCGACGACGACGAAGTTGCCGTAAATAGGGGTACGATGAAGAAACGTTGTTTAACATTCGACTCGGTGATTGCAAAATATCACGCGAAAAATAATCCTCTCGGCGGTCTAGCTAAACCGACAGCGGCGGACGACGCCGTGACCAAAGAGTACTTGGAATCTTTAATCCCCATTAAACTGGTCGACAGTTATTCGCTTGAAAATTTTCGATTACGTAATGTAGGCGCGCCACAATTGGACGGGGATGCCGTCAACATCCGGTATGCGAAAGAAAATATGCTCGTGAAAGATGGTGGTAGTGGGGGAAAATTTGACGCCGGCGGATCGGTTATCGGTAACGTTAAAACGCCCACAGCTAAAAATGATGCCGTTACAAAATCGTACGTGGATAATCGCGTAATAAGCGTTACAAGCGGTAACAGCTGGCATCTACAGAATAAACGTCTCGGTCACGTAGCGGAACCTGTATTGGCTAAAGACGCCGTCAATTTAGATTTTCTAATGCAAAATACGCTCTTTCTCACTCGACTGCCGACCGGTGATGTGTTCAACGCTAATAGTAAAAGAATCACAAATGTACCAAAGGCCGTAGATGCCGTTGACGCGGTAAATTTCGGTCAGTTGAATAAAGCTATCTACGCTTTAGAAGCTAAACTATTGACTAATACAATGCGCGCTATGGATCGTAATTTTCAAAACGAATTGATCGCTCTGGCGAAGGAAGTGAAAAAACAATACGGACACGTTAACGGTGGTGGTGATGATGGTGGTGGTGGTGGCGGTGATGATGACGATATAAGGACGAATCAGATACCTCATTGGCGTCACGTGTGGAGGACTTAGTACTTAGGTAAGCATTTCGCGCTTCAACGTTCAGTCGAGCGGTTGATTTTAAACATGAAGGTCGTCGTCGTCATCGTGGTGGCGGTAATCGCGTTTGAGGCGTCACGTGTCGAGGCCTACAACAACACGTCAACATTTTGCGGTTATGTAGACGTACCCGATTCTCTATCGGCCGGTCGTATTTGGGACACTCACACGTTGACTTGGTTTATGTACGAAAAAAGCGCGTACAGACAGATAGCGCAAAAAGCTTTCGACGTCTGGAGTAGACATTGCGACTTGACGTTTCATCAGAATCCGTTGAAACCGAACATTATCATATCGTTCGGCGAACACGATCATTTCCGTATGTCCACGGGCACTCAGTGTTCGTATAATTTCGACGGTATAGGCCACGTTCTCGCGCATACGTTCAAACCAAATTTACACGAATCGCGGCAGGTGGACATTCATTTCGACAGCGATGAAAATTGGGACTTTACTCTCACTACACCGTCACATTCTCACCAGTCGTTTTATCAGGTGCTCGTTCACGAAATCGGTCACGCACTCGGCTTAAATCATATCGCCGATTCCGATTCCGTAATGTACCCTATTTCGTATTCCGTTTCGAATTTGTCCGCACTAGACCTTTCGCCGACCGATATTCGAAATATACAAACTCTGTACGGTCCTAAACCGACTCCTCCCCCGCCTCCACCTACTACTACTACTACTACTACTACGACAACAACGACAGCAAAGACTACGACAACCAGTGTAATGCCAACTACTACTACTACCGCAAAAACTACCACTACTATCGGGTCGGACAATATCAGATATGTTTCGAGTAAACCGAACCTTTGTAAAATCAGACGCGAAATAAATACAGTGTTGATCGCGAATAAACATATCTACTTGTTTTACGGGCGTTACGTGTGGAAAGTTAGTTTGGACGAGTCGATTAGAGATCGCGCTAACGTGGAAGCCGAACTGATTACGGACTGGATGCCTTATCTATATCTCGGTTCTAAAAATATTACGGCGATATTCCAAAACCCTAATGACGATATCGTCGTGTTTTTGAACAAAGTCGTACACATCGTCGAATACCCTACTTTGAGACAAAAGTACAGGTTAACCTACGACGGATGGGCTAATATGGGCGTTAAAACGCCTATAAACGCCGTGCTCACTAATAACCGAGGACAGACGTTTCTGATCGATTTCAACTCTCGTGTTTTACGGTATTCGGAATACGATAGAGGTTGCCTTTACGCCGGTCTCACCGCCGATCTATTTAAAGGCGTACCGTTGACCTTCAAGGGGGCGTTTCGGTATACGGACGGTAATCTTTATTTTTTCCACGACAAAACGGTGATAGGATACAACGAATTTTTAGGGCGCGTCGTGCGCGTCGAAAACGATCTTTTCAAAATATTAAACATCGTGTGCTTGAAAGAGAATCGTCTAAAAAATTTGTACTCTATGATGTCAGATATTTTTTATCTGTCTTCTTCCGCTTAATATAAGCGGATCGTTTACTCGTAACGCGTCAGTGATAAAATGGTCGGTAAACGTGCAACACGTGTCAGTCGTAAACGGAGAGCGATTAGGAAAGGTCGTGGATTGATTTCGTCAGCTGTCGATTTACTACCGTCCGCTATAAACAAAGCGGTCGATTTACTGCCCGTCGAACTACATATACCTACGTACAACTACTGCGGTCCTGGAACTAAATTGAAGAAGAGATTAGCTCGCGGGGATAAGGGTATAAATCCTTTGGACGAGGCGTGCAAAGAACACGATATCGCATACAGCCGGTACAGCGATTCAAAAAAAAATAGCGAGGCTGATAATCGTCTGGCCGGAAAAGCTTGGAACCGTGTCAAAGCGAGTGACGCTTCTCTAGCGGAACGAGCGACGGCGCTAGCGGTAGCGGCCGCGATGAAAGCGAAAGCGAAATTAGGGGGTGGCGGGAGAAAGAGGAAGAAGAAGAGGTCGGCGGCTAAAAAACGGCGCACTATTACTCAACTCATTTCCGGTTTAAGGGGAAAAGGTCTTTATCTCGGACCGTACAAGAAGAAGGTAGGCGGCGGCGGTGGTTGCAGAAAGCGTCGTAGGACGACTAGGAAAAAAAAAAAAACAACAACGTATTGATCGATTCGATACCCATCAGACCGTTGACGAATTTGGAGTTGGAAAAGTACGCGAAACGTTTGGGCGTGGCAGCGTTCCGCGGTGTTTTCATGCGCGACACGTTACCGCGCGGTAAACCGTGGCGAAACGAATCGGCTATCGTGAATTTGGACAGCGTGACGGGCGACGGTACTCACTGGGTATGTTATAAAAAGAAAGGCGATGCGGTCGAGTATTTCGATAGTTTCGGTAATCTGAGACCGCCGAAAGAGTTGATCGCGTATTTCGGTCCAGCAGCCGATATTCGCTATAATTACACGAGATACCAGCTTTTCGATTCAGTCGTTTGCGGTCATCTGTGTCTAAAGTTTCTCACGACACCGTCGTCATGTCCATATGTTTGAACGGAAACAGTTCCGAACTTTCTTGCGATTTTTTCCCGCCGATCGACGTCTCCGACGGTGGCGGCGGTCAATGGGAAATCGGTCTGGTCGATTTGGCTACGTACAATTCTATTCCGAATATCAAAGACGGCGTTAATAACGAATTTCGATTGTTTACGAGTGGCGACGGTCGCGATAAACGATCTCTGTTCTTTTTGAAAAATTTGGAATATGTTACGGTAAATGAAGAAGAAGAAGAAGAAGAAAAGAAAAGAAAACTTTCATCACCCGCTACTGCTGGTGCTGCTGCTGCCGACAAAGACACGGAAAATACAAGATCCGCTCGTTTAATTACTACTACTACTACTGACGTCGACGATACAGCCGTTTCGTCTAAAACGGTAGACGTAAAATTGCCTACGGGTTCGTACGAAATCGACGACATTGAAAAGTACATTAAATCGAAACTAGATTCGAATATCGTGTTCTCTTTGAAACCGAACAATAACACGTTAAAGGCGGAGATATTTTGTTCGGAAACGGTAGATTTCAGCGGCGAACGTTCGATCGGCACGTTACTCGGTTTCGAAAGGAAAATTCTACGACCCGGTTATGTGCACGTTTCCGACCTGCCGGTGGACATCATCAAGGTCAGTGTAATACAAATCGAATGTAACGTGGCGTCGGGTTCGTTTCAAAACGGCGTAGAGAGTCACGTTATACACGAATTTTATCCCCGCGTACCGCCCGGCTATAAGATTATCGAGATCCCGCGAACCGTAATATATTTACCGGTCAACGTGAAATCGATTCACAACCTTACCGTCAGCCTGAAAGATCAGAACGGCGATCTCGTGGATTTCCGGAACGAAACTATTTCGATCAGATTGCATTTGAGAAGACGTCGGTAAGACGAGGCGGAATGGGTCTCGTATTTAACCGGGATACGTATAGACAAGACGTTAGTCCGCGGACAAACACGAGAGTGTTAACACCTAGGAATATACGTTTTCTACGCTCTCTCGGCTTTAAAATTGTTCCGAAATAATGGATATGCTGGCGCTCGAAAGACAACCTGTGTACGATAATACGATCACCGGTAAAGAATATCATTACCACAAACCGTACGCGTCGTCCACGTTCCGCAATAACGATGAGATCCGCATACCGGTTAACCAACAGGACGTCATGACGTTACCGCACGAGAGTATGCTTTACATTACGGGTACGTTGACGGGAAAAAAAGGAAAACGGTGCCAAGGCTAAAGTGGACTTTGTCAACAACGGCGTGGCGTTTCTATTCGACAATATCAGATACGAGATTGCCGGCAACGAAGTGGACGGTACGCGTCAATTGGGTATCGTGAGTACGGTGAAAAACTTGCTGTCCACGCCCGAGTACAGGGTGAATAACCTCAAAAATGCCGGTTGGGTGGGTCCCGGTAGGTACGTGTCTCCCGATAGTAGTAGCGGTGAATTTTCCGTACTCGTACCGTTGAAAATGTTGATGGGATTTTTCGAGGATTACCGGCGGATAGTGGTCAACGTGAAACAGGAACTGGTACTCTTACGATCGGCTACCGATTTGAACGCCGTTTACAGCGAAGACGGCGCGACGTCCGTTGACCTCGTGATTACCGGTATCACGTGGTTGTTGCATCACATTACCGTGGACGGGAAACACGAGGTGGACACGTTGCGAAAGATTCAAAACAACATCACGGCGCACATTGCGTATCGCGGGTGGGACGTTATAGTACGACCGTGGTGGCCGGCCGTGAAACACGAATCGTGGGTCCTCAAGACGGCCACTATAGACCAGATGCCCCAGATCATAGCGTTAGTCTTTCAAACGGATAGGTCCAATCAGATCGCTAAAGACGCGTCCGCGTTCGATTATTGCAACATCACGGACGTACGCGTTCATCTGAATTCGGATTTTCACCCTTACGAACGGGTACGCGGTAGTGCGGCGCTAGCGTACCACAAATTCTGCGATTTCCAACAGTACTATTACGGTCGCGAACCGTCCCCTTGTGTCGATTTGCAAACGTTCAAAGAGAAAACACCGATTTTCGTAATCGATTGTTCCAAGCACAAAGATTCGTTCAGGTCGGGACCTGTCGACGTGAAACTGGAAATCGAAGCTTCCGATAATTTTCCCGCCAATACGACGGCCTATTGCGTTATCTTTTACGATAAGCACATGAGCTATTCCCTACTCACAGGCGCCATTAAAAATATAGCGGGTTTTTAGGCTGGTGGGGATGAGGAGGAGGAGGAGTGGGGAGAAGTGAGGTAGGTGCGAGATGAGTGTTACAGCGTTCAGTGCGAGTCATGGAGCCGGAGCGTATGGACGTGGATCGCCAGCAGTCTACAAGACGTACGGTGCCGCCAAACTTGCCTTTAGGTATTTATTTGAAAACGGTGAATTTTTTAAACAGCGATTGCAGTAAATTTATCGTGACAGGTCTTTTCCAGCACGCCGCACACGAGCTGGGCGTTTTGGTGCAGTCGGGTAAAAATAAATTCGTTTTCTTCACCTATTTCACGTTCAACGAGTTGCTGAACGAACTGACGAATATAACGTCGGCAGCCGCGGCTGCTGCTGCTTCGACCGCTTCGATAAAATTTAAATTCAGTCAAGGTCACGTGATTGTCCGGAAAGTGTTCGGTAAGAGATACGTTCAGTTGTACAGCGGCGTCGGCGTCGGTAGCGGTCCGCATACCGTTTCGTTGACCGCCGACGAGTGGAAATTGTTCGCCGACAGTGTGCCTCTGGTGACGCGTCGTATCAAAGAATTGTTTTACAACGAAAAAGATTTGATCGCGTACATCATCGAGTGTCTGGCGGCGGCGGCGGCGACGAACCCGTGTCCAGTAGTCTGCCCGAAGCGGACCGTTTGTACGACGAAGTGGTCTTATTCAAAAACATGCTGCAGCAGCAGCAGCAGCAGAACCGGCTAGCGGTAGTTGAATTTCACGCGTACGTTGATAATTGCGGCGAGTATATAGTGAAAGAATTGGCCGTTGTCAGCCGTTTCTCGTACGCGGTTACGATTTTCAAATCGCCTTACGGTTTTCACACGCTGAACGAAAAGAGTAAGAAAATCGCTCGCTGGTTACGCGAATATTTTCACTGTATAGAGTGGGCGGACGGCGATATACCGTTCGACGAGAACGTCGTACGCGAGATGTTCAGACCTTTTTCCACTTTGTACACTAAAGGTTCGGAAAAAGCGCAATTTTACGCCGTTACCATCCGAACGTTTTGGAATTACCCGAAACGTTGGATAATAACGTCGAATGTACATATTTCAAATGCATATTACCCCGTCATAATAGCGATAGTAGTAAGTGCGCTCTGCAGAGCGCGAAACATTATTACGATTTACTCGATGCTTAGTGTACGCGAGCGCGCGCTTGTGTCTAGCAGGTCACTGGCGCGGA
This sequence comes from Callitettix versicolor, assembly GCA_022606455.1. Lineage (NCBI taxonomy): Eukaryota > Metazoa > Arthropoda > Insecta > Hemiptera > Cercopidae > Callitettix > Callitettix versicolor. Next base: position 22,662 of record JAJIZJ010000799.1, read on the forward strand.
GTTAATTCTCCCGTAAACCTAATAGACGTGTGTGTGTGTGTGTGTGTGTGTGTGTGTGTGTGTGGAGGTCACTGGCGTGGAGTTAATTCTCCCGTAAACCAAAGAGATGTTTGTGTGACGGTCACTGGCGCGGAGTTAATTCTCCCGTAAACCTTGGTTGTGTGTGTGTTTGGAGGTCACTGGCGCGGAGTTAATTCTCCCGTAAACCTGGGTTGTGTGTGTGCGTTTGGAGGTCACTGGCGCGGAGTTAATTCTCCCGTAAACCTGGGTTTTGTGTGTGGAGTTGATTCTCCATTGCGCGCGTGCGCGTACGCTACGCTGACGGTGTAATCTTTTATTGTAATAACCTAAAAAAATTAAAAATACAAAAAAAATTAAAAAATATAAAGCAAAAAAAAAATTTTTTTTTTGGGAGACTACAATTTTGTCATGGAGTGGTAGTCACCGGGAGTAGCGATGGTTTGGGGCTACTTCCTCAAGGGGTTAAGCCTTCTGCTTAACACCGGATTGTAATGTGGGCTACGACGGCGGCTTCACCACCTCGTACGACGGTTCCAACCCCGTGTACAAACACAGAGGACAATCATGAATATGTTTATGCGGGCCCTGAAAAGGGCCATTTGTACGCTGCTCCTCGGATTCAAGGAGCAGAAGGAGGTGGAGGAGGAGGGGTATTAAGGGTCATGTCGGGGGATAGTGATTGTAATAGGGAGTCCAGCATGTCAGTGTCCAGGTTGTCTAGGGTCGGGGTTATGTCAAAGTCATGGTCAGTCTGCGGGGGGGGCTGTGGTGGTGGTGGCGATGGTGGTGGGGGGCTGTGTTGGTGGACGAGGGCGACGACGACGACGGTTGGACATTTTTGGTTGCCATAACCGTTGGAGGTCGTGCTGATGTACTTGCACGCCGTCTACCATTTGAATTTCGATTTTATATCCGAAATCGGTCTTTATTGTTTCAACATCCTCCAAACGTCGTATACTTTTGAATTTTTCGTCTATCGCCCTGAAAAAAAAACAAAAAAACATTTTTTTTATACACATACGCATATTTTTTTTAAAAAATCAAACACACAGAGTGAACAATAACTTCGATTTTACCTAGTAAACGATTGTAATATGTCCGCCTTGTACTGTTTAAGAGCTTCTTTCCTTCTCCACGACATGGCTGCAACTGAAGGCCTGCAGCTGTCGACCGCAAGGTGCATGTTGCCAACATGTGCATCTGTGAGTGTTGCCAGCGTGTGCACCTGAGAATGACGTTGATTTTTTTTTTATTTTTACAGACAAAACTCAATACTGCTGCGAACTGAAATGTTTCGTCGCGCCCGAATGCCAAGTAGACGGGCTAGCGTGCAAAATCTGCCAGTGTTTTTCCTTCTGCCATTGCCGTTGCAGAACCGTACAAATGAAATTGAATTTTGCCAGACTGCCTGTGTACAAGATAGGAGTCGACGATTACGCCTGCTGCAGGAAACGATGTACCCGCTTCACGTTTCGCGATTTGGTAGAATGCTGCGCTAGTCGCAAAGACGAAATAGCTTTTTGCAATTGCGTTTTTAAAAATTGTACCAAATCTTTCGAGTGTCAAATCGATAATTGATAATAAAAAATATCATTATTTTACGAAATGTTGTTGTTGTTGTTTCTTTTTCCTTATTTTTCACGTAAGACGAGAGAGAGAGAGAGAGAGAGAGAGGTCATAGATAGACTTACTTTATATGTTCATATAACGCACTATCCGCAGACCCTGGGGCACGTAACACGACGGCGGCGGTGGCTAGAGAGAGGTCATAGATTGACGTTCTTTATATGTTTATATAACGCGCCATCCACAGGCCCGGGGCACGGATGGCGACGGCCATAGAATGCCATAGAATGAGAGTACTTTATATGTTTATATAACGCGCCATCCACAGGCCCTGGGCGCGTAACACGATGGCGGCTGCCATAGAATGAAGTACTTTATATGTTTATATAACACACTATCCACAGGCCCGGGGCACGTAACACGATGGCGGCGGCCATAGAATGAAGTACTTAACACGATGGCGGCGGCCATTGAACGGAGTATGACGCACTATCCACAGGCCCGGGGCACGGATGGCGACGGCCATAGAATGAAGTACTTTATATGTTTATATAACGCGCCATCCACAGGCCCTGGGCGCGTAACACGATGGCGGCTGCCATAGAATGAAGTACTTTATATGTTTATATAACACACTATCCACAGGCCCGGGGCACGGATGGCGGCGGCCATAGAATGAAGTACTTTATATGTTTATATAACGTACTATCCACCGTCTCAGGGCGGGCTAGACACGTACCAAGATGACGATTCGATCGGGCAAACCCGAGCGGAATCGGTGTTCGTTTCGTATATCTCGAATCGCTCTAATTTCCCAAGACGCTCCCGTGGTACAGTGGTTACAGCGTGCGCCTCACACGCGCAACGTCCCCGGTTCGAGCCTTGCCAGAAACGCGCAACTTTTTTTCGATTAATTAATATCCATCGGCGGGTCGGGTACGTAACACGATGGCGGCGCGCGCCGACGTTCGCTTCCCGACGACAGCGTCACAGCTGCGTGCGTCCGACACCGCTGCGCGCACACATCAGTGGCCGCCATGTTAGCGGCCGCCATGTTTTGGGATATAGTGTCGGGAATCCTACTTAAAATTGCTTCCATAGAGGAATCCAATCCACACATTTGAAGCATGCTTTTGAAACCATCACAATCCAGAAGTAAATGATTGATTGTGATGATATCACCACAAAACTGACATGTAGGTGGGTCCCCCCGCTCCATGAGAAATCCATGCGTTAACTTTGAATGTCCAATGCGAAGACGGGTAACAACCAACTCTTCTCTACGACTAACACGTATTCATAACCCCCAAGGACGAACAGTACTCTTAATTACCCTCAATTTGTTATTGCCCAAGGCTACCCATTCATTTTCCCAAAGCGAATATAGAAGATGTTTCGCTTTGCGAATAAAATCTGAACAAATAACACGTTGCGTGTTTGGCGGCAGCAAAGTAGCTTCCTTTGGCGCAATATCCGCTCTAGTGTTCCCAATTATCCCAGTGTGACCAGGTACCCAGCAAAATGTTGTTTTTATACCTCGTAGTTCAAGCCTATAGATGAAGCACAAAATATCTTGAACTAGAGGGTTTATTGAATACATATCTTGTATAGCCTGCAGTGCATTCTTAGAATCGGAACACACTATCTAATGCACAAAATCGGATTCAACGGTGGAGTTCATAGCTTTAAGGATGGCGAATAATTCGGCAGTAAAGACACTACAAACTCAGGGTAATCCATATTTCTTGGTTTGGTCTGTTCTGTAAAATGCACAACCGACGTTGTTCTCCAGTTTTGAACCATCAGTAAAAATAATTTCACTAAATCGGTAGGATTGAAGAACATGATGAAACTCCTGGCGAAACACAATATGGGGGGTGTTATGTTTTGGAAATGATAGCAATGATGACTCAAAGGTTGGCATTGGGATACACCATGGAGGAATAAAACATTGAGTCCTCTCAAACACAGAGGGCAGCTAGATACCCAAGTTGTCAAAAACACAGGAAGACCTAATGCCAAGCGGAGCAGTAGCATGCGGACGAGATTCATATTATCGGAGCAACTGATTATTGAAAACAATATTGTAAGCAGGGTGCCATGGCTTAGATGATAAATTGCTTACGTAACTTACTTGCAACTGCTGTCTCTGTTGCGAGTGTGAAGGTTCACCAACTTCCGTCAGCATACTCAAAACGGGACTAGAACGAAAAGCACCAGACGCAAGACGGATTGCAGAATAATGGACAGGATCTAGTATCTTTAATGCGGAAGGTCGTGCTGATGAATAAACAATGCTGCCATAATCAAATCGAGAACGAATGACCGCACGATAAAACATAAGCATACACGTCCCATCAGCGCCCCATCGAGAGCCACTAAGTACCTTCAACATATCAAGAATTTTGTTACACCGGGCTTTTAAATCGCGTAGGTTAAGGTTCCACGATGGTCTTTCGTCGAATATTAGGCCCAGAAATCGAACAGATGGAATAGTCCGAAGCTTTATGCCATCAAGGTATATCAGTAGGAATGGCGACACTTGATCCCAGCTTCCTGAGTGGTTGGATTCAAATGAGCTCGCTTTCTGATTGGTGCAGAGGGATGTGACGTATGAGTGTGACGTCATGGTGTGACGTCAGGGTGTGACGTCGTTGTGTGATCGTGAAGTCGGATTTTTAAATATATTCTACAAAGAGTAAGTATATAAATATATCGATAAAATTAACTCCAAGTCAGGCGTCGGTGACCTCTTTAGTATTATGCGGGTGTGTGCTTGTTCTCGAAATTTATCTATGATGTGACATGATATGTTAATTCTATGCGGGCCATGTTTAACCAATGCGGGCGATGTGTATTCCTTTACAGCTCTTAAATGACATGACATGTGACATGTCAATGCCGTGCGGGCGATGTTTAGTCAATACCATGGGGGCGATGTATATTCCTTCTTAACTTTTTAGTGACATGACATGTTGACCTGGTAGGTGTAGCTATAAAATGTAAACCGCTCAACCTGTTGATTTTCATTATTCAAACACCATTGTATAATAATAGTACAGCAGGGTGTAACATCTGATAGTGTTGTGTGAAATAAAACAACGTTTAATATGATACACATTTATTATTACAAGCTATAATATACATATATAGCTAATAATATTATAAGTGACTAATAAATATAATGAATAAATTGACTAATAATATTTTAAAAAAAGAAAAGCTGCATAAAAAGGGCGGAGCAAGGATAGTGTATCGTTGGAAGGAAGCCCCATCCACGCATCCTTCGGTGTCTACCAGCACATTAAAAAAAAAATGTAGACTCCCCTCATTTAAGCATTACACTGTACAAAGAAGATTGCTCAATTTGATTCCGCAGTTGCACAGTGTTGTTACTGCGCAATCAAATTGTCCCAATCTTCTTGCGAAATCATAATTCCTTGCAAATCGTATTCACTATCACTTTTTATGTACACTACAGAGTTTTTAGTGTCCGTTAATGACACCGGTTCAGGTTGACATGACACCGGTGGCATTTGGTCTCCGGTGAGGTCGGGAAAAAATTGCTGGTGTTGTTGTTGTTGTTGATGTTGTTGTTGGTTGTTGCTGCTGCTGCTGCTGCTGTTGCTGTTGCTGCTGATGCTGTTGTTGTTGTGCTGCTGCTGCTGCTGCTCCTGATGTGACGTTGATGGATGCGGGGAAATTGACGGCTGCGGTGAAATGGAGGAACCGGATATCCTCAATAAATACGACGCAATGACAGAAGGGGAAGGCGGAGAAAAGGATAGTTCGGGCTCAAAGGATGACTGTGTGATCGGAGAAGGTTCCGAAAAAAATTCCTGCTTAGGTATAAATGGGACTAAATTTGTAATGGGACCAGCATTACAAATAGGAGGAGGAGGAGGATGAGAAAGAGGAGGAGAAGGAGGAGGAGAAGACAAAATCCTTCTCAAAGAAGGTAAGGTAAGATCCATAGGTTCTTCGGGATACGGTGGAGGAACCCTAGGGTGCCGAAAACTATAATCGGTGTCCGAAACCACTGACGACGTATTTCGGCTACGCCCTGGCCGAAAACGTTTCAGTGGTCTCGGGCACCACATTAAATTGCATTCGGCGGCCTTCATCTTCGATCTCGTTGTATTTAATGAGGTATCGCGGAACGAAAAAGTCAAGTGTTGGTAATTATGCTGGCGTCTTTTTCTTTCAAACTCAATGGCTTCTCTGAAACCAATAATAATAATAAATTATAGAAAATAAAGATGGAAAACAAAAGTTCTGTAAAAATCATAATGAAGTAACTTATACGGTGATAAACCCGAAACGTATGACGTCAAATATAACTGAAAGTAAGATATTATTCGAGAAATCGCTAACAGTGTAAAGATAAAAAACAAAAGTTCTGTAAAATCGTAATAAAGTGACGGTAATACGGTGATCAACCGAAATGTATGACGTCAAATATAACTGAAAGTAAGATATTATTCGAGAAGTCGCTAACAGTTTTCTAACGATATTAAAAATAATACTAACAAATGTTTTCGAAATTAAACAGACAAAAGCTAAATTTTATTATATTCAAAAAGAACCTGTCGATCCACTTGAAAATCGTTATTTCTACTTCTACAGTTGTACTGTAAATTGTTATTGTAATAATAAAGTTAGTCTGTCAAAAGTAATCGGAGAAAAGCTGAAAGAAAAAAATAGTACACTCGCCTTATTAATTCAGCCACAGTCATCCTCAAGTACACTGAAAATTGCTTTCTTGTAGGTTGGTCAGCCATTCTAACAATCCTTCAAACTTCCTAACCCTCAGCGTGTGTATCCGCGTCTGATTTTGAGTGCGCGTGTTTGTGTTGCATATAGTCAGTATCCACCACTACTTGAAATCCACACCATCATCACCGCGACCTCATCCGCTGCCTTTGTGTAATCTGAAATGAAGGAAACAGGAAATGTACATCCGTTACCATATCATTACCACCACCACCAAGAGTCAGGAAAGGTTTCGAAAGCAAAGTCGATAATATTTCGCTTGAAAAAAAAAATGCTCATTCGACTGAATTCTGAAAAGTAAAAAAAAAAAGAAAAATATTAAAATAAATAAATATTGTTAATATTTACCTTTATTGATTGTCTGCCCTCTCTGCGACGGTCGTCTGTTTCAAACGTCGACGCTCACCATAGTCATGTTTTTCTTTGTCGTCAAAACCGTTGTCGTCATCGTCTTCACCGTCGCCGTCTTCAAACCAACTTTTACGCGTTTTGCAATTTCTAATCAAGCATATACAAAAATCGAATCAAGTGTTTCGACACTCGCGACAAAAGATTAAATCATTAAATGTAAAACGAGTGCAGATTTTCTTGCAGCAAGCGTAACCGTCGATATTGGTCTTGTATACAGCAAGTGTCCACGAATGTTTCTGTGCACTCCTACAATTGCAGTGGCAGTACGAAAAATAATTGCACTTTGTACAAGCTAAACCGTCAACATGACACCGTGGCACTACAAACATTTATATTTACAACAAAAAGGATCACGATAGTTCGACGCCATTTTAAAAATAAAATTAATAAAAAACTTACGCGAACGTAGACAACACCGTATGCAAAAATAATACTGACACGCTTGTCATTCTACTGTATATATATATATATATATATATATATATATATATATATATATATATATATAGGCTAGTGTCTACAGTGCCTGAAGTGGCTGAAAGCGTACAGATGACCACATAGGCACAGAGCCTATGGATAACAGTAGCGAATATGAAACAAGAATACATTGCTTTACCTAGTGGAAAAAAAGTATTTCATTCGAAATAAAACAAAGATTTGTTAAAGTTGTTAGGCTTAAACAATTCGCACAACTCGTGAATTGATATGTGTGAACTAATCGCGTCAACAGGATATCCGTTTCCTGCGTCCCCGCTACTCTCGCGATTACAACACAGGCTAGTTTCTCTTTGTTCGTTTCATTATACTTTCAAATGGCTAACGTAAAGGACGAAGGCTACTGCTCGGACAATGAAGTTCGAGCAGAAGACGCACAGAGAGTAGAATTCCGGGGTTTCGGGAGAAGGTTCCGCGTGAACTATCAAGGGTTAGGCGATGCGCAAGAGGTTGATCAGCCCCAACAACCCCAGCAGCCTCAGCCACCCCAACAACAACAGTAGATAGAAGGGCGAGCTCAAACCGCCATTTTGTTTTTTGACGTAAGGGTGGTGTCATATTACCAGGGGATGTCATAGGGATGACGTTGATGGGTGACGTTGATGGGTGACGTTGATGGTGACGTTGGCGTGGTGATGTCATTGGGTGAGGTTGGTGTGGTCACAGCATGTTTGTTTTGTGACGTGACAAGGGTGTAATGTTACCAGGGGATGTCGTAGGGATGACGTTGGTGGGTGATGTCATTGGGTGACGTTATTGTGGTAGGTCGTGAGGTTAGTGTGGTCACAGCATGTTTTTTTTTGTGACGAGACAAGGGTGTAATATTACCAGAGAATGTCGTAGGGGTAACGTTGGAGGGTGATGTCATTAGGTGACGTTATTGTGGTAGGTCGTAATTAGATGGGTATTTGGTAACGTACCTCAGTAACGCTGTAAGAGTGACGCCCCCCCATCGATAATATTACACCCTCGTAACTTTACAAAACGAAATGGTTGTTGATGTCACCTCACTTATTTAGTTCGCGGAGATTCTCTACGAAGACTTTGCCTTTCTGCAGTAGAATAAGAGACCCAATTATTTTCTAAGTAGTTTGTCCACATCTGGAATAAAGAACTTGCCTCCGTTCTGCATATTGTGACTGTCGATTTTATTAGTAGGTCAAGGTCAAATAAATGGCTTTTTAAAAAAAGTTGGTATTTAAACCACCAGTTTATACAGTGTTTATTTAAATAAGGTAAGTTACATTTTGTAATATTGTACAATGAAAGGATAGAACATACAATGTTTCTTAAATTATTAACAATCACAAGTGTTACTTATTTTAATAATATAAAAATATCATTCGGCGTTCGACAAATGCAATGTGAGTTCTGTAGAGTTCTCTCCAGGAGGACCATGGGAAACTATGTAGTAATGTCCGGCTGGTATGTCGTCCAAATTTTCATTCATTAATAAACAAACAAACCTCCTAGGTAATAATATTTTTATTTTACTTTCATTTCCATCTCTGTATGGGAAGTCTCCGAGTATGGCTAAAATAGCATCACCATGGGTCGTATCTTTCTTCAGGAATGAGTGAACAGCATAACGTTTTAATAGTTTTAGATCGGAGCATTTCTTGGTTATACAACCTGTGCTTTTGATCGTAGGTTGAAACGTTCGGTTAATGAATGTTGTCCGGATGAAGCCATAATGTATTACGCTTGCCGCTGATAATTGTAATGAAGTTTCACCTCGACCTGTCAGTATTTATAAATCCATCCCCCCCTCTTTACATTACTCCTTCCACACACACACCCCCACTCCTCTCCTTTTATTATTTTTTATACAATTTTCGATATATGTTAGAACGGACTACACTATTTTTCTAAAAAAAAACAATGCGGTGTTATGCACACTGCAAGCTTAGAGTCTAATACCTGATGATTTTAACGCTTGTAAAAAAAAGGGGGGTGGAGACTTTTGGTATGATAATCATAAGTGACGTGTTACGTTCGGACGTGATAATATTAATAAACATTTAACGTAAGTTTGGCAGAATTTATAGACACCTGCTTTTGTCTTTATATTTCAAACCATAAATTTAATATTAGTGGCATCAGGTAAGAATCTTCTACGAGTAATTGTCAGGAAACAAGCTTTAAATGTAACTTCTTCATTTGTATGTTTTTTTTTTTTTTTTTAATAATATATTATTATGATAAAATAATTTAAAATCAATTAATAAAAAAATAATAACATGACTGAAATATTATGCGTTCCCTGTCAAAGTATTTAAATGTGTTGTAATCAGGCTTGCATCGTAAACACCATTTTCTCAGCATGTATAACATTTTATCTGACCAATCATCACGACCACCGATGATCACGCCTATGCGGAGCACCTTACGTTTCATTCAAAAAGGTGATTTGCGCTGACTTCTTTAGGGGACTGCCCATGCTCTGAAACAATGACCGAAGTAAACAATAGAATGGATGCATTGGGATTGGCTGCGCATTAGCCGGTGAAATATTAAAACTCGCATGCATTAATGTCGCCAATAGTGGAACTGCAGGCGAGAGGCTAAGCGCAGTACGGTAAAGGTAATCCCACGCATCACGGCCGTTGGCTAAATGGGAGAAGCGTGGGACTAATCTCAGCGCCCCAGCGCTGTGGCGCATGATGTTAACGAAGCAAATTCCAGGCAGTAGAGATAAACTCCCCGCTAATTACAACGGAGTGCGAATAGTGTTGCCTTGTAGTGTGTGTGGGAAACGTTCCGATTAAGCCTGCAATGTTTACAGGCTAAGCTATCCGCACCTCGGCCATACTTGTGCTCCGAGGAGATAAATCTCCCCGCTATTGCAGAGCTTGTGAACACTTACAGGCCTTGTCTGTTTGTTTCTCGGCCACATTTGTTCTCAGTAGCATGGAAACCATTTCCCCGCTATTTTCCTCGATCATTATGGTCGACTCACGGCATAGCTGCGGGCACGCTGAACGTTGTTTCTTGCGTAGCTCTCTATGCAGCATCTTTACTAATATTTTTTTTTTTTTTTTTTTTTTTTTTTCGGCGAAAAACCGTTTAGGTTATCATCGCCGTCACGAAGGATTAAAGTATATAAAAAAAATTTAATTAACCAAAATTTAACTTAAGAAAAAAACAACAACAAAAACAACAACAACAACAAACTATAACAGTAAAAATAAATTAAAAATTTAGATAACAGGTATAGATATATTAGACTTAAGAACTAAATAACAATAAATAATGAATAAAATTTAATAACAATTCGTAAAATAATGCAAAACATAACAGAAATAAAGTTTTTAAATAAAATAAATAAATAAAATAACACAAGAAATTACAAATACAATAAATTAAATTTTATTTAAAACATTCAGACGATGAAGGAAGTCTAGAACCCGGTCAACGGCCGAGGCACTATCTCCCAACATCGTCTGCAAACAGTTGCTCAGACCACACATAAAACGCACATTTTGGAAACCATCACAATCGAGTAATATATGTCTTATTGTGATGGTTTCTACAGAACTCGCATTTAGGTGGGTCCCCGCGTTCCATCAGAAATCCATGCGTTAACATGGAGTGACCGATGCGAAGGCGGGTGATCACCACCTCTTCTCTGCGACTTGCACGTATTGACGACCCCCAAGGACGAACTGTACTTTTGATTACCCTCAATTTATTACAGCTTGTAGCTGCCCATTCATTTTCCCACTGTAGATGAATTAAATGTTTTACGTGACAAAGGAAGTCAGACACGATTACACGTTGAGTGCATGGCGGAAGAAAAGTTGCTTCCTTTGCCGCATTATCCGCTATAGTGTTTCCAGATATTCCACAGTGGCCAGGAATCCAGATAAATGATACTCTTGCACCTCGTAGTTCAAGTCTATGGACAGAACACAGAACATCTTGAACCAGAGGGTTTACCGAATACATATCCTGCATTGCCTGGAGTGCACTTTTGAATCGGAACAAACTACGTAATGCAAACTATCGAATTCAAAAGTGATTAGAGCCTTTAAGATGGCAAAGAGTTCGGCTGTAAAGACACTGCAAGTTGAGGGTAATCCATACTTATACGTTTCGTCCAATGAGTAAAATGCACACCCAACATTGTTATTCATCTTAGAGCCATCTGTGAAAATAAATTTAGCAGATGGATATGAACTAGTCAGTCGAAAAAACTCACGTTGATACACAATGTTAGGAGTGTTGTCTTTCTGGTATGCACATAAGGAGAAATCAAATGTCGGCATATTGATTTTCCATGGAGGGACAAGACAAAAGGACCTTTCAAACATTGGGGTAGTTCAATACGTAAGTCATCAAAAATACGGGAAGTTCTAATACCAAGAGGAGCAGTAGCATTCGGTCGAGTTTCATACTGTCGCACCAATTGATTTTTGAAAACTGTATTAAAAGCAGGGTGCCAAGGTTTAGATGATAAATTGCTTACATAAGTTAGCTGTAGTTTCTGTCTCCGTCGAAAGAGTGAAGGTTCCCCAGTCTCGGCTAGAATGCTTACAACAGGACTAGAACGGAAGGCTCCAGAGACGAGTCGTATTGCAGAGTGATGGACTGGGTCTATTTTTTTTAATACGGATGGTCGTGCAGACGAATATACAATGCTGCCATAATCAATCCGCGAACGAATCACCGCACGGTAAAACATCAGCATACAGGTCCTATCAGCGCCCCATCGAGAACCACTAAGCACCCTCAACATATCGAGAATTTTGTTACATCGTAACTTTAAATCACGCAAATGAGGGTTCCATGATAGTCTTTGGTCAAATATTAACCCCAAAAATCGAACAGATGGAATGGTCCTAATTTCTGTACCATCGAGAAATTTTGAAGGAGTTCGGATCTGTCGACGGCGACTGAAGGCAATACATTGAGTTTTGGCGGCAGAAAATTTAAACCCAGTTGAATTCGTCCATGACTGCAATCTATTTACTGTAAGCTGAAGTGTTCTTTCAGCTGTGGCCAAACTTCTAGCACCAACATAAATTGCAAAGTCATCCACAAATAGAGAACAGCGAACAGGAGACCGCACATTAGTAGTTATATTGTTGATAGCAACGGCAAACAAAGTCACACTAAGTACACTTCCCTGCGGGACGCCATTCTCTAACCGAAAACGATCTGACAATGTAGATCCAAGGCGTACTCTGAAATATCTGTTAGAGAGAAAATTTTTGATAAAACCTAGTATATTACCTTGTATACCCCATGATTTTAATGTATTTAGTATTCCTCTTCTCCAAGCCATATCATATGCCTTCTCTAGGTCAAAGAATATTGCAACAAGTGTTTGACGTAACAGAAAGGCATTTTGGATTGCAGATTCTAATAAAACTACCTGATCGATGGAAGATCGCCCTTGCCTAAAACCACACTGGTCCTTAGAGAGTAAATTATTATTTTCTAAGTACCAAACAAGACGGCGATTTACCATTTTCTTCTTTACTAATAACCTTGGTCAGTGGCAGGAGATAAATTCTCCCCAGATAGCAATCTTGTTTCTGTTTTAAACATTTACAAGGTATGTTTTTATAAGTGGCTTTATTGCGTCTTGTCTAGGTGAGAAATGAAGATGTGGGTTGGGCTTGGATTTTATTGAGATTTATAATTTGAAGAAAGTGACTATGTGAGAGTCACATGAGTCGCTTTTATGGAGGTTCGTAGACTAGATACAGAGGCCTTTTTCTGTATCTCAGTGGGGGAGCGGGATCTGTCACAATGGCGGACAGATGCTCGTGCGTGGAGCTTTCTGCTCTCGAAACTAGGTTTTTGGTGAATGTGAGGGTATATTCCTCGAGTGTGAGGACTTTAAGGCCGTGGCGTATGATCTCGTTTCTAACGAACCACGGGGATTCAGTCAGTAAACGTAGGGAGCGGTTTTGGATTTACTAATAATTATTTACAATTTTATTTATATGAACAGAAGAGCAAACAATCTCTATTCTCATTGGTTAATTTATGAGAGTGGTTAATTTATGAGAAAAAACCTTATGGCTTTTCAAGCGTATAAATAGAAACAGCAACTTCAATATATTCGCGTCGCACACACCTCAAACACCGACGTGGAAGGACCTCTCTCCAGAACCAGGAAACTACCAGCAAGGATTTTGAGCGTGAGCAGCAATCTTGGTGCAACCCAGCCCAGCTGAAACTACAGAAGCAGTGACAGACGAACCTTGTAAACCAGCTAAGCCAGGAAAACGACTTCCGTAGAAACATCAAGCGGAGATCAGTGGCAGGATATACCAAACATCGCCGCGGTATCAGGGCCATCCAACACCAAGCAGGAAACCAGTAGTCCTGAAAAGGACCATCCATCTCGCATCGAGGAGGAAGCCTGTGGCCCTGAAAAGGACCTTACATCAATTCTCCCCAGCAAATCAGGTAAGTGGTGTGCATCTTGTTTAGGGTCCCATTTACGCTTCATCGAGACATACCCCTTCAGGGTATGTCTCACACGAACCGGGACATGGTCATTCGTGACCGCAGTCCCCAACCCCCCTGTAAGTCAACCTCTCCGGAATCAATTCGGAAAACAAGGAAGCCCGTCTCCCTGACGGACTCTACCAACAACACCCCGACAACCATGCCAGCTTCAACTCTTGGCTCTTCTCAGGGCCAAGACATCATTCCTGCCCCGACATCTCTTCCGGCCAATCAGCCAACGACAAACCAAGACGACTTTACGCTTGTGTCCCGACGCAAGCGTAAGACATCAACTAGCAGTTCTATATCATCAGCCAGTTCTAATTCTCGCATGTCTGACTGCGAGAACCCACCGTGCTCTCAGCAGCCAAAGAACCCAAAAATTCCGCCAATTCTGCTGGACTCTCCGTCGAACTGGCAAGCCATCCTTAAGACAGTCACCACCGTTGCTAACGGCAACGTTGAGATCTCCTGCCGCGGCAAGACTTTTCGCCTCCAGGCGAAAACAATTGCGGATTTCCGTGCAATCCAAAGCACGCTAGTCCAGCAGAAAGCTGCCTTCCACACCTTCACCCCTCTCTCTGAGAAACAGGTCAAGGTAGTCATCAAAGGGATCCCGCATTCCACCGAGATCGTCGACATTCAGGCGGAACTAGAGTCAAAAGGACTCACGCCAATGTCAATGACATCCTTGCTCAATGCAAGGAATCAACCAATCAATGTATTTTTAGTGGCACTCAAGCGCACTAATGTGGCACTACTAATGTCCGGGAGGTGTACAACATCTCCACACTATTCTATGTCAACGTTACTGTTGACAACTACTCCCCTAAACCAGGGGTAGCTCAGTGCTACCGCTGTCAGCGATTTGGGCATTCATCGCTCAATTGCCATCTGCCGGCTCGCTGCGTCAAGTGCGCCGGAATGCACGACCGTACCGAGTGTACAAAAACACGCGACACAGCAGCCAAATGTGTCAACTGTGAAGGAGCTCATCCGGCTAACTACCGGGGCTGCCCTGCGTACGCAGAGCAATTCCGGCGTAGCCGAGAGCAACTTCGACAGCCTAGCCGCTCGCGACCTGCCCCCGCCTCCAAGGAGGGACCCAAACAGCCAGCATCAACCACCGTACAGTCAGCAGCCAAGCCGGTTGCACAAACAGTACCTTCAACTCCAAAAGTTCAGGTACCCACTCCCCCAGCACCGAAGATCGACACCAGCAAAGGCAGCAGCAAAGATCGACATCGGCTTTGCACGAGCAGTAGCTCCAAAGGCCGTGCGGCAGGCCAAGAAGACCAAGATGGGACAGAGTCCCCTGCACAAACCGCAGTCCCAGCCCCAGTGATCAAAGCTAAGACCCCGGTCTTAGCCAAGAAATCGGCCCCGAAACAGGCGCCCATCAAGGCGGTGCAGTCGCCCTCGCCCACTCCCAAAGCCGATGCATCCCAGAATGCAGAGGCATAACCGTCGTCTTCCTTCATCAGGAAGACTGACATTCTCAAATGGATCCAAAAAATCCTTGTTCAAATTAACAGTACAGATGACTATAAACAGATCATAGTCACAGTACTAACCTCTTTCATGACGCTGCTCATTCAGAATGAGTAAGCCTCTCACCATCCTAGCATGGAATGCAAATGGAGTATCCAGTCGTAGAGCTGAGCTCCAACGTTTCCTCCTAGACCGAAATATTGATATTGCTCTAATATCAGACACTTATCTCTCACAGAAGAAAACCTTCACTATTCCATGCTACAACATCTATCGATCAGATCGTCCAGTTCCGGCCAACTGCCAAGCTTCCGGGGGAACTGCAGTTTTGGTCCACAGGCGGATCGCTCATCAAGCGTTACCGAACGACCCCCAATCATCAATAGAGCATACCATAATCCAAATCCACTATCGATTCACAAATTTTAGAATAATTTCTGCCTACCTTCCTCTTCAACGTGATGTTACCACACACACGTTCAAAAAATTACTCGACTCCGAAGAACCTACGGTTCTCATGGGCGATCTGAATTCAAAACACCCACAGTGGAACAGCCTTGTCATCAATAAGCACGGCAAAGTCCTACATCAATTTCAGCAAAAACAACCGAAAACTGTTGTTATCGGTCCAACAGTCCCCACACATTATCCCTCATGCCGAGTACTCGACATTGCTGTGCTGAAGAACGTCACTTTTGCCCATCAATTAGACTGCATCGCAGATTTAAGCTCTGACCACAATCCCGTCTTACTTACCATAAGTAACCCACTCGGCCAGAGGCTACCACACAAGAATGACAATGCCAAGCGTGTTGACTGGAGACGTTTCTCGGAACGTCTTCACCAACTGTTACCGGAACCCCAACAGATCTGCTCACCCGAAGATGTCGACCTTGAGGTTGATACCCTTCAAACAGCTATAGCCTCTGCGCTGGAATCCAGCACCTATCTCATTGCCTGTAAGGGTGCCAAACCTGAACTTCCTCCCTACATCAGAGAGGAGTTGGCAAAAAAGAGAAAGCTTCGCCGACAATGGCAATTCACCCGAGCACCGTACGTTAAAAGACAGCTCAATGCCCAAACACAATTAGGAAAGCATTTACTAGAAACACACTCCGAAGAGGAATGGACTCGATTCCTGTCCACAATGAACACGGAAGACGATTCGTTGTGGAAACTCAACCGCCAACTCCTCAGAATCAAACGCTCCAACCATCCCCTGTATAGCCAGCACGGTCTGGCTTACTCCCCAACGGGCAAAGCAGAAACGTTCGCAGATTCCCTCCTTGCCGCAACTCGATCAGCGGAGGCACTGACCCTCGCCGCGGAACACAGTGCTACCGCTGCCAGAGATTTGGACACTCGTCCATAAACTGCCACCTTCCGGCTCGCTGCGTGAAGTACGCCGGAAATCACGATCGTACTGAATGTACTAAAACCCGCGAAACCGCTGCTAAGTACGTCAACTGCTAGGGTGCGCATCCGGCTAATTATCGGGGTTGCCCTGCTTACGCAGAGCACTTCCGGCGTAGCCGGGACCACCTTCGTTAGTAGAGCCGCTCGCGACCTGCCCCCGCCTCCAAGGAGGCACCCAAACCAGCATCGACCACAGTTCAGCCAGCAACCAAGTCGGTTGCACCTACAGTACCAACCCCCAAGGTTCAGGTACCCACTCCCGCAGTGCCGAAAATCGACACTGAAGCAAAGAGCTTTGCAAGCGCAGTAGCTCCGAAGGCCGCGCGGCAGGCCAAAAAGCCCGAGATGGGACAGATTGAGTCCCCAGTACGAACCTCAGTCCCAGCCCCAGTCATCAAAACTAAGACCCCGGTCTTAGCAAAGAAAGCGGCCCCGAAACAAGCGCCCGAGCCCGTACCAAAAGCTGATGCATCCCAGGGTGCTGAGGCACAACCGTCGTCTTCCTTTATCAGGAAGACTGACATACTAAAGTGGATCCAAGAGATCCTCACCAAAATCAATAGTACTGATGACTATAAACAGATCATAGTCACAGTACTAACCTCTTTCATGACGCTGCTCATTCAGAATGAGTAAGCCTCTCACCATCCTAGCATGGAAGGCAAATGGAGTATCCAGTCGTAGAGCTGAGCTCCAACGTTTCCTCCTAGACCGAAATATTGATATTGCTCTAATATCAGAAACACATCTCACACATAAGAAAACCTTCACTATTCCATGCTACAACATCTATCGATCAGATCGCCCACTTCCGGCCAACTGTCCAGCTTCCGGGGGAACTGCAGTTTTGGTCCACAGGCGGATCGCTCACCGAGCGTTACCGAACGACCCCCAAACATCAATAGAGCATACCATACTCCAAATCCACTTTCAAGGATCAAATTTTAGATTAATTTCTGCCTACCTTCCTCCTCAACGTGTTGTTACTATACACACGTTTGAAAAACTACTCGACTCCGAAGAACCTACGGTTCTTATGGGCGATCTGAATTCCAAGCATCCACAATGGAACAGCCATGTCATAAACAAGCACGGCAAAGTCCTACATCAATTTCAAAGAAAACACCGAAATACTGTCGTAATCGGTCCGACAGCCCCTACGTACTACCCCAGAAATTTCCGCTCACGTCCTGATGTACTTGATATTGCTGTGCTTAAGAAATTCCCTTTTGTCCATCAATTAGACTGCATCGATGATTTAAGTTCAGACCACAATCCCATATTACTTACTATAAGTAATCCATTCGGCCAGAGGCTACCACCCAACAATGGCACCACTAAGCGAGTTGACTGGAGACGTTTCTCGGACCGTCTTCAAAAACTCATGCCCGAGCCCCAACAAATCTGTTCATCCGAAGATGTCGACCTCGAGGTTGACACCCTTTAGTCGGCTATAGCCTCTGCGCTGGAATCCAGCACCCACCAAATTGCCTGCAAGGGTGCCACACCTGAACTTCCTCCCTACATCAGAGAGGAGTTGGCTAAAAAGAGAAAGCTTCGCCGACAATGGCAATTCACCCGAGCACCGTCTGTAAAAAGACAGCTCAACGCCCAAACCCAATTAGTAAAGCATTTACTAGAAACGCACTCCGAAGAGGAATGGACTCGATTCCTGTCCACAATGAACACTGAAGACGGTTCGTTGTGGAAACTGAACCGCCAACTCCTGCGACCCAAACGCACCAACCAACCCCTGCATGGCCAGCGTGGTCTGGCCTACTCCCCAACGGACAAGGCAGAAGCGTTCGCAGATTCCTTCCAAGACCAGTTCAGTCCCAATAATCATCTATACGTGGACGAACACATCGAGCACGTAGAAAACTATCTCGAGGACTACCTCAGTTGTCCATTGGGTCAGCCCCCAGATCCCTATACAACAGATCAGGTGGTCCGCGTCATAAAACAATTACACCCACGGAAAGCACCTGGTCTGGACAATTTAAACAACCTGGCTCTAATGCACATCCCCGCCCAAACAGTAGGATACATTACAAATATCTTCAATGGAATCTTGCGAACAGGCCACTACCCCACATCTTGGAAAGGAGCCAAAGTAATAGTCATTCTTAAACCACAGAAATCGGCTCTCTTTCCTCAAAATTTCCGACCAATCTCGCTGCTTCCATCTCTATCGAAACTTTTCGAAAGACTGGTGAACAGGCAGCTTACTGAACACCTCGCTGACAAAGTCCGACACGAACAGTTTGGCTTCCGACAAGAGCACTCTACCACCCAACAATTAGTCCGCGTCATCAACAGCCTATCAGATGGCTTCAACAAACGCCTCCACACAATAGCTGTATTCCTGGATATCAGCAAAGCTTTTGACAAGGTCTGGCACGAAGGCCTCCTGTACAAAATAGCTCACAGCCCTATTCCTCCATGCTATGTCCACTTAATTAGATCGTACCTCGACAACAGATGGTTCCAGGTGTCCGTCGATGGTACACTCTCTACGCCTAGACCTATTACGGCTGGCGTGCCACAAGGATCAGTCCTAGGCCCGTTGTTGTACAATCTGTACACCAACGACATGCCTGTCGAAGAACCTGTGTCACTGCGGCTCTTCGCCGACGACTCCATGTTCTATTATTCTATTGCAAACCTCAAGTTTGGGGCCAAAATCGTTCAACGTCAGTTGGACCTATTGGAGCCATGGTTTCGTAGGTGGAGAATTGCAGTGAATGCAGATAAAACAGAAGCCATCGCCTTCACTAACAAACTTCCTCCCAAAACTATACTTCAAATCAACGATACTCCCATAGCATGGAAATCTAAAGTCAGATATTTAGGTATCACGCTTGACAAACGACTGACTTTTGCCCCACATGTCAAGCAAACTATAGACAAAGCTTCTGCGGCTCGCGGCAAGCTTTTTCCTGTTCTTACGAACAAAAGCCCAATACCTATACGAATCAGGCTGACTATGTTTAAAATGTACATCAGACCCATTCTTACCTATGCAGCTCCGGCTTGGTACGCTCTCATCTCTAACTCTCGAAGGAAACGGCTGGAATCCTTCCGCTCCCTACATATACTGACTGAATCTCCGTGGTTCGTCAGAAACGAGACCATACGCCACGGCCTTAAAGACCTTACACTCGAGGAATATGCCTTCAAACTTTCACAAAATCTAGCTTCGCGAGCAGAAGGCTCCACGCACGCGCATCTGCCCGCCAATGTGATAGATCCTGCTCCCACACTACGATACAGAAAAAGGCCTCTGTATCTAGTCTACGAACCTCCATGAAGCGACTATGTGAATATCACATAGTCACTTCTCTTCAAACCAAATTACCTCAATAAAATCCAAGCCCAACCCACATCTCATTTCTTACCTAGACAAGACACAATAAAGCCACGACATTATATACACTGTCAATGTTTTTGTTAACAGGAACGGTACAACATAGGGGAGAATTGAACATCTCCTGCCAATAGCCAAGGATAGAGCATTCACTCAACTGACACTATGGAATCAGCATCTCTACCTTTGCTGAAGAAGAACTTGCTCCTTGGATAAGAAGAAAGACCAGACCGACCATCACAAGAGTTCTGAAGAAAGTCGGAAGAATGTGGCCGATTCCTGAAGCTCCGCTGTCTCCTTTGCCTGAGGATGTTCCTTCTATTCAAACAGCTGCAGCTCCTCCCTGCAAGGAAGAACAAACTCTAACTATCCCGTCACTGAAGTCCTACATTGCCGCAAAATCGACTCCTATTCCCGTCAAGAAGAAGAAGATTGAACTGACAGAACCATTACCTTTGGCAGGCATAACAAGGACTTTCATTTACACTCTGAAAAGAGGACCTAATGCCGGTGTCCAATGTAAGACCAGGACTAGAAATGTGTATTGCAGCAAGCACTGTAAAAAGTCTGTTCAAACGTTGAACACCGGTAAAGGAAAACGTTCTTTGCTGTAAATGCAAGGCTTTGATAAAGAAGCCATCCTTTCCCGGTAAAAAACCCAAACCTCCACGTCCCATCCCTCCTATACCCAAATGTAGGATCGCCCGTCTAGATCCTCGACGATCCTACAAGTTAGAAAAGTACGACGGAGCAGACCATGCTATATTTTCTTGGCAAGGCTGGTTGAGGCACCGAATTCACCTTCCTGCGGATTATAGCCGCCCGGAGCCTGATGGGACCTGGTACTTGGAAATGCCGTCCAAGGAAAAAGTTAAAGGAGAAATGCCTATTTGGATTAGGAAAATCTAAGTCAAAAACAAAGGGCCCTTTTCAGGGCCGATAAAAAAATACAAGGTATGGTTGCGTTACGGTCTTGTTAAGGCCATGTAACTTGCACTATACCTTGTATTTTTTTATCATTTTTGTAATGACCTTGACCTAATTTTAACAAAGACAAGGAAAACAATCATTGAACTATTTCTATGCCAAATACGAGGGTTGATCAAATATAAACGAGACTGACTTTCTAAAAACTTTTCCGTTGGACATTGAACTCTAAAGGGTGGGGTTTCAGGTAGCCTGGGAGGTTTGGGACGGGCGTAGACGGGCAACATTTCCGTTCGGACCCTTCAGTATAAAACTATACAATGAGTGAGAGTGAAGTGCACGTTTCCGTGGAGCAGAGAATTATTATTAAGTTTATGGCCAAGGAGGGGGTCATTCCGACTGAAATCTTTCGTAGATTGACGGCTCAATACGGGGACAGGACCCTGTCAAGAGCTCGCGTTTTTGCTTGGCACAAGGAATTCGCCGAAGGACGGGAAGCAGTAGAAAACCTCAGCCATGATCGTCGCCCGACTACTTCCGTCACGGACGAACACATTGATGCTGTTCGGAAGCTCCTGGACGAAGACAGACGTATATCGCTGCGATTTGAGACGTATATCGCAGATGAACTCCAGTTGAGCTATGGTAGCGTTCAAAAAATCGTTATATCAAACCTGGAACTCAGCAAAGTAACTGCAAGGTGGGTTCCACGAATTTTGACCGACGTTCACAAACGGAATCGTTTGGAGATTTGCCAGCGACTATTGACCCAATTTGAACGAGATGGTGAGGCATTATTAAACCGGATTGTCACCTGTGACGAAACATGGGTTCACCATTACACTCCCGAGTCGAAACAGGCAAGTATGGAGTGGCGGAAGAGGGGAGGAAGAGGGGATTTGGCTCTGAAGGCCAAATCACGATCGTCGGCCGAGAAGGTAATGGCCACTGTATTTTTCGACAATCAAGGCGCCTTTCACGTCGATTTCCTCCATCAACGACGCACAATAAATGCACAATATTATTGCGATGTTTTAGAGGCCGCAAAACAGTCTTTTCGTAGGAAAAGGAAATCTAAACCGGCGAGAAACGTCATTCTTCTTCACGATAATGCCCGACCACATTCGGCGAACGCTACGAGGCTTAAACTCAATCAAATTGGCTGGGAACCAATGGAACATCCCCCATACAGTCCAGACTTATCACCCTGCGACTATCACCTGTTTGGGCCACTCAAAGAGGCGCTTGGAGGCCAGCGTTTCGAAGACGATTCTGCGGTGGAGACCTTCGTGCTCCAATGGCTCAATGAACGCCCGAGAACTTTTTACGAAGATGGAATTAAAAAACTTCCAATCCGGTGGGAAAAATGTGTTACTCGTGCGGGAGACTATGTAGAAAAATAAGTTGTATCAAGAATAATTTGTAAGTAAGCAATAATTTTTTTAAAAAATCAGTCTCGTTTATATTTGATCAACCCTCGTAAGTAATAACCTAGTACAATTTTCTTAACTGTGTTAGATTTTTTATATTCATGCTGAAAAAACTTCCACAACTAATGTCTCAACCTTTTTTGAACTAAATCATGACACTGAAGAGAACTGTTTAAGCGTGTTTCAGTTAAACTATCCAACAGACAATTTTTGCTAAGAACACTAAGACATACATCTACTTTAGCGTCCTACTATCTATCCTTTTTACTACGAGTTTTATCAGAATAAACAATGAATTTGTAACGCACACTGTTTATTTGAGTAACTGATTTGTTGAGTGTAAATCAATTTGTTTTGATTGATTATTCAACTAGTTATGTAATAAAAAAACTGCGTGTTAAAGTATAAACTCATTTAGTGATATGAAATCGAGTAAGAATGAACTAACTCTAGAAATAGCAAAGATGAAACATCTTATCAAGAACAAATATCGGCGACTGCGGTATGGAAAGTTTCAAACTGAACGAATGTTCCATAAACGATATTCCCCAATAATTAAAGAAATACAAAAAACTTGTCTCTTGATTCCTAAGCGAAAAGAATTTAGGATTAAAGAGGAAAAACAGGATGAATGTTTGGTAGCTCAGGACGTCTTACCTGAACATTTGAATGAAATTATAAATAACAAACAACCAGAGGTATATCCTGAAAGTCCTAATATCAGTTTCATAAATACGAATATCATTGCTGAAACCCCAGATGAACGAGAACCAGCTGTCAGGGATATTTTGGCTACTCCTTTAGGACAAGATTAGTCCAAGAAGTGGATAGATAGTACTTTTGATCATCCTCTTACTCGAAAATATATGCTAAAAGTGATAAAAAATACAGCTCGAAAAGGAGGTACTATTGATCACACTTTTGGTCCAAGATTTGAAGGAGAATCCTTAATGGTTGGAGATAAAATAATTAAATTTACAAATGAAGGGGGGATTAGGATTGATGGAGTAAATTACACAGGAACAAACGGTTTATACGAGTTATTATTTAAAAGACTTCCTGATGACGAAATTTACACTGACGCTGACTTAAACGCTTACAGAGACATTTGTATGAGAACAAATGCGCACAAAAGGTTTTATGATGCAAACAGTCAAGTGAATCGCAATAATTCTCTGAAGTACAGGAATATTATAGAAAGGTTGTTTCCGCCAAAATCTCTTAATCGTGGTAAAGGGAATCCTCACTATAATAGATGTTGAAATATAGGTCAAGGTCATTGTAAATATAAAGAAGGTATACTATAAGTGAAATGAAGCATTCTTGTTGCTTTAATTCGCTTATACCATCCCTTGTTGGTCCTGAGAAGAACCATTTGTATCTACGGAACCATTTTTATTCTTCGTCTGTATCCGAAGGTTGATCAAGTTGAAGCTGATCAGATGCTATTTCTTCGTCTGAATACGAAGGACACATTTCTTGCGGATGTTCCATATTATCAAGAAAATTAATTTCTTCTTCGTCTGTATCTGACCATTGTTCCATTACGATTTATTCAAATTCTTCACCTGTGTCTGAATTTGAATCTTCGTCTTGGTTCATCAAGTCCAACAA
Organism: Callitettix versicolor; assembly: GCA_022606455.1. Taxonomy (NCBI): domain Eukaryota; kingdom Metazoa; phylum Arthropoda; class Insecta; order Hemiptera; family Cercopidae; genus Callitettix; species Callitettix versicolor. The sequence goes on from JAJIZJ010000799.1 coordinate 46,638, forward strand.
CATATCCATCAACATTTCATCTTCTTCATTTTCTACGTTTATGCGCAGTTCCTCGAACTGTTTATGCATAGGAGTTGGTACTTCCAGCAGATGCATTTCTTGAGTGTAGCTATTTCATCAACCAATTCTATTATAACTAATTATGCTCTAGTTTTTCATTGGTCTAAGCAACAGACCAATAGAAAACCAGCAATTATTATTATTGCACCAATGAAAATTAAGTATTTTTAGAGGTGGTGGGGGTGTGGGATTTGCATAAATTGAGAATCGTTTAAGAAATTTGTTAGTCTTCGGTTTTACTCCTAGTGGCTAAGTACAAAGCAAATATAATGGAGAGACGGTACTTGTGTGAAATATGCGGATTGACGTATGACGACTGGATAGATCGCTGTTTTCATTGTACAATTAACTCTAACATAAACACAACAATCTATTCAAATATTGGAAAGCAATCGTCAACAAATTTAAATACAATTTTAACTGACAACTACCTATGTGAAGTGTGTGGTGTATTACTCGACGACTGGTTGTTGTATAAAAAACATTTTACTATCCATAACGACATTAGCCAACAATCTAAAACGAATGCTGAAAGTTTATCTCACTTTTCTTCAATACGACCAAGTGTGATTCATACACCATATCATGGCGTAAAACAACAAGCGCAGAAGATACATCTCGCATACATCCTGCAAGACCAAGTGTGATTCATTACGCTCCACCTGCAAGAGGTTCAAGTAAAAATGTTATCAAGAAGCCACTGGTTGTGGAAGAATTAAACCGCGCATTAAGACATTCAGTTGTACGTCATTGGTATGTATCAAATAAAAACCAAGAAACCATGGACACGTTTTTGTCTTTAGTTGCTCCGTTATTAATTACTTTATTAGAAAATGAGCTAAACGACTAAATCTTGTTAAATTTATTGTGTTTGATACTGTATTCATGAACGTTGAAAATACTATTTCTCCGAGATCATTTATTACTAAAAGCAGATCACTAATGGCTACTAGTAACATAAATGAAGTAGTTTCTGATTGCATTCAAGAATTATTATTAAAAATAACTGAACATGAAGGACGAGGGTCTCGTTGGTCTCTATTTACAGTTGAATTTTTTTTTTTTTTTTTTTTTTTTTTTTTTCCCGGCGAAAAACCGTTTAGGTTATCATCGCCGTCACGAAAAATGAGAGTATATATATAAAAAAAAAAATTAAACAAAATTTTACTTAAGAAAAAGCAACCAAAAACAACAAAACAACAACAACAAACTAAAACAGTAAAAATAAATTAAAAATTTAGATAACAGCTATAGATATATTACACTTAAGAACTAAATAACAATAAATAATGAATAAAATAATAACAATTCGTAAAACTATGCATAAACATAACAGAAATAAAGTTTTTAGATAAAATAAATAAATAATATAACACAAGAAATAACAACTATATATATTAAATTTTATTTAAAACATTCGAACGATGAAGGAAGTATAGAACCCGGTCAACGGCCGAGGCACTATCTCCCAACATCGTCTGCAAACAGTTGCTCAGACCACACATAACACGCACATTTTGAAAACCATCACAATCGAGCAGTATATGTTTAATTGTGATGGTTTCCCTACAGAATTCGCATTCAGGTGGGTCCCCGCCTCCCATCAGAAATCCATGCGTTAACATGGAGTGACCAATGCGAAGACGGGTGATCACCACCTCTTCTCTGCGACTTGCACGTATTGACGACCCCCAAGGACGAACTGTACTTTTGATTACCCTCAATTTGTTACTGCTTGTAGCTGCCCATTCATTTTCCCACTGTAGATGAATTAAATGTTTTACGTGACAAAGGAAGTCAGACACGAATACACGTTGAGTGCATGGCGGAAGAAAAGTTGCTTCCTTTGCCGCATTATCCGCTACAGTGTTCCCAAATATTCCACAGTGGCCAGGAATCCAGATAAATGATACTCTTGCACCTCGTAGTTCAAGTCTATGGACAGAGCACAGAATATCTTGAACCAGAGGGTTTACCGAATACATATCCCGGATTGCCTGGAGGGCACTTTTGAATCAGAACAAACTACGAAATGCAAACTATCGAATTTAATGGTATTCAGAGCCTTTAAGATGGCAAAGAGTTCGGCCGTAAAGACACTACAAATTGAGGGTAATCCATAATTATATGTTTCGTCCAGTGAGTAAAATGCACACCCAACATTGTTATTCATCTTAGAGCCATCTGTGAAAATAAATTTAGCAGATGGATATGAACTAGAAAGTCGAAAAAACTCACGTTGATACACAATGTTAGGTGTGTTGTCTTTCTGGTATGCACACAAGGAGAAATCAAATGTCAGCATATTGATTTTCCATGGAGGGACAAGACAAAAGGACCTTTCAAACATTGGGGTAGTTCAATACGTAAGTCATCAAAAATACGGGAAGTTCTAATACCAAGAGGAGCAGTAGCATTCGGTCGAGTTTCATACTGTCGCACCAATTGATTTTTGAAAACTGTATTAAAAGCAGGGTGCCATGGTTTAGATGATAAATTGCTTAAATAAGTTAACTGTAGTTTCTGTCTCCGTCGAGAGAGTGAAGGTTCCCCAGCATCGGCGAGAATACTCACGACGGGACTTGAACGGAAAGCACCAGAAACAAGGCGGATTGCCGAGTTATGGACGGGATCTAGTTTCTTTAAAATCGATGGTCTAGCAGATGAATAAACAATGCTGCCATAATCAATTCGCGAACGAATTACGGCACGGTAAAACATCAGCATACAGGTCCTATCAGCACCCCATCGAGACCCACTAAGAACCCTCAACATATCCAGGATTTTATTACATCTTAATTTTAAATCACGCACGTGAGGGCTCCACGAGAGCCTTTCGTCGAGTATTAGACCCAAGAATCGAACGGATGGAGAAGTCCGAAGCTGTATACCATCAAGATATAACGTCGGAGCCTGGATCTGTCTACGGCGACTGAAAGCAATACACTGAGTTTTAGCAGCGGAGAATTTAAAGCCAGTAGTTCTCGTCCAGGTCTGCAACCTATTTATTACCAGCTGAAGGGTTCTTTCAGCTGTTGCCATGTTTCTGGTGCTTACGTAAATAGCAAAATCGTCTACAAAGAGAGAACATCTGACAGGGGACCGTACATTAGACGTTATGCTATTAATTGCAATAGCAAAGAGAGTAACACTAAGTACACTCCCCTGTGGAACACCATTCTCTAAGTAGAAACGATCTGATAGCGTACTACCAAGACGCACCCTAAAATACCTATTACTAAGGAAGTTTTGGATAAAATATAGAATCCTGCCTTGTATACCCCTGATTTTAAAGTGTTCAAAATTCCTCTTCTCCAAGCCATGTCGTATGCCTTCTCTAGGTCGAAAAAACAGCTACTAGTGTTTGACGCAAGAGAAACGCATTTTGTATTGCAGATTCTAAAGACACTAATTGATCCACAGAACATCGTCCTTGCCTAAAGCCGCACTGGTCTTTGCAAAGTAAATTGTTGGTTTCAAATACCAAACAAGGCGACGATTTACCTTTTTTCTACTAGCTTGCAAAGAACGGTGGTAAGAGAAATCGGACGATAGCTACTTGCATCAGTTTTATCTTTACCTGGCTTAAGAATAGGAATTACTATTGCTTCCAACCAAGCGTCAGGAAAGTATGTTCATCGAATATACGATTGTATATCTCGAGGAGGGCAAGCCTACCTGACGTTGGAAGGTTTTTGATCATGGAATATACGAGGTTGTCAGGACCGGGAGCTGTGTCCTTCGTTGAAGACAGTGCAGATTCCAGCTCATGCAGAGTAAACTGACTATTAAGTGGAGAGTCGTCAGAAGTACCGATGGTGAACGGCAATGGTTCCATTGCGCTTTTGTATTTACAAAAGGCAGCGTTATACGCCGTAGAACAGGAATAGCTAGCAAAAGATGATCCTAGTAAATTTACAATATCGGAACACTGAGAAACTAACTCTCCATTCGGCCGTTTAAGACCGATCAACTCCGTGTATGGAACACGGCCAGATATAGAGCGCAGTTTCTTCCAGACGACAGATGTTGGCGTTGTTCTGCATATTGTTCCGATATATTGCGACCAAGATTCCTTTCTACTTTCTCTAAAAATTCTTCGAGCTTTAGCTCTAAGAATTTTGTACCGCTCAAGATTTTCATCTGTCGGGCTTTTGTTGAATATCCGTAGTGCTTTTCGGCGTAGACGCAAAGCCACCTTACAGTCCTCGTTCCACCAAGGAACAGATGGACGTGGTGGGTATGCGGATGTTTTAGGGATAACATCCTCGGCTACATTTAAAATTGTATTGGTGAATTTTTTAACCACTGTGTTAATGCAGTTCACTTCAATGTCTTGAGGTACAAATCTTTTAGCAAATTCTTCCCAATTTGCCTTTTTTAGGATCCATCGCGGCAGGCGTCGTTGCACATGACCGAAAGTACAAAATGAAATATTATTGGGAGTATGATCACTGCCATACAGATCTGGTAACACCGACAATTCAAACTTTGTTGCCAAAACTGGACTACAAAATGACAAATTGACAACTGTCCATCCGCCAGTAGATGCTGATAAATGAGTCGGAGAACCGTCATTTAGAAGGCACAAATCTAAGTTTGACCGTATTCCTTCGATTCGTATTCCCCTTGAGTTACAGAATAAGGAACCCCATGAAGTATGGTGAGCGTTAAAATCACCTGTCAATAAAATCGGTTGTGGCAACTGAGATATTAAATCATATACTTCATGATGTTGGAAATTGTAACTAGGCGGCAAGTAAAGGCAACAGACGGTAACTTTGAATGGAACGGTAATCTGAACGGCAACAGCTTGTAAAGGTGTCAATACATTAACGAGACCCGATTCAATAGAGTTATGAGTCAATATGGCAACACCGCCCTTGGCTCTTTCCTCCGTGATGAAATCGGCTCTGGCAATGGAATAACCCCTAAAACTGAAACTGTGAGATTGATGCAGGTGCGTTTCTTGAAGACACATTATCAATGGTGATAAATCTCTCACAAGAACTTTCAGATCCTCGATGTGGCATCTTACCCCATTAATATTCCATTGTATTAAATTATGCTACATTCGATTTGTAACCATAAGAATATAATGAACTAGTATATGACAGGATTTGATATTGTTTTGTCATTTGTATCTACTTTAGGTTTATCCGAGTCCACTGACATCGAATCACTACTGTGACTGATGTCGGACTCTGTAGATAGTTTACATTTTGAAGGAGGCACTTTGGCAGGTGATCCTTCTTTTGAATTTTTATTAGTATTTTTTTTAACAGGTTTATTTCCTGTGTTTTTCTGCCCAACGACAGGTGGGCAGGTATTAGCTTTTTTAGAAAGTAGGTTAGGTCTACAGGCACTTTTTATTGTTACCTTTCATTACTTGTGACTTTGCTCGCAAACCCATACTGGAAGTAGAAGTAGGTGGCATTACTTTTACAGGTAATGGCTTCGTGGACTCAGTCACAAGAGGTTTAGATATTTTGTTACTGTTAGAGGCCTGGATTTTTCCAGCAGAACAACCCGATTTTTGACGACCAGTCAAATTAGAGATAGAAAGATCACTACTAGTAGAAATCAGAGCCACAAGGTGAGCTACTTGCTCCGATAATGCTTTCACAGTTTTGGTAAGCTCGTCGCAATTTACACAAGAGCCCTTGCTGCTGCTGGATGCAACAGCAGCAAAAGACCTACCATCAACCATTTGTTTTGCACTTTTAAATACCCTCTTAGCTTCTGAGAAGGATACCCTGTCTCTTGACATAATAGTGAGGACAGCTTTCTCGTCCTTAAACTTAGGGCAGTTAAAGGAACGAGCTTGATGAGCGCCTCCACAATTGGGACAATTAGGGTCATCTTTACAGTCCTCACTATTATGCTTCTCTGAACCACAATTACCACATACCTCGGGCTTCCGGCATGTAGAGCTCACGTGTCCAAAACCCTGGCATTTAAAGCAACGTCTAGGGTTTGGGACGTACGGTCTCACCGATAGCCTTTGGTACACGGCATGTATATATTCTGGTAAGTTGGGTATTCCAAAAGTAACAATAAGGGAAGTAGTTGGTATTTTCTGCCCTTTCTCATTGCGCAAAATGCGACGGACGTCTATAATAGACTCGCTTGCCAGCTCTGATTTGATCTCCTCAAGATCTACATGGAGAGATCTCTACAAGTAATTACCCCTTTGGCATGGTTTAAGGTCTATGGGGTTCCACAGTTACCTTAACAGCATCATAAAAGGAGGTCATCTCTAATAGCGACTTGCTCTGCTTCTCGCTTTTGGTTTCGATTAGTAGCGTACCGTTTTGCAGTTTTTTTATGGACGCTACAGGACCAGCTTTTCCTATTACTGCCTTGTTGATAAGAAAGGGCGAAACTTTGGATAAGTCCGCACCTTCCACCGCGTTTTTCACCACTAAGAATTTAGGAGATGGCATCTGAGTAGTAACAGTACTCATCTCTTCTTCTTCATTATCACTCCCACTATTACATACAGACCTGTTCGACGAAGCCGAACGAGGCCTCTTTGTTCCGATTTTGGCGATTTGTTTTGAGGTTTCCATAATTGTTTTTACCGAGCGATTCATGAATGTTGATATCTCGAACAAATGGTACAGGGTGCACCCAAACGTCACCAGTAGACCAGGATACTCGAACTAAAGCGAGAATCCCCAATAAATTGGGGACCTCCAATATCCTGGAGCGAAGTACTCCAGAATCTTAGGAATGGGTTCCGGTACAACGTTACGGTTCCCCAAACCCAAGTACCACTGGCAGCCGCTCTCCATGTACTCACAGAATGAAACCATTTGTATCGATAGACCCAATTATAGGCTCCGACACCCATAATTCAACACCCATGTGCTTGCCAGGCGCCTATAGGCTGCTCGGCCCCAGCACCTGTCCCATCAGCGGTCCTCGGCAGTGCTAGGCACACATCAGGTTCCACATACTTGGCCCCGCCAAAGGAAACCAAGCAGTATTGCCACTCCCAGACATAACGGAACAAGTACAGCAAATCCCTAAATGTACGTGTGAGTGTAAGGTGTTTAAATCGTAAGTGTAGTGTTGTGAGTGTGTGTGTTAGACACGGGTGCCGCGAGGCTCGTCCAAGTCCTCTCAATAGATGCAGCTAGTCTGCACCTCCCTGCGGGTGTATATGTGTTTGTGTGAGAGAGTGTGTGTGTATATATGTGGTGTGTATGTGGAGTAAATGAGTGAGAGTAGAATGAGCTAGAGGTATGGTGGGGTCGCTAAGCCCATCAGCTGCTCACGTCAGCTGCCTCCGCCGGCATTTACAGTTGAAAAAAAATGAATATTCGAGTACATAAGAAAGGGTATGGAAATTATGGAAACAGAGGAAGTAGCTATCTACCTTTACCTAGAGTTATTGCTAAGACATTATCTTGGATAAATGTTCGTAGTTCTGATAAGGATTGTTTTAGATATGCTATGCTAACAAAGTTTATTAAAGGCGATGTTAACGAAAATTTGTATAATGGAGGATTTTTTAATTTAAAAGAAAATACAATTTTAATAGTGTTAAATATCCAGTGTCACTTTGTGATGTAAAACGTCTTGAAAAACACAACATTGGAGTGTCAATAAATGTGTACGGTCTAGATGACACTCAAAATATATTTCCACTAAAAGTTGTAGAAAACGAGCTTCCCGATCGCACTGACCTTCTTTTGATTACACGCGGGGAAACGTTACACTACGTTTACATAAAAGATTTCAACAAACTTGTAGTCAAACAGCTAAGTAAAAGAAAATGTCGAGTAGAAGTGTGTAAACGATGTCTTCAATTCAACAGTATAGCCAACAAAAATATAAATTGGTTAGAGAATCACAAGCGTCTATGTGGAGAACACGAAGCAGTTTCAATTGAACTACCGAAAGCAGAAAAGGCAGTATTAATATTCAAGAAACGTATTCAACAATAAATATATTCCAATTGTTATTTATGCTGATTTTGAATCATCTCTGATTCCAGTACAATCTGTTTCAACTATAGATCCCAATTCACGGAACGATATCAAAGGCACGAACCAAACAGTTTCTGCTTAATGGTAAAATCATCACTACCTGAAAACCATTTAAATCTTTATGGGCTTACATCATCCCCCTACTTGTATAGAGGTAAAGCTGCAGCAAAATGTTTTCTTGACAAATTGTATGATATCGCTAAAAAAGTTCAAGTTCTATATGATTGTAAAGTGCCTATGACCAAACTTAATCAAAAACAAGTACATGATTACAAAATATCAACCACTTGCTACTTATGCCAAGAAAGTTTTACATCAAGTAATTATAAAGTACGTGATCATGACCATTTGACAGGGCAATACAGAGGAGCAGCCTGTAATAGATGTAACATTAACTAAAAAATTCCTCAATTTATTCCTGTAGTGATGCATAACCTCGGAGGATATGATGCACACATGATTATTCCGGAATTAGGTCGTGACAACTCTCCTATCGATGTTCTTGCTACAACTATGGAAAAATTTATCAGTTTTTCAAAAAAAGTCGGAAAATTAAAGTTGAGGTTTTTGGATTCATTTAAGTTTATGTCATCAAGTTTGAAGCAGCTTACAGAAAACTTTCATAAAAGTGAATTAATAGAGACACAGAAAATCGTACCACCCTCTAAAACTGATCTTGTTCTGCGTAAATCGGTATTTCCTTATGATTACATTGATTCCTTAGCAAAATTTGATGAAACATCGCTTCCTCCTAGAGAATGTTTTTATAATCAATTAAATGATACTCCTATATCAGATGAAGATTATAAACATGCGGAACAAGTGTGGCATGAACTGGGTATTAAAACGTTGGGTGAATATAGTGACTTTTATGTGAAACTTGATGTAACCCTTCTGTGTGACATAATGGGGCAGTTTAGGGCGTCTTGTATGGCAGCTTATGGATTGGACCCCTTACACTCTTTTACAGTTCCTGGGTTAGCATGGCCGGCGATGCTGAAGGAAACACGATGTAAATTAGAGCTACTAACAGATATCGATCGATATGTTACTTATGGTAGAATCAGCTATTAGAGGAGGTTTTACTCAATGTGTAACTAGACATGTCAAAGCAAACAATAAATATCTTCCAGATTATGATCCCAACAAAGAAAGTTTGTACCTAGCTTATTTTGACGCTAACAATCTCTATGGCTTTTCTCAATCCCAACCTCTTCCATACGGAGACTTTAAGTGGATCGATCCAGAATTAGTAGGAGACATTACAGATATTCCAAAACATGGGGAAAAAAGATACATTTTTGAATGTGATATTGTTTATCCTGAAACGTTGCATGACCACCATTATGACTTTCCAATGTTACCTTTGACCGAGAAACCCCCTAATAGCAAGTTTCCAAAACTATTGACAACATTAAACAACAAAAGCAAATATGTAGCCCATTTCTGGACTATACAACAGGCTATTAAATTTGGACTCAAAGTGACAAAAATCCACCGAGTCTTGGAATTTTCTCAATCTTGCAGGTTAGAAAAGTACATTAGATCCAACACTATAAGGAGAACTGCATCAAAATCGACATTTGAAAAAGACTTCTTTAAGTTAATGAATAACGATGTATTTGGCAAAACTCTGGAAAACAAAAGAACACATCGAAATGTAAAACTTATTTCAGATTCGAATAAGTTGATGAAATTAACACAAAAACCTAATTTTAAAACAAGTATAATTATCAATGAAAATCTAGTGGCAGTTTCAATAGGTAAAACCAAGGTTGTCATGGATAAACCCTTGTACGTAGGACAATGACCCCTTACGGTCATTACTCTGTTGTGCCAATTGATGAACAGAATGAATAAATGTTTTTTGCAAATTTATTAAGTAGATTAACACAGACAATGGATTAAACCACGTGGTGTGTATGCCTACTGGGGATGGTGGCCACGTAAAACAATCACCAACGCGCCGGGGAACTGTACAGCATGGCCATAAAAAAAAAGCCTACTGTGGTGAGGAAACCAGTTCATTTGCTAAAGAGTTTGCTTAATAGCTTGTTGACCACGTTAATAAACAAACTGTACAACAAGGCTACAAGTTGTTGTGAAACTTACCTTGTTATGGAAACCAGTTTATTTAAGAAAAATAACAATATTTTTACTGTATAATAAATTTTGGTATTTGGTACTAAAGACATTAATTATTTGTAACAATTTGCTCATTTATTACCTCTTTGGATACAAGGAAGAAAATAGTGAAAGAGTTACACAAGCCTGCGAGGAAAAATTTTCCAAGAAGAAATACAGTAGTAAAAGGAATCGAAGATCAGTATTTTCAATCTGACCTTGTTGAGATGATACCATACAGTCGGCTTAACAATGGCTATAAATATATATTGTTTGTTATAAATTGTTTTACAAAATTTGCTTATGGTATACCGTTAAAAAATAAATCGGCTGAAACCGTCGCAAAGGCAATGGAAGGATTGTTAAAACAGAACAATATGAAACAATTACAAACTGATGATGGTTTGGAATATTTTAATAGCAGGTTTAAAAGTCTTATGAAAAAATACAAAGTAAACCACTACTCTACGAAAAGTGAAAAAAAGGCAGCTATTGTTGAACGTTTTAATCGAGCAATCAAAGGAATGATGTATAAGAAATTCTCTCAAAGAAGATCGTATATTTGGTATGACATACTTTAAGAACTTCTATAGGAATACAACAACAAATTTCATAGGACAATAGGTATGAAGCCTATACAAGTTAACAAGAGCAATGAAAGATTAGTATTAGATCGTATAAAAAAGAACACAACACCGAAACAAGAAACAAGACCACCACAGATATTCAAAGAAGGCGATAAAGTTAGAATAAGTAAACATAAAAGAGTATTTACAAAAGGTTATCTACCAAGTTGGACTAACGAAATCACTGTTCACAGAGTGCAACCCACATTACCCCAGACTTACATACTAAAAGACCGCAAAGCTGAGCTAATTGCAGGCGGATTCTACGGACATGAGTTGTCTAAGACTGCAATGGGTGATGTGTATTTAGTTGAAAAAATTTTAAAAAGGAAAGGGGACCAAGTATTAGTAAGGTGGTTAGGATTTGATGGGAAAGAAGATTCCTGGATTTCTAAAAAAGATTTAATTTAGTTGTCATGCGTCATAACGGTTTTTGCTATGAAATAACACACGTGTAGAAAAATACTATGGAAATAATAAATCAAAAAGATAAACTAGATGATAATAATTTTAACGTTTTTACTGAAGACATGAACAACAAAATAAGTAAACATGGGAGCTTACTGCCCGACACGATTGATGTATTGTTAGTGGTCCTTCTAACTGTGGAAAGACTAATGTTGTTTTTAATTTATTAACTAACGAAAATGGTTTAAAGTTTAATAATCTGTACATTTTCTCAAAATCCTTGAATCAACCGAAATATCGCTTATTGGAGGAAGTGATTTCAAAAGTACCCTGCGTGGGTTACTTTCAATTTAGTGATAGTAAAGATGTCATACATCCAAATGAAGCTAAACCATATTCTATATTTATATTTGATGACGTCTCATGCGAAAAACAAGAAAATATTAGATCTTATTTTGCAATGGGGAGACACAATACTGTAGACTGTTTTTATATAGGACAAACATACAGTAAAATTCCAAAGCAATTGATAAGGGATAATGCGAACTTGTTAATTATATTCAAACGAGATGAAAAAAATATGAAGCATATATACAATGATCATGTAAATACAGGCATGTCGTTTAATGTATTTAAAGAGTTATGCAGTAAAGCTTGGAGTGACAAGCACGGATTTGCAGTCATTGATAAAGAACGAGCTTTAGATGATGGACGATACCGAATTGGTTTCGATCAATTTATTTTATTACAATAATACTGTAACAAAACAACATTATTTTTTAATCAGTCTTGTACTAAACTTAGGTTAAATATCATGGTTAAAAAAGAACAAGTGATAAAAGAATTGCAAGTTTTAAGTGATTCTATCAGAAGAAAAAACCAAGCACTAAAATTAGGTATTAGTAAGAGAGATAGGTTTTTAGAAACAACTTTTAAACCCATAATATCACCTTTGAAGGAAATGTCACAAAAGTTAGACGATACTCCTACCATAATCAATTAACGATTACAAAAAAGTTACAAATGAGAGTGGAGAATACGGCAGTGAGTCAAACGAAGATGAAAAAATAATAGATTTTTTTTTTTTTTCGGCGAAAAACCGTTCGGGTTATCATCGCCGTAACGAAAAATGAAAGTACATAAAACAAAATTTAAACAAATTTTTACGTAAGAATAAAACAACAACAACAAACTATAACATTAAAATAAATTAAAAATTTAGATAACAGGTATAGATTATATTACACTTAAGAACTAAATAACAATAAATAATCAATAAAATTTAATAACATTTCTTAAAACTATGCATAAACATAACAGAAATAAAGCTTTTAGATAAAATAAATAAATAAATAACACAAGAAATAACAACTATATAAATTAAATTTTATTTAAAACATTCAGACGATGAAGGAAGTCTAGAACCCGGTCAACGGCCGAGGCACTATCTCCCAACATCGTCTGCAAACAGTTGCTCAGACCACACATAAAACGCACATTTTGGAAACCATCACAATCGAGCAATATATGTCTTATTGTGATGGTTTCCCTACAGAACTCGCATTTAGGTGGGTCCCCGCGTTCCATCAGAAATCCATGCGTTAACATGGAGTGACCGATGCGAAGGCGGGTGATCACCACCTCTTCTCTACGACTTGCACGTATTGACGACCCCAAGGACGAACAGTACTTTTAATTACCCTCAATTTGTTACAGCTTGTAGCTGCCCATTCATTTTCCCACTGTAGAAGAATTAAATGTTTTACGTGACAAAGAAAGTCAGACACTATTACACGTTCAGTGCATGGCAGCATAAAAGTTGCTTCCTTTGCCGCATTATCCGCTACAGTGTTTCCTAATATTCCACAGTGACCAGGAATCCAGATAAATGATACTCTTGCACCTCGTAGTTCAAGTCTATGGACAGAGCACAGAATATCTTGAACCAGAGGGTTTACCGAATACATATCCCGGATTGCCTGGAGGGCACTTTTTGAATCAGAACAAACTACGAAATGCAAACTATCGAATTCAATAGTGTTCAGAGCCTTTAAGATGGCAAAGAGTTCTGCTGTAAAGACACTACAAGTTGAGGGTAATCCATACTTATACGTTTCGTCCAGTGAGTAAAATGCGCACCCAACATTGTTATTCATCTTAGAGCCATCTGTGAAAATAAATTTAGCAGATGGATATGAACTAGTCAGTCGAAAAACTCACGTTGATACACAATGTTAGGAGTGTTGTCTTTCTGGTATGCACACAAGGAGAAATCAAAGGTCGGCATATTGATTTTCCACGGAGGGACAAGACAAAAGGACCTTTCAAACATTGGGGGTAGTTCAATACGCAAGTCATCAAAAATACGGGAAGTTCTAATACCAAGAGGAGCAGTAGCATTCGGTCGAGTTTCATACTGTCGCACCAATTGATTTTTGAAAACTGTATTAAAAGCAGGGTGCCATGGTTTAGATGATAAATTGCTTAAATAAGTTAACTGTAGTTTCTGTCTCCGTCGAGACAGTGAAGGTTCCCAGCATCGGCGAGAATACTCACGACGGGACTTGAACGGAAAGCACCAGAAACAAGGCGGATTGCAGAGTTATGGACGGGATCTAGTTGCTTTAAAATCGATGGTCTAGCAGATGAATAAACAATGCTGCCATAATCAATTCGCGAACGAATTACGGCACGGTAAAACATCAGCATACAGGTCCTATCAGCACCCCATCGAGACCCACTAAGAACCCTCAACATATCCAGGATTTTATTACATCTTAATTTTAAATCACGCACGTGAGGGCTCCACGAGAGCCTTTCGTCGAGTATTAGACCCAAGAATCGAACGGATGGAGAAGTCCGAAGCTGTATACCATCAAGATATAACGACGGAGCCTGGATCTGTCGACGGCGACTGAAAGCAATACACTGAGTTTTAGCAGCGGAGAATTTAAAGCCAGTAGTTCTCGTCCAGTTCTGCAACCTATTTATTACCAGCTGAAGGATCTTTCAGCTGTTGCCATGTTTCTGGTGCTTACGTAAATAGCAAAATCGTCTACAAAGAGAGAACATCTGACAGGGGACCGTACGTTAGACGTTATGCTATTGATTGCAATAGCAAACAGAGTAACACTAAGTACACTCCCCTGTGGAACACCATTCTCTAAGTAGAAGCGATCTGATAGCGTATTACCAAGACGCACCCTAAAATACCTATTACTAAGGAAGTTTTGGATAAAATACAGAATCCTGCCTTGTATACCCCATGATTTTAAAGTGTTCAAAATTCCCCTTCTCCAAGCCATGTCGTATGCCTTCTCTAGGTCGAAAAAAACAGCTACTAGTGTTTGACGCAAGAGAAACGCATTTTGTATTGCAGTTTCCAAAGACACTAATTGATCCACAGAACATCGTCCTTGCCTAAAGCCGCACTGGTCTTTGCAAAGTAAATTGTTGGTTTCCAAATACCAAACAAGGCGACGATTTACCTTTTTTTCTACTAGCTTGCAAAGAACGGTGGTAAGAGAAATCGGACGATAGCTACTTGCATCAGTTTTATCTTTACCTGGCTTAAGAATAGGAATTACTATTGCTTCCAACCAAGCGTCAGGGAAAGTATGTTCATCGAATATACGATTGTATATCTCGAGGAGGGCAAGCCTACCTGACGTTGGAAGGTTTTTGATCATGGAATATACGAGGTTGTCAGGACCGGGAGCTGTGTCCTTCGTTGAAGACAGTGCAGATTCCAGCTCATGCAGAGTAAACTGACTATTAAGTGGAGAGTCGTCAGAAGTACCGATGGTGAACGGCAATGGTTCCATTGCGCTTTTGTATTTACAAAAGGCAGCGTTATACGCCGTAGAACAGGAATAGCTAGCAAAAGATGATCCTAGTAAATTTACAATATCGGAACACTGAGAAACTAACTCTCCATTCGGCCGTTTAAGACCCATCAACTCCGTTGATGGAACACGGCCAGATATAGAGCGCAGTTTCTTCCAGACGACAGATGTTGGCGTTGTTCTGCATATTGTTCCGATATATTGCGACCAAGATTCCTTTCTACTTTGTCTAAAAATTCTTCGAGCTTTAGCTCTAAGAATTTTGTATCGCTCAAGATTTTCATCTGTCGGGCTTTTGTTGAATATCCGTAGTGCTTTTCGGCGTAGACGCAAAGCCTCCTTACAGTCCTCGTTCCACCAAGGAACAGATGGACGAGGTGGGTTTGCGGATGTTTTAGGGATAACATCCTTGGCTACATTTAAAATCGTACTGGTGATTTTCTTGACCACTGTGTTAATGCAGTTCACTTCAATGTCTGGAGGTACAAATCTTTTTGTAAATTCTTCCCAATTTGCCTTTTAAGGATCCAACGCGGCAGGCGTCGTTGCACATGAGGTAAAGTACAAAATGAAATATTAATGGGATTATGGTCACTGCCATACAGATCTGGTAACACCGACCATTCAAACTTTGTTGCCAAAACTGGACTACAAAATGACAAATCGACAACTGTCCATCCGCCAGTAGATGCTGATAAATGAGTCGGGGAACCGTCATTTAGGAGACACAAATCTTAAGTTTGACCGTATTCCTTCGATTCGTAATCCCCTTGAGTTACAGGATAAGGAACCCCATGAAGTATGGTGAGCGTTAAAATCACCTGTCAATAAAATCGGTTGTGGCAACTGAGATATTAAATCATATACTTCATGATGTTGGAAATTGTAACTAGGCGGCAAGTAAAGGCAACAGACGGTAACTTTGAATGGAACGGTAATCTGAACGGCAACAGCTTGTAAAGGAGTTATTATATTGACAGATATGGACTGGACAGAGTTGTGAACCAATATGGCTACACCACCTCTGGCTCTTTCCTCAGTGACGAAATCTGCTCTGAAAATAGAATAACCCCTAAAATTGAAGGTGTGGGATTCATGCAAGTGCGTCTCTTGGAGACAAAGTATTAAAGGCGATGAATCTCGCACAAGAACTTTGAGATCTTCCATATGGCTTCTTATCCCATTAATATTCCACTGTACCACATTGTTATTAATTGGAAATGCAGACATTGAAGTAAAATAAATTAATATAGCAGCGGGTTCTGTTCGTTTTTGTCATGTACAACTTTTGATTTATCAGAGTCTACCGACATCGAATCACTACTGTGATTCATGTCGGACTCTGTAGATACATTTGTTTTGGCAGAAGTCGCTTTTGATACGGCTTCAGTTTTAGTTTTAGTTTTTTAACTTGCTTAGAGGTATTTTTAACTAATTTCTTATCCGCATCCTTAGACCCAACTACTGGTGGGTATGTATTTGATTTTTTTTAAAAGTAAGCAAGTCCAGGAGAAACAGACTTTACTGTCGGTTTTACCACTTGTGACTTAGTTCGGACCATCATTTTTGAAGCAGATGGAACTGCTTCAGGAAGAGTAGGTTTTGAAGATTTAGTCACAAGTGACTTTGGAGCTTGATTTTTAGAGATTTTCGACTGATTTTCTTTAGAAGAGATAGACATAGATTGATCAGATGTACTGGAAGCAGGAGTGGTAACAGTTGAAATTACGGATAACAGCTGAGCTACTTGCTCAGTCAGTGCTTTAACAGTTTTAGTCAGTTCATCGCAATTTCTACATGAGGTCTTGCTACTAGACGCGACCGACGCAAACGACTTACCCTCAATTATTCTGGAACTTTTGAATATTTTTAGCTTCTGAAAATGAAACTTTATCCCTTGCCATGATAGTCAAAACTGCTTTCTCGTCCTTATACTTGGGGCAGCTGAAGGAACGAGCCGGATGATCGCCACCACAATTGGAACACTTTGGGTCATCCGTGCAATTGTCACCACCATGGCCATTCGAACCACAATTACCACATATTTCGGGCTTTCTGCATGTAGAACTCACGTGTCCAAACCCCTGACACTTAAAGCATCTTCTCGGGTTTGGAACGTAAGCTCGAACAGAAAGCCTTTGATATCCGGCAAATATATATTCCGGGATTGTGGGTTTACCAAAAGTCAGAATGAGGGAAGCAGTTGGTACTTTTTTCCATTTTCATTACGCAGAATGCGATAAACATCCGTAACTGACTCTGATGCCAACTCAGACTTTATCTCCTCAAGGTCTAGGTGGAGGAGATCTCTGCACGTTACCACTCCTTTAGCAAAATTCAAAGTTCTGTGGGGCTCCACAGAAACCTTGATCCGATCAAAAAGGAAGACATCTTTAGGAGCGACAAGCTCTGCTTGTCGCTACTAGTCTGAACTAACAGCGTACCATTTTGTAGCTTCCTAATAGACGCTACAGGACCTACTCTTCCAACGATAGCATTGTTTATGAGGAAAGGAGACACTTTCGATAGGTCGGACCCTTCCTCAGAATTTCTAAAAACTAAAAATCTAGGAGAAGGGAGCTGAACAACTGCAGCACCCATCTCCTTTTCTTCCATGTCAATACTCCCACTGCTACTCTCAGACCTGTCCGACGTAGTCGAACGAGGCCTCTTTAACACATTTTTGGCGTTTTGTTTTTTTTGTTCCATGCTTTGTTTTGTCGAGCGATTCATGAATGAAGACTTTCGAACAACTGGCACAGGGTGCACCCAAACGACCACCAGCAGCCCAGGATACTCGAACTAAAGCGAGAACCCCAAAAAAAAAAAAAAAAAAAAAAAAAAATTTAAAAATGAAAAAAAAAAAATGGGGGGGACCTCCAGATATCCTGGAGCCGAAATACATGGTCTGTCAGCACTCCAGAATATTTTAGGAATGGGTTCCGGTACATCGTTACGGTTCCCCAAACCCAAGTACCACTGGCAGCCGCTCTCTATGTACTCACAGAATGCAACCATTTGTTTCGATAGACCCAGCTATGGGCTCCGACACCCATAACTCAACATTCATGCGCTTGCCAAGCGCCTATAGGCTGCTCGGTTCCAGAACCTGTCCCATCAGAGGTCCTCGGCAGTGCTAGGCACACATCAGGTTCCACATACTTGGCCCCGCCAAAGGAAACCAAGCAGAATCGCCACTCCCAGACGTAACGGAACAAGCACAGCAAATCCCTAAATGTATGTGTGAGTGTGAAGTGTTTACATCGTAAGTGTAGTGCTGTAAGTGTAAGTGTCTGCTAGACTCGGGTGCCGCGAGGTTCGTCTAGGTCCTCTCACTAGGTGCAGCTAGTCTGCACCCCCCTGCGGGTGTGTATGTGTTTGTGTGAGAGAGTGTGTTTGTGGATGTTATGTGTTGTGTGTATGTGGAGTAAATGAGTGAGAGTAGAATGAGCTAGAGGTATGGTGGGGTCGCTAAGCCCATCAGCTGCTCACATCAGCTGCCTCCGCCGGCAAAAAAAAAAAAAAAAAAAAAAAAAAAAAAAAATAGATGAAAGCGAAGAGAATATAACGGTAGATGAGCCGGAAACGAATGTCTTACATTCGAATCAAAGAAAAATAGAAACATCTAAAGATATCCCATTAAAAGGTATATTAGCTAAGAAATATTTATCAAACTTCGTGTATGGTAATACAAATACTAATACAAAATTTCACGTTTATGGAGCTAGACTTGAAAATGGTGTTATACTGATCGGTGACTCTGAACTTCATATTGATAATAATGATAATATTTCTATAAACGGAAAAGTTTTTAAAGGATCAATAGGTTTATTTGAATTGATATTTAAAACAAATCCAAAGAAATATACTCGAAGAGATTTGGCAATGTTTAAGACTATATGTATGGAAACAAATGCTCACAGAAAAAACTATTTAAGTAGCAAACCTATATATCGTAATACATCGAATAAGTATAAAACTATTATTTCCGTCCTATTTCAATCAAAAAGGGAAAAAATCGGATCTGGTATGACACTTAAAAACATGAATCAATTTGATGTCTTCTATTACAACGACCTTAATGTGTTAGTAGATAGAATGCGTTCGTTATATAACGCTATGCAAGCTGGTCATACAGGACTGGATAACGAAATGATTGTTTTAACCGAAGAATTAAAAAGAAGAAACGTTATAGTTTGACTAAATCAGTTTAATTATGAGCCTTGACAAGTTCGGACATCATGAAAACTCATTGATTCGAGAGTCAATGAGAGGACCTCGTGGAGAAGGCTACAAACTCACAGAAGAAGGTGACTACGATGTACAAAATAAACTAATTCGTAATGTTGGTAGTCCAAAAGAGCAAACAGATGCTGCTACAAAAATGTACGTAGATTCAGTTACACCAAGCCAGGAAAGTACACATTGGAATTTTTTTCTAAAAGACTAAGCAATATAGGTGATGCTTATTATGAAGGAGAAGCTATAAACATAAGAACATTGAAGCAGTTAACAATGACATTTCACCTAACTGATAGTAGTTACAATGGACAAAACTACAGGATTTCAAATATTGCTAGTGGAATTAATGGAAGTGATGCAGTTAATTTGAAGGATGTGCAAACAATGTGTGCCGAATTGTCTGAAAAGCATGAAAGGATTCTAAAGAGATTTGGCTCGAAAATGTTACACTATATACATAAAGTAATGCAGTGTTCTCCGTAAGCAAGATCAAATATAATGGAAAATGAAAATAATATTATAAATTGGGATGGGTTATTCCAATCTTTACATAGTAACGAAAACCTCGAAGAAGAAAGAATAGACGATAAATTATGATGAAATATTATAAAGCGATTAATCGTAATCGAGATTTTGATAAAGCAGGAAGCGGATTAACATCAGTTTTATCGGCAATCAAGAGAGTACCTGTTGCAACTGTACTGAATAGAGCAATCGACGTGCTACCCATTGAATTTCACTTACCAGGTGGATATAGGTACTGCGGTCCCGGAACTCAACTTAAAGAACGTTTAGCACGCGGTGATCCTGGAATTAATAAGTTGGATGAAGCTTGTAAACTGCACGATATAGCTTACTCAAGGTACAGTGACTCTGAAAATAGGTCGATAGCAGACAAAGCATTAGCTGAGAAGGCGTGGCAAAGAGTTAAGGCTAGTGATTCTAATATCAGCGAAAGAGCTGCACATCTGGCAGTAGCTGCTGCAATGAAAGCAAAAACAGGAATAGGAGGAGGATCGAAAAGACGAAAGAAAGCTCATTCGACAAGACTAAAAAGGAAACAACGTACGAAAAGAGGAGGAGGTGGTAAAAGAAAAAGTGTAAAAAAACGATATCCAAAAAACGGCAGAGGTCTATATCTGAAACCTTATCAAAATGTATATTAAATAAAACAAATAAACTTATCATTCCAAATATTCAATTGAGTACAAAGAAACTTATACATTACGCGTCATGTCTCAAAATACCTAATTTTAGAGGTGTATTTATGAGAGATGAGTTGCCAGACAAAATTTGGAAAAACGAATCATGAATAGTTAATCTCGACATCTCACGTGGTAACGGTACTCACTGGGTGTGTTATAAGAAAATTGACAAAACAGTGTATTACTTTGATAGCTTAGGTAATTTACAACCACCGATAGAACTAAAACTATACTAAAAAACCAGTAAACAATATCCTTTACAACTATATAAGAAAAAAAGGATTAAATACTTCGATTTGCGGTCATTTATGTTTAGAATTTCTTGCTACTGACGTCAGTCTTTTTTAAAATGTCTTCTTATACGGTTTCCATACGTGGAAACTTATCAAGTCTTCACTCTTATCTTTTCCCACCTTTACAACTTACCAAGGAAAAAGAATGGGAGGCTGCACTACTAGACTTTACAACATATAATTCAATTCCAAACATCATTGAAGGTGTGAATAACTTGTTTCATTACAGTGAAAATGAGTCATTAGAACCTTTAAAAACAATATCATTAAAAACCGGTTCCTACGAGATAGAAGATATAGGTAAAGTACTACAAGAACAACTTGGTAAAGACAAAGTAACATTAAAAGCAAATAATAATTTACTGCGATGTGAAATACCTTGCGCTTATTATGTAGATTTTTCTAAGAAACACAGTATTGGGTCAGTACTTGGTTTTTTAAAACATAAAGGCCAAATGAAACCGCATATGAACTACATTGGAGAGAATACCGTCAACATAATTAAGGTAAATGTAATAAACATTACTTGCAATATAGTGTACGGTGCATATAAAGACGGTGCTAACGGACACATAATTCATTCGTTTTACCCAACGGTGGCACCAGGATTCAAGATTATTGAAAAACCTCATAATTTATTGTATTTGCCAATAAATATTAGTTGTATTTCAGATATTAATTTAAACATATTAGATCAAGACAGAGATTTTGTAGACTTTAGAGGAGAAATTATTACTTCAAGGCTACATATAAAAGAAAGATATCATTAAGTAAAATGGGGCTGTGTTTTAATTCGCTCTCTGCAGAAGAAACATTTAGTAATTCTCAGTCTGTTAAACAGTTAACAAGTGAGAACGTACGTTTCTTACAGAAACTCGGGTTTAAAGTGCTTAACAATGGATATTCTAAACATCAAAGCTGGACCGATCTTCAAGGAAAAAAAAAGGGAGAAGGAATATCATTCTCACAACCCTTACGCTTCATCGAGGTTGGGAAATAATGATGAAATACGTATACCAATACAACAACAAGACGCATACACGCTACTTTGTGAAAGCTATTTATATATAGAAGGAATTGTTACAAAACGGGATGGATCAATTGGGACAACTATTCCATTTATTAACAACCCTATGGCGTTTCTTTTCGAGGAAATAAGATATGAGATTTCCGGTGTTACTGTAGATTCTATAAAACGAGTTGGAGTAACAAGCACCTTAAAAACACTTGTTTCACTTCCTCCAAATGAGGCCAATAAACTAGTTACGGCAGGATGGGTATATCCCTCCGCTACATCTATATCACCAAACGAAAATGGATGTTTTGAGTTTTGTATTCCTTTAGACAAACTACTTGGGTTTGCGGAGGACTATAGAAAAATAATAATGAATGTTAAACAAGAATTGTTTCTACTACGTTCATCAACTGATAATGATGCAATACTTGCACCTTCATCGACTATAAATGCTAATCTAGATTGGAAATTAACTTTACATAAAATAACTTGGATGCAGATGAACAGCGACTACAGTTGCTTCAACAATTGAATTCGGACCGTGATATAGCCTTATTTTTTCGAAGCTGGGAGATTCAAGAAAATCCTGTCCTTCCAATCACACACAGACATTCGTGGAATGTAAAAACCTCCACAAATCTTGAAAAGGCCAGGTATATAATTTTTGCACTACAAATTAATAAAAGAAATGAGGTAACATCTAACGCAGGCACGTTTGATAGCTGTAATCTTAGAGAAGTCACAGCTCAACTTAATTCTCAATCTTTTCCATGCGAAAAATTAAATTTATCATTTGGAAAAGAAAGATTTGGAAAAATTTATGGTATGTTTGCTAGATTTCAATCTTCTTATTACGGTACACCAGACGCACCATTAATGCCTCCTGAAAAATTCAAGGAACTCGCATTTATTATAGTTATAGATTGCTCTAAACAGAATGAATCAATAAAGTCGTCAACTGTGGATATACGATTAGAGTTTGAAACAGAAGAAAATATTCCTGAGAATACACCCGCTTTCTATTTGATCTTACATGATACGATTGTAACATACACTCCGCTAACTGGTGTAGTGAGAAGAGTGTTATGAATAAACTAACGCTGATGCTGCAAAAACAAGGAAGAGAGATGTCCCCCCCTCCACAACTTTCTGTATATAAAAGAGTCAGAAATCTCACGAAATTCTCATTTATTAAGTTATTGTACTGGCTAATACATCGTAAACATAGAATGGATGTTTTTCAAGATAAAATAAGCACAGACAGTGAAACACCATCAGTCAAGAAAAGGAAGAGTGAAACTTATAATGACTCTTCTTATAAAGAAAATCTAGAAGAAGAACATGCAACAACAAACTGTCAAACTTTATTTAAAGAGTCACCCACTGCGTTGGAAACAGGTGAATCAGCAATTGCACCTAACGATGAGAATTACCTATCATCTGATAAAACGGTCGATAATGTAATGTCTGAAGATATGACAGAAAGTGTTACAAATTTTTTCAATTCCTTCATTCAAGATTCCTCAAAGCATACTTCAATTAAAAGAAGAAATGAAGGAGAACCACTTCAAATATTAACAGGTATATTTCTTCGTACATTCTATCCTCTTACAAAATGTATGGGAAAAAATTTAACAGTTGGAATTTTCGAGGCTTTGGAATACTTACCAGGTATATTAATCAATCACTATGGAAAATATATATTGTTTGGTGTTGATTCCTGGACACACTTCATTAGTAGTATAAGCGATTTTGAAAAGCACATAGTAAGAAAACACAACGGAAAGAAAACAACAAAAATTAGGGTTGCAGAGTCTGATATTGAAGTTGATAACCTTAAGATTTATGGGAAACCATATATAAGAATAAGGGATTTTTCACAACATGATGAAAAGGTTTTGCTCACAACGGAGGAGTTTTACACTTTAATTGGCATTTCTGAAGCTGCTAGTAGATACTTGGAGCAGCTAGTATTAAATCAGTTTGATATAAAAGCCAATATACTCAGTATAATCCAAAACACACCTTTCAATGAGGATGTCTACAAACCTGCAGATTCATCAATTTTTAACAGACTACCACAAGAAGTAGCTTCCTATCGATATGTAAAAAGTATCTTGAGTCTATTAGTTGACGCAAAGCAAACAATCGATGAGCAACCGTAGTATTTGAACAATATGTGGTGTGTATGCCTACTGGGGATAGTGGCCACGTAAAACAATCACCAATGCGCTGGGAACTGTACAGCATGGCTATAAAAAACCTACTGTGGTGAGGAAACCAGTTCATTAGCTAAACAGAATTGTAAAGCGAAGAGTTTGTTTCAAGAACTGTTGCATTTACATGTTTCCAATGAAGAAATAGTTAGTTAGAGGAAACGAGATTCATCATTCACCTTTTTTGTTGTTTGAGCATATTTAAGAACCTGTTCTGGAAGTAGACTTAACTATTTAAGTTCAAATGGAATCAACATTTAAGATCGAAACTTTTCATTCTAAGCAAAGAGAATGTGTTGTAGAATTCAAAGCATTCAGAGGAAACTACAATGAATTTTTAATAAAAGAAATGGTAATCTTAGATTTATCAACTAAAGCAATGTACTTCTTTTTATTTAAACCGCCATATGATTTCAGTTACTTGAATGCAAAAGCTGCTAGAGTAAATAAATGGTTAACCACACGATACCATCATATCACTTGGGAAGAAGGACTTATTCCTTATAATGAGGTCTTTAATATTATCAGAAAATATACAGCTCACTATAATAAAGTTCACACTTCAGGTCATGAGAAGTCTAATTGGATACGTACATACTCTAATTCGCAAGTAGTAAATTTTCCTTGTAAAAAACATAATTGGGATGCATTTGAAAAAGATGTACGTTTTGGCATAAGAGATCACCTACACCAGAAAAACTGCGCTCTTCACAACGCTATGAAACTTGCAAAAATAATAAAAGGAGAGGAGTGGGGGTGTGTGTGTGGAAGGAGTAATGTAAAGAGTGGGGGGGATGGATTTATAAATACTGACAGGTCGAGGTGAAACTTCATTACAATTATCAACGGCAAGCGTAATACATTATGGCTTCATCCGGACAACATTCATTAGCCGAACGTTTCAACCTACGGTCAAAAGCACAGGTTGTAGTAAACAAGAAATGCTCCGATCTAAAACTATTAAAACGTTATGCTGTTCACTCATTCCTGAAGAAAGATACGACCCATGGTGATGCTATTTTAGCCATACTCGGAGACTTCCCATACAGAGATGGAAATGAAAGTAAAATAAAAATATTTTTACCTAGGAGGTTTGTTTGTTTATTAATGAATGAAGATTTGGACGACATACCAGCCGGACATTACTACATAGTTTCCCATGGTCCTTCTGGAGAGAACTCTACAGAACTCACGTTGCATTTGTCGAACGCCGAATGATATTTTTATATTATTAAAATAAGTAACACTTGTGATTGTTAATATGTGATTGTTAATAATTTAAGAAACAATGTATGTTCTATCCTTTCATTGTACAATATTACAAAATGTAACTTACCTTATTTAAATAAACACTGTATAAACTGGTGGTTTAAATACCACCTTTTTTTAAAAAGCCATTTATTTGACCTTGACCTACTAATAAAATCGACAGTTACAATATGCAGAACGGAGGCAAGTACTTTATTCCAGATGTGGACAAACTACTTAGAAAATAATTGGGTCTCTTATTCTACTGCAGAAAGGCAAAGTCTTCGTAGAGAATCTCCGCGAACTAAATAAGTGAGGTGACATCAACAACCATTTCGTTTTGTAAAGTTACGAGTGTGTAATATTATCGATGGGGGGGCGTCACTCTTACAGCGTTACTGAGGTACGTTACCAAATACCCATCTAATTACGACCTACCACAATAACGTCACCTAATGACATCACCCTCCAGCGTAACCAATCAACGTCACCCCTACGACATTCTCTGATAATATTACACCCTTTCTCGTCACAAAAAAAAACATGCTGTGACACACTAACCTCACGACCTATCACAATAACGTCACCCAATGACATCACCCACCAACGTCACCTACCAACGTCACCCCTACGACATCCTCTGGTAACATTACACCCTTGTCACGTCACAAAACAAACATGCTGTGACCACACCAACCTCACCCAATGACATCACCACGCCAACGTCACCTATCAACGTCACCCATCAACGTCATCCCTATGACATCCCCTGGTAATATGACACCACCCTTACGTCAAAAAACAAAATGGCGGTTTGAGCCCGCCCTTCTATCTACCAACAACCTGAACAACAGCGGGCTCCTCCCGAAAACTAAACTCCTCCTTCTCCTTGTACAAAATGGCCCTTTTCAGGGCCCGCAAAAACAACTATATAGCTTAAAGACGGGTCTTCGTCCACGCGCAAGCGCTCGTGTGTGTGTGTGTATGTTTGTGTGTGTATGTTTGTGTGTGTGTGTTTGTGTGTTTGTGTGTGTGTGTGTGTGTGTGTGTGTGTGTGTGTTTGTGTGTGTGTGTGTGTGTGTGTGTGTGTGTGTGTGTGTGTGTGTGTGTGTGTGTGTGTGTGTGTGTGTGTGTGTGTGTGTGTGTGTGTGTGTGTGTGTGTGTGTGTGTGTGTGTGTGTGTGTGTAGTGTGTGGTGTGTGTGTGTGTTTGTGTGTGTGTGTGTGGTGTGTGTGGTGTGTGGTGTGTGTGTGTGTGTGTGTTTGTGTGTGTGTTGTAATTTTTTGATTATTTTAGTTCATTTCATCGGATCTCCTCTCTCTTTCTCTCTCTAACTATTAAAACCTCATACTGTCAAAACTGTATTTGGCACCTTTTAACACTTTTTTTTACTAGTTAGGTTAATGAAGACGTGAGAGGGGTTCGGTTTTTTTTGTAAGGAAAAGGCGATGGAGTAGCAACCGGGCTCGAACCCGAAACCTTTCAGTTGCTATACCAGCGCGTTAACCATTCAGCCACCGAGACCCCTGCATTTTTGATAAGTTTGAGGAAAGAAATATATCAACAACAACAACAACAAATTGTGATACACATATTACATTTATTCGAAAAAATTAAGGTTGTTTTACAAGTCAGTACTCTTAATATTTTTAGATTTTCCTGTCAGGCCGTATTGTTGCCGTAACTCGTCACGATTTCTCGGTCCTCGCACAAACTTTGTCAGTCGAGATTTTACGTGGTCCGAAATTAGTTGTAATTCGTTGGACAGCATTTGCCAGACGTGTACGCTGAAAGTATCGTCCTTACGATAGTATGCTGTATCGGTAGCCACCACAAAATTGTTTACAATCTTTCGTAGTTCTGCAAGACATTTGTTCAATAGTGTGCGCCAAAACCCTCACTGATCCATCATCGTCGTCGTCATCGGCATCATCATCATCCTCATCATCTTCTTCTTCTTCGTCGTCCATCGCATCAATTTCTCTGTCAGTTGTTTTCGGAAACTGTAGGAAAATAATTTAAAATAAAAACGTTACTAATACAGTAATATAAATTTAATTAAATAAAGGGTATTTATCTGAAAATATACACTTTCAGAGTTTCAGTGTATTCGTAGTGTGTGTGTGTGTGTGTGTGTGTGTGTGTGTGTGTGTGAGAGAGAGAGAGAGAGAGAGAGAGATAGAGAGAGAGAGACAGACAGATTGGTTCTACTTACGGAATTTTCCATGACGGGTATAGTCTGGCTGTCTTGTTCCTGGTGGTGGTGGTGGTCGGCATTTGAGATAGTAGGTAACACTTGTTCGTTATCCATTTTCTTTTTCAAACTGCAGTTTAAAAAATATATATATATATATATTACAGAAGGTAAAATCCGATTATTAAAAAATAATCTTTAGTAAATTTTACAGCGTTGTGTAAAATGTATGTACTCTTTACAACGTTCTCGATTTAAGTATTCTGAGAAAAAAGTAGAACTTCGTCGATAATCTGTGTGTAACGTATCGACAAAGTCTTCTATTATAAATAGAGGAGTTACAAAACACTTTTCACACCACTTTGTACTATCCTGAATAGTATATAATAATATATCACCGTCACACACTTCTTGGTAAGGCGCAAGTGGTAAGGCGCACCAATAATCCGTTCGCCTGTTGAAGTCCCATCAGTCCTACAGATGGAGGCGGACTACAAATGGAACGTAAATTCTTCCACACAACAGATGCAGGTGTTGTTCTAAATATTGATCCGATGTATTGGGTTCAAATATCCTTTCTGCTTTGCCTGAATATTCTACGAGATTTTGCACGAAGAATTTTATATTGCTCAAGGTTTTCACTTGTCGGGTTTCTGTTGAATCTCCGCAGAGCTTTTCTACGTAGACGTAACGCCTTCCTACACTCCTCGTTCCACACCAAGGGAAGGGGGTACTGAAGTTTTTGCAATAGTTTTCTCTGCTGTTTGTAAAAAGGTTCTGAGTAAATTTTGACACTATAGTGTTTAAACAGTCATTATATTCAATGTCTGGTGATACAAATTTCATCATAATTTCCTCCCAATTTGCTTTTTTCAGGATCCAGCGCGGCAGGTGCTGATTCGGACGGGGGAAATTACGAAATGAAATATTAATGGGAGTATGATCACTGCCGTAAAGATAAGGTAATACCGACCATTTAAACTTCGTTGTCAGAATTGGACAGCAAAATGACAAGTCAACAACGGTTCAATTGCCAGTAGATGCCGCTAAATGCGTATGGGAACCGTTATTAAGAAGACATAAATTCAATTCGGACCTTATCCTCTCAATGCGTATTCCTCTAGAGTTACAGGTTGATGAACCCCCTGCAGTATGATGAGCGTTAAAATCGCCTAATAATAATATCGGCGATGGCAATTGGCATATTAAGTTACGTACTTCATGGTTTTGGAAATTGTAATTTGGTGGTAAGTATAGGCTGCAGATTATAAGATTGAATGGTACGGTTATTTGAACGGCGACAGCTTGTAAAGGAGTTACTATATTCACAAGAACCGACTCAACTGAGTTGTTAACCAGAATGGCTATACCAACTCTGGCTCTTTCCTCACCGATGAAATCTGTTCTGAAAACAGAATAATCCCTGAAACTGAAAATGTGAGATTCACGCAAGTGAGTCTCCTGAAGGCACAGTATTAAAGGCGAGATATCTCGTACAAGAACCTTCAGATCTTCAATATGGCTTCTTACCCCATTAACATTCCATTGTATCACATTATTTTTGGAACATGCAGACATTGAATTCTTAGGTTTAATATACCACTGGATTCTTTTCGGATTTACACTTTTGATTCATTGATTTATCAGAATCAATGGACATCGAATCACTACTGTGATTGATGTCCGACTCTGTAGAAATAGTAGTTTTGGAAGGGGGCATCTTGGAAGCAACTCCTTCGATTTTTTTTCCTTCTTTGTATTTTTTCTTTTTTTGACACAACCACTGGTGGGTATGTGTTTGATTTTTTAACAAAATGGGCTAGTCCAGAAGGAACGTTTTTAGACGAAGACTTTAACACTTGCGACTTAGTTCTTACGCCTAGATTGGAAGAAGATGGATTTGCTTCCGGAATTACAGGCCTTGGATTCTTTGTAAAAAGTGTTTTACTAGCTACTTTCGAAAGGTGAGTATCCTTTTCTTTTGAAGACACTTGAGAGGAAGACATTTCAGACGATTTAGACAGCGAATCGGGAATGGAACCCGCAGAAACCAGAGTTAGCAATTGAGCTACCTGTTCCGATAATGCTTTTACCGTTTTAGTTAGCTCTTCGCAATTAGCACACAATGTTTTATTACTCGACGTGGCAGCAGCAAACGATTTGCCTTCAATTATTGACTTTGAGATTTTGAACACCTCCCTTGCTTCCGAAAAAGATATCTTATACTTGGCCATGATAGTGAGAATCGCTTTCTCGTCCTTAAACTTAGGGCAGTCGAAGGAACGAGTGGGATGGTTTCCTCCACAATTGCAACACTTTGGATCATCTTTACATTGCTCACTATCATGACCATTACCGCATACCAATTACCGCATACCTGATCCTTCCGGCATGTGGAGCTAACGTGTCCAAAAACCTGGCATTTGAACCACCGTCTCGGGTTTGGAACGTATGGCCTTACCGAAAGGCGCTGGTATCCGGCATAGATGTGGTCTGGTACGGTAGGTTTACCAAAAGTCAAAATCAAAGAGGCAGTAGCTACTTTTTGCCCCTTCTCGTTATGAAAAATACGGCACACGTCTACAACTGATTCCTCTGCGAACTCTTGTTTAATCTCCTCTAGGTCGACATGGAGGAGATCTCTGCAAGTCACCACTCCCTTAGCAGAATTTAATGTTCTGTGGGGTTCCACAGAAACCTTGACGCTATCAAAAAAGGATGTCATATTTAACAGCGATAGGCTCTGCTTATCGCTGTTAGTCTGAACCAGTAAGGTCCCGTTCTGCAGCTTTTTAATTGAAGCTACGGGACCTGCTCTTCCAACTATTGCCTTATTAATCAAAAAGGGCGACACTTTAGATAAGTCCGCCCCTTCCAAAGAGTTCTTAAAAATTAAATATCTAGGAGATGGTAACTGAAGTGCTTCAGTACTCATCTCCTTGCCTCCCACATTTTCATCCTTCTCCACTAAATCAACAGACCCGTTTCACAAAGTCGAACGAGGCCTCTTTTACGGAACTTTGGCGATTTTGTTTATAATTTCCATAGTTTGTTTTACCGAGCGATTCATGAACGAAGATATTTCGAACAACTGGCACAGGGTGCACCCCGACGAACACCAGCAACCTAGGATACTCGAACTTGAGCGAGAATCCCCAATAAATTGGGGGGGAACCTCCAGATATCCTGGAGCCGAAATACATGGTCTGTCAGCACTCCAGAATATTTTAGGAATGGGTTCCGGTACACGGTTACGGTTCCCCAAACCCAAGTACCACTGGCAGCCGCCCTCTATGAATTCACAGAATGCAACCACTTGTTTCGATAGACTCAGCTATGCGCTCCGACACCCATAACTCAACATTCATGTGCTTGCCAGGCGCCTATAGGCTGCTCGGTCCCAGAACTTATCCCATCAGAAGTCCTCGGCAGTGCTAGACACACATCAGGTTCCACACACTTGGCCCCGCCAAACGAAACCGAGCAGTATCAGCACTCCAAGACGTAACGGAACAAGTACAGCAAATCCCTAAATGTACGTGTGTGTATAAGGTGTTTAAATCGTAAGTGTAGTGCTGTAAGTGTAAGTGTGTGTTAGAATCTGGTGCCGCGAGGTTCACCTAGGTCCTCTTATTAGGTGTAGCTAGTCTGCACCCCCCTGCGGGTGTGTATGTGTTTGTGTGTGAGAGAGAGTGTGTGTGTGTGTGTATCTGTGTGTTGTGTGTATGTGGTGTCAATGAGTGAGAGTAGAATGAGCTAGAGGTATGGTGGGGTCGCTAAGCCCATCGGCTGCTTTCTTCAGCTGCCTCCGCCGGCAGTTTCTGAGGATTATACATTAGTCCTGTAAAGAAATAAATAATAATTAATTAAAAAAAAAGAAGTTTAAACTAGAATAATAGAAAATTAAAAATTGTACTTGTATATGTGTATCTTTTTTTTGAGCAAGGAAGGAAGCCCCAAGCACGCTTCCCACGGTCATCGTTGGAGCCAACCATAATTTTGTAGCCTCCCCTCGGAAAATAAACGATGACTCAGGACTAATGTAGTTCCAGTTTCACGGTGTTTCCAGTGTGTTCCGTAACCACTAACTCCTTGGAAACTAGTTCATTAATCTGCGCCTCCGTAAGGATCGCTGAATATCTCTTGGGTAGAAATACTTTTTTTCGTCTCCGTCTACGTCGACCAACAGCAGAATCGAAATCCCGAATCTAGTTTTTATCAACGAAGCTTCCTTGATGCAATATTTTCTCCCGATAAATAAATCCTTTATAGAAATTGTTTCTATGTCTTTTGGCACTATCGAGTTGAAAACATCGAGCAAAGAAGAAGACGAAGAAGAAAAAGAAGAAGTATAAGCAGGCATACTTACTGAATATACCGTGCGCGTTAACTAACTCTCACTAGTATCGTGTAAAAAACACAAGTGCCAAATTACAAGAGCAATCGACTTTATATACCCTTAGAATGGCGCGACAACCAGTCCGGTGAAACGGCTCTAAAAACCTATAATAGGTGAGCGAGACAAGTCAGGCGTGGTTGACCTTTAGTATTATGCGGGTGGTATGCTGGTTCTCGAACGTCATCAGCGTGTATCCATGACAAGACAGGACATGTTAATGCCGTGTGGGCGGTGTTTAGCGAATGGCATGCGGGAGACGTGTATCCCGCCTTAACTCTAAAGTAATTGACCTTTTCGCGTAATGTAAAGAAGTTATTTTCAACCCGATTATAAATACGAGGCGTTCAAGGGCATTTACCCATTTGCCTTTTGCGCTAGACAACTGAATGATTGCTGCTCGTAAGTTGTATTTTATTCTGTCTATTGTTATCTCTCTCTCTCTCTCTCTCTCTCTCTCTCTCTCTCTCTCTCGCAAACTGTTTGTTCTTTTTTTGAATTACAGAAATAATACTGTTTGTGTTATTTGTTAAAGAAATTGTAACGATTATATATTTGAATTATATATATTTTTCTATAAAAAATAATTATTATCGCTTTTTTGTTTTTGTTTATTATAAATAACGTTTACGTCTTCGTATAATTTTTACTTTTATATAGATTCGTAGGTGTTGGTAAAAAAAAACAACTAATAATAATGTCCGCTTTTATAGTATCCAAAGTTTCGACTTATGTGAAAAAGTTCCGTCTGTACGGAACCAAAGTAACGTTTAAATTCAATCGACCGCCTTCAGGTGCTGACGAGATTCAGTGGGTCAAACAAGGTCTGATCGAACTTGTTGACATTATGACAAAAGACGCTACAGAAGAAGATCGTTTAGGGTTAGTAGGAATCCCGATAGAATAGCCCAACTCTCTGATTGGTGGATATATATATATATATATATATATATACACTAGTTGAGCTTGGATATATACGTGGCGTAGGTGTGCGTCGAAGTCACGAGGTGTCTGACCTGTGTGTTGACATCACGGTGCGTTATTAATTAATCGAATAAATAAATGTATACCAGAAAAAAAAGTTGCGCGTTTCTGGCGGGGCTCGAACCGGGGACGTTGCGCGTGTGAGGCGCATGCTATAACCACTGTACCACGGGAGCGTCTTGGGAAATTAGTGCGATTCGAGATATATGAAACGTAACGATTCGGCTCGGGTTTGCGAATCGCCATCGTGTTACGTGCCCGGGGCCTGTGGATAGCGCGTTATATAAACATATAAAGTACTTCATTCTATGACCTCTCTCTCTCTCTCTCTCTCTCTCTCTCTCTCTCTCTCTCTCTCTCTCTCTCTCTCTCTCTCTCTCTCTCTCTCTCTCTCTCTCTCTCTCTCTCTCTCTCTCTCTCTCTCTCTCTCTCTCTCTCTCTCTCTCTCTCTCTCTCTCTCTCTCTCTCTCTCTCTCTCTCTCTCTCTCTCTCTCTCTCTCTCTCTCTCTCTCTCTCTCTCTCTCTCTCTCTCTCTCTCTCTCTCTCTCTCTCTCTCTCTCTCTCTCTCTCTCTCTCTCTCTCTCTCTCTCTCTCTCTCTCTCTCTCTCTCTCTCTCTCTCTCTCTCTCTCTCTCTCTCTCTCTCTCTCTCTCTCTCTCTCTCTCTCTCTCTCTCTCTCTCTCTCTCTCTCTCTCTCTCTCTCTCTCTCTCTCTCTCTCTCTCTCTCTCTCTCTCTCTCTCTCTCTCTCTCTCTCTCTCTCTCTCTCTCTCTCTCTCTCTCTCTCTCTCTCTCTCTCTCTCTCTCTCTCTCTCTCTCTCTCTCTCTCTCTCTCTCTCTCTCTCTCTCTCTCCTCTCTCTCTCTCTCTCTCTCTCTCTCTCTCTCTCTCTCTCTCTCTCTCTCTCTCTCTCTCTCTCTCTCTCTCTCTCTCTCTCTCTCTCTCTCTCTCTCTCTCTCTCTCTCTCTCTCTCTCTCTCTCTCTCTCTCTCTCTCTCTCTCTCTCTCTCTCTCTCTCTCTCTCTCTCTCTCTCTCTCTCTCTCTCTCTCTCTCTCTCTCTCTCTCTCTCTCTCTCTCTCTCTCTCTCTCTCTCTCTCTCTCTCTCTCTCTCTCTCTCTCTCTCTCTCTCTCTCTCTCTCTCTCTCTCTCTCTCTCTCTCTCTCTCTCTCTCTCTCTCTCTCTCTCTCTCTCTCTCTCTCTCTCTCTCTCTCTCTCTCTCTCTCTCTCTCTCTCTCTCTCTCTCTCTCTCTCTCTCTCTCTCTCTCTCTCTCTCTCTCTCTCTCTCTCTCTCTCTCTCTCTCTCTCTCTCTCTCTCTCTCTCTCTCTCTCTCTCTCTCTCTCTCTCTCTCTCTCTCTCTCTCTCTCTCTCTCTCTCTCTCTCTCTCTCTCTCTCTCTCTCTCTCTCTCTCTCTCTCTCTCTCTCTCTCTCTCTCTCTCTCTCTCTCTCTCTCTCTCTCTCTCTCTCTCTCTCTCTCTCTCTCTCTCTCTCTCTCTCTCTCTCTCTCTCTCTCTCTCTCTCTCTCTCTCTCTCTCTCTCTCTCTCTCTCTCTCTCTCTCTCTCTCTCTCTCTCTCTCTCTCTCTCTCTCTCTCTCTCTCTCTCTCTCTCTCTCTCTCTCTCTCTCTCTCTCTCTCTCTCTCTCTCTCACACACACACACACACACACACACACACACACGCACTCATGTATAGGTAGATGAAAAAAAAAAACAACACCATTTCTTAAAATAATAACGTTTTTATTATCAATTATCGATTTGACACTCGAAAGATCTGGTACAATTTTTAAAAACGCAATTGCAAAAAGCTATTTCGTCTTTGCGACTAGCGCAGCACTCTACCAAATCGGGAAACGTGAAGCGGGTTCACTCTCTCTCTCTCTCTCTCTCTCTCTCTCTCCCTCTCTCTCTCTCTCTCTCTAGCCGTCGCCGTCGCCATCGTGTTACGTACGTACCCCGGGATCAGGGCAGGCGGATAGTGCGTTATATAAACATATAAAGTACTTCATTCTATGACCACCTCTCTCTCTCTCTCTCTCTCTCTCCTTCTCTCTCTCTCTCTCTCTCTCTAGCCTCCCTCGCCATCGTGTTACATGCGTAGCTCCCAGGGCCGACGGATAGTGCGATATATAAATATATAAAGTAAGTCTATCTTTGACCGCCTCTCTCCCTCGTGGAGGATGGTGTATGATATATATAATATTGGTAGTGCCTAGCCAGCTGTCGCCATCGTGTTACGTGCCTAACCTCCCGGGTTGGTCATGGTACGTACCCAACCCGTCGCCATCATGTTCGTTGTCTTGTATTTCTCTCTCTCTCTCTCTCTCTCTCTCTCTAGTGTCTTCATGTACCTTGTCAAACCTTTGGTGCTATCATGGTACGTGCCCAACCCATTGCCATTACGTATCACGCTCGGCCAATTCCGTCATCATAATACGTACCCAACCCGCGTCGCCATCATCTTCGCTGCCTAGCCATTGGTGCCGTCATCATCGTACGAGCCCTATCTGTGGTAGCAACATGCCCCCTCCGTAGACTGACCTGGCCCTCGACTTTGACTTTGACATTACCCCGAACCTAGACGTCCTGGACACTGTCATGTTGGACTGTATATTAGAGTCGTTATCCCCCGACATGACCCTTAATACCCCTGCTCCTCCTCCTCCACCTCCTTCTGCTCCTTGAATCCGAGGAGCAGCGTAGAAATGGCCCTTTTCAGGGCTCACATAAACATATTCACGATTGTCCTCTGTGTTTGTACACGGGGTTGGAACCGTCGTACGAGGTGGTGAAGCCTCCGTCGTAGCCCACATTACAATCCGGTGTTAAGCAGAAGGCTTAACCCCTTGAGGGAGTAGCCCCAAACCATCGCTACTCCCGGTGACTACCACTCCATGACAAAATTGTAGTCTCCCAAAAATTTTTTTTTTTATTTATATTTTTAATTTTTTTTTTTTGTATTTTTACTTTTTTTTAGGTTATTACAATAAAAGATTACACCGTCAGCGTAGCGTACGCGCACGCGCGCAAAACAGAATCAACTCCACACCAGTCACACACAAAACCCAGGTTTACGGGAGAATTAACTCCGCGCCAGTGACCTCCAAAAACACACACACACAACCTAGGTTTACGGGAGAATTAACTCAGCGCCGGTGACCTCCAAACAAACATCTCTTTGGTTTACGGGAGAATTAACTCCACGCCAGTGACCTCCACACACACACGTCTCTTTGGTTTACGGGAGAATTAACTCCGAGCCAGTGACCTCCACACACACACACACACACACACGTCTCTTTGGTTTAAGGGAGAATTAACTCCGCGCCAGTGACCTCCTAGACATAAGCGCGCGCGCTCGCGTACACTAAGCATCGAGTAAATCGTAATAATGTTTCGCGCTCTGCAGAGCGCACTTACTAATATCGCTATTATGACGGGGTAATATGCATTTAAAATATGTACATTCGACGTCATTATCCAACGTTTCGGGTAATTCCAAAACGTTCGGATGGTAACGGCGTAAAAATTGCGCTTTTTCCGCTCCTTTAGTGTACAAAGTGGAAAAAGGTCGGAACATCTCGCGTACGACGTTCTCGTCGAACGGTATATCGCCGTCTGCCCATTCTATACAGTGAAAGTATTCGCGTAACCAGTGAGCGATTTTCTTACTCTTTTCGTTCAGCGTGTGAACACCGTAAGGCGATTTGAAAATCGTAACCGCGTACGAGAAACGGCTGACAACGGCCAATTCTTTCACTATATACTCGCCGCAATTGTCTACGTACGCGTGAAATTCAACTACCGCTCGCCGGTTCTGCTGCAGCATGTTTTTTGAATAAGACCAGTTCGTCGTACAAACGGTCCGCTTCGGGCAGACTACCGGATACGGGTTCGCCGTCGCCGTTGCCGGCCAGACACTCGATGATGTACGCGATCAAATCTTTTTCGTTATAAAACAATTCTTTGATACGACGCGTCACCAGAGGCAAACTGTCGGCGAACAATTTCCACTCGTCGGCGGTCAACGAAACGGTATGCGGACCGCTACCGACGCCGACGCCGCTGTACAACTGAACGTATCTCTTACCGAACACATTCCGGACAATCACGTGACCTTGACTGAATTTAAATTTTGTCGAAGCGGTCGAAGCAGCAGCAGCCGCGGCTGCCGACGTTATATTCGTCAGTTCGTTCAGCAACTCGTTGAACGTGAAATAGGTGAAGAAAACGAATTTATTTTTACCCGACTGCACCAAAACGCCCAGCTCGTGTGCGGCGTGCTGGAAAAGACGGGTCACGATAAATTTACTGCAATCGCTGTTTAAAAAATTCACCGTTTTCAAATAAATACCTAAAGGCAAGTTTGGTGGCATCGTACGTCTTGTAGACTGCTGGCGATCCACGTCCATACGCTCCATGACTCGCACTGAGCGCTGTAACACTCATCTCGCACCTACCTCACTTCTCCCCACTCCTCCTCATCCCTACCAGCCTAAAAACCCGCTATATTCTTAATAGCGCCTGTGAGTAGGGAATAGCTCATGTGCTTATCGTAAAAGATAACGCAATAGGCCGTCGTATTGGCGGGAAAATTATCGGAAGCTTCGATTTCCAGTTTCACGTGGACAGGTCCCGACCTGAACGAATCTTTGTGCTTGGAACAATCGATTACGAAAATCGGTGTTTTTCACAGATAAGAAAAATATCTATAATTATGCAAAACAAAAGTCATTTCTTTATTTGTCATATCAAAGTAATTATATTTTAAAAAGTTTATCTTTTGTAATTCCGATAAAAAAACAAACACTTCAAGAGTCAAAGGCACGTTATCATTTCTAAGTTTATCTATTACGTCTATTGGTATCAAAACACTCCCGACATCAGGCTCGCCGCTATCTGCTAACATGTGTACATCCGGTGATTGCGTGGTAGTAGATAACGGTGTCTCTGCTGTTGTAGACGTTTGGATGACCTCGTTGTTCTCCGACTTGTGTTTTTTCTTCTTTCTTAATTGCTATGCTTTTTTCTTTGGTGCCGCACTCGCCATGCCCTTGTAGCCCAACATATATGTATGGTCTGCGTGCAATTGAATCCAATCTGTAGAGCCGGTGTAGATATTGTGCGCATTGCCCAATGAGTGATTTGGCAATAGGAAATCGTACGAATATTCCAGTTCGATACGAGTGTCTATTTTATAGATAACATTTATGTCCTGTATATCATAATCAGTAGGTGTTAGAGAAAACTGTGAACAGGTAAGACTCCTACGTGCAGGCTGGGCGGCATAAAGCCTCCCGCAGGTTCGTTGAACCCGTGGAAGCACCCCGGCATGTTCAATATAACTCCAATAGGGACACCTGAATGGACCTCCGTTAGTTGTGGTGCTGACAACAGACGGCTTCAACATAAAATCCGTAGAGTCCTGCGTTAGTGTGATATCCTTACGCCCTACGGGTTTATTACCATAGTTTAATTTAGTTTGCGCCTCTGTATATGCAGGTAGGGCTGCTTGCGGATTCAGACAGGATACCTGCGGATTGTACGTCCAAGCTACGCTTGGGTTATTCATAGAATTTTCCAGATTATAAATATTCAGACATTTCATTATTTCAGGTAAACCGGGTGCGTCTGTTATGTCTATAGTATTTTGACAATAATACGTCAAAATGGTTGAACGTTGCCGAATTGGCATCCTATCTGTTCGAGGGTAAGGGCTTTGCCTCTGCCCAGGCATATTAACGCCATACCAATGGGACCAATCGTCCTTATTAATTTTTTCGGCCGCCGTCGGAACGCACGGCTTGCTCACGTCCACCTGATAATGTAAATTGATGCCATGAAACGCGTTGTTCAGTCCGTGTGCGTGCACACCCTGTACAAAAAAGATTGGAATTAACCGAATTAATGCCAGCACTATTTGTAATGAAAGGCGTACGGAATCCCAATGGTTGCACCACCGTATCGCATTGTTTAATCTTCGTATTAAATGGCAGATTACGAAACTCGGTTTCGGTAAGGTACCATGGCAAAGGTGACACGGCACTTGTGCAAATGGTGTTGTAGTTACGAACTGTCCTGTAGTTGTATCTCTTCTATTGCCACTTAACATTTTGAACTGATAACCCTTAGAATACATTAATCTATGATGTGTAAAGACCAAAGTCCCTTTCTTTGAAATTACTTATCGGGTGATGAATGTTTATCCCATGTCCGGAGCTGTTAGATTGGAATGCAACGAACGCGATTCCGACTGTTTGTTCGCTGCCTCAGATATATCCATTTCCTCTTCATTTCCTGTCCGCTTTATCTTTTAGCCGCCGGCTCGTCTGAGGCACCGGCGATATCAGTACGTGA
This sequence comes from Callitettix versicolor, assembly GCA_022606455.1. Classification (NCBI taxonomy): domain Eukaryota; kingdom Metazoa; phylum Arthropoda; class Insecta; order Hemiptera; family Cercopidae; genus Callitettix; species Callitettix versicolor. The sequence continues at coordinate 85,841 of JAJIZJ010000799.1, forward strand.
GCCAGACATCGGTTTGTTTGGCGATGGCGATTCCACAGATACAGGTGTGTCTCCCTTTACAGGTGATTCCGAATCTGGTCATGGGCGTTTTCTATTTGCTGTGTTAGGTACTGCACGCCCGCAACACTCTCGAACAAATACTTAATACCGAGTCCGGCAGCACCGATAGCAGAATGATAATTACGATTAATAAGAGTATCTTTAACAAAAGCACCAATTGCGCGTCGGTCCGCACTTCTAATATCGTCACTATCGGTCGCGAGTTCGTAAGCCCAATCGTGTTGTTCCGCGATCTTATCATCACTATCGACCGGCGCACCGTTCTGAACTGGATTACCCGGTCCGAGATAATTATGCCCCAGAAAGTTCATGCACACTACTGCTAATGAAGGTGGGCAGGTGCCTTATATACTCATTTTTGTGTGCATAGCCGCTCTGCAACTCAGGCTTGGCAGCCTGCACTGCTTATTTGCCCCCTGGCTTCGCCAGATCTGCCATGCCACTTGCCTGCGAGCAACGGCGCCACGAATAACGTTACGTAGCTAACGTAAAAATGACGTAATTTATGACGTCACGGATTAATGACGTAATAGATAAGATAAGATATGACGTAACTGATAAGATATGACGTGATATATGACGTAATTGATACATTAGCTACTGGTTAGGTAACCCGTTAGCTACGTAACGTTATTCTTCCCAACTTCCTACCCGCAAGGTTGCTCGGCAGGCAAGTGGCATGGCAGATCTGGCGAAGCCAGGGGCAAGTAAGCAGTGCAGGCTGCCAAGCCTAGTTGCAGGCGGCCTTGGCACGTGTACATGCGGACCAATGAACTTTAACCACGATAACGTATTATCACATGTGTCTGCTGCCTTGATGTCTGGCCACTTGAACTAATATATATTCCGGTTTTGGAGTGTCGATAGGCCTATTAATCTGTATATAACCCGCGGCCCGTGCCAGGACGCCATTATACGTGTTTATTGTGTTTTGACGTTAACCATGCCAAGACAAGAGAGTGCTGCTGAAAAGACGGATTTTTTTGAAAAGTCTAATAGTTCCGACGTCGAAATTCGCGATATTCATAATATCAGTTCCGGTGACGAGTCCGAGGCGGAATGCAAAACAGCGAAGAACAGTGCGTCGGCAGTGAATGCATGTACGGAAGAGGGCCGGGCGGGCACCAGTTCTGCCAATATTGCTTCGTCCGCCGGCAGCGACAAGAAGAAGAAATCCGTTACACAGAGGAAGCGACGGGCGAACGGGCCGCCGTTAGCAGATGGGCTGCTGCCGCACAACACCTTCTCGACGGCTCCGACGATGGAACGCATTCAGCTGACTCTGGATCAGGTGCCTCTGGTCCCGCCGCCAAAAAAATCAAGATTTGCGATTCCTGTAATCACGCCGCCGACGACACCGACGCCACTACTTCACAGCTTTCGCGACCTGATTCTACCGCTCAACCTGTACCTAACAGCCATCATGACGATCCTGCCAGCGTGGAACGCCTTCCTAGAAACGACTCAGCTGGAGGACTACTACCTCGAGCACGTCCACAGTTGTCTGATGACCTGGCTGCAGGCAGCGTCCTCGAGCCTTGGTCAACCATTGTTGGCCGAATGCATTGTCTTGACCCAGAACGAAGACTGGTGCAAGACATTGTTCGATTCGAGGACAATGACCATCTTGCGTGCCTGCTTCAGGAGTTCAGGAGCCGGGACATCCACTGCCGACTGTATTCCAGACGTGAGGCTGCAGACGACATCTTCTATATCATCAGTGCCCATTACAAACAGAACTTCAACCACCTTCACGTGTATCACTCCTGCACCTGGGCCAACCGGAACTGTACGTGCCGCCGTTACAGCTGGTACGGCCGCGTTAATGCTTACAGGCGACCCGCTAGAATCGGCTCCATCTCGAAGCGCGATGCATATGCCATCCTGCGTTACCTGGGTCAGGACGGGAGGGAGATCCAGGAAATACGAGCAGGCGAATCCGTCTGGCGATTTCCTGGTAGACCTCAAGGTCTATCCGTTGGAGGAACTTCAGGGGAAAATTGCGGAGCCGCAGGAATGGTGGAGGAATTCATTATTCCGTGGCAAAGTAATTGTTCCACACTCGACCCCGGGGAACCATCTCATAAACCCCACATGGCAAAAAGTCTGCGCCCTCACCAAAGATTGATAAATCTGTTAAAGGGGCAGCAGGACCAACACCCGCGAAATTAACGGTTGAGGACTTAGCCGCAGTTCTATTAGATCACGGTTGTTCGCCTATCGAGCGATTGTGCACGTCACAATCCTGGATAGACAACAAAAATTGCAAAATTTACGCGCTAGCGATAGGATTGTGGAAACGTCAATAATGAAAGTTAAATTACAAATGCGGCATTGAGGACCGAAGACTTTATGCGTCACTTCCAATCTACTGAACCGCTGTTTCAAGCGGACAGTAGGTCGAATTTTGATCACACATATATATCTATCGCGGAATCATTATTTTATTTGGGAGCACTATTGTATTTTCAATTTGAAAAACCGCGAACGTAATATCATTTCTTGCTACGTGCGCGCGCATCTGCGATCGTGAGAACGGTAAACGTAATGCGCTGTGCATACAGGGCCCATCTAACGCCGGGAAGACCTTTTTCTTAGACGCTTTGACATCATTTTTTCTTAACAGGGGTTGTATGAAGAATCCTAGTGGGGTGAGCGATTCGCGTTCCAGGAATGCGTAAACAGACGCGTGATTTTCTGGGACGAGGCACGTCTAGACCCGGCCTACGCGGACAATATAAAATGCCTTCTGTCTGGTAATTCATTCACCTGTGCGGTGAAATTTCAGTCGGACGCAGCGCTTTGGGAAACACCCGTGTTTATAGCCAGCAATAACAACGTATTTCCCAACCAAGACGCGTTCAATAATCGCATATGTAGCTACTCGTGGAAAACGGCACCTCTGTTGCGGACCCTAGCAGGAAAGAAAATACATCCGATCGCCGTAGGACAACTGCTGCTGTGGGCAGCGAAAAATCCACATTATAATTATACCTATGTTATACACTATATGAAGAGAGCATGTAAGGTGATGAAAGAAAATACGTTTGATTAATATTTGTATATTATTTTAGTTCTGTCAATAAATGTTGTTTTACATTAAGGTATATCATCTTATTATGCCCGCTAACACTCTTTTACAATTATCCCACAGATAAGAAAATATCTATAATTATGCAAAACAAAAGTCATTTCTTTATTTGTCATATCAAAGTAATTATATTTTAAAAGTTTATCTTTGTAATTCCGATAAAGAAACAAACACTTCAAGAGTCAAAGGCACGTTATCATTTCTAAGTTTATCTATTACGTCTATTGGTATCAAAACACTCCCGACATCAGGCTCGCCGCCATCTGCTAACATGTGTACATCCGGTGATTGCGTGGTAGTAGATAACGGTGTCTCTGCTGTTGTAGACGTTTGATGACCTCGTTGTTCTCCGACTTGTGTTTTTCTTTCTTTCTTAATTGCTATGCTTTTTCTTTGGTGCCGCACTGCCATGCCCTTGTAGCCCAACATATATGTATGGTCTGCGTGCAATTGAATCCAATCTGTAGAGCCGGTGTAGATATTGTGCGCATTGCCCAATGAGTGATTTGGCAATAGGAAATCGTACGAATATTCCAGTTCGATACGAGTGTCTATTTTATAGATAACATTTATGTCCTGTATATCATAATCAGTAGGTGTTAGAGAAAACTGTGAACAGGTAAGACTCTACGTGCAGGCTGGGCGGCATAAAGCCTCCTGCAGGTTCGTTGAACCCGTGGGAAGCACCCCGGCATGTTCAATATAACTCCAATAGGGACACCTGAATGGACCTCCGTTAGTTGTGGTGCTGACAACAGACGGCTTTCAACATAAAATCCGTAGAGTCCTGCGTTAGTGTGATATCCTTACGCCCTACGGGTTTATTACCATAGTTTAATTTAGTTTGCGCCTCTGTATATGCAGGTAGGGCTGCTTGCGGATTCAGACAGGATACCTGCGGATTGTACGTCCAAGCTACGCTTGGGTTATTCATAGAATTTTCCAGATTATAAATATTCAGACATTTCATTATTTCAGGTAAACCGGGTGCGTCTGTTATGTCTATAGTATTTTGACAATAATACGTCAAAAATGGTTGAACGTTGCCGAATTGGCATCCTATCTGTTCGAGGGTAAGGGCTTTGCCCTGCCCAGGCATATTAACGCCATACCAATGGGACCAATCGTCCTTATTAATTTTTTCGGCCGCCGTCGGAACGCACGGCTTGCTCACGTCCACCTGATAATGTAAATTGATGCCATGAAACGCGTTGTTCAGTCCGTGTGCGTGCACACCCTGTACAAAAAGATTGGAATTAACCGAATTAATGCCAGCACTATTTGTAATGAAAGGCGTACGGAATCCCAATGGTTGCACCACCGTATCGCATTGTTTAATCTTCGTATTAAATGGCAGATTACGAAACTCGGTTTCGGTAAGGTACCATGGCAAAGGTGACACGGCACTTGTGCAAATGGTGTTGTAGTTACGAACTGTCCTGTAGTTGTATCTCTTCTATTGCCACTTAACATTTTGAACTGATAACCCTTAGAATACATTAATCTATGATGTGTAAAGACCAAAGTCCCTTTCTTGAAATTACTTATCGGGTGATGAATGTTTATCCCATGTCCGGAGCTGTTAGGATTGGAATGCAACGAACGCGATTCCGACTGTTTGTTCGCTGCCTCAGATATATCCATTTCCTCTTCATTTTCTGTCCGCTTTATCTTTTTAGCCGCCGGCTCGTCTGAGGCACCGGCGATATCAGTACGTGAGCCAGACATCGGTTTGTTTGGCGATGGCGATTTCACAGATACAGGTGTGTCTCCTTTACAGGTGATTCCGAATCTGGTCCTGGGCGTTTTCTATTTGCTGTGTTAGGGTACTGCACGCCCGCAACACTCTCGAACAAATACTTAATACCGAGTCCGGCAGCACCGATAGCAGAATGATAATTACGATTAATAAGAGTATCTTTAACAAAAGCACCAATTGCGCGTCGGTCCGCACTTTAATATCGTCACTATCGGTCGCGAGTTCGTAAGCCCAATCGTGTTGTTCCGCGATCTTATCATCACTATCGACCGGCGCACCGTTCTGAACTGGATTACCCGGTCCGAGATAATTATGCCCCGGAAAGTTCATGCACACTACTGCTAATGCAGGGGGCAGGTGCCTTATATACTCATTTTTGTGCCAAGGCCGCCTGCAACTAGGCTTATGGCAGCCTGCACTGCTTACTTGCCCCTGGCTTCGCCAGATCTGCCATGCCACTTGCCTGCGAGCAACGGCGCCACGAATAACGTTACGTAGCTAACGTAAAAATGACGTAATTTATGACGTCGCGGATTAATGACGTAATAGATAAGATAAGATATGACGTAACTGATAAGATATGACGTGATATATGACGTAATTGATACATTAGCTACTGGTTAGGTAACCCGTTAGCTACGTAACGTTATTCTTCCCAACTTCCTACCCGCAAGGTTGCTCGGCAGGCAAGTGGCATGGCAGATCTGGCGAAGCCAGGGGCAAGTAAGCAGTGCAGGCTGCCGCTTCAGTTGCAGGCGGCCTTGGCACGTGTACATGCGGACCAATGAACTTTAACCACGATAACGTATTATCACATGTGTCTGCTGCCTTGATGTCTGGCCACTTGAACTAATATATATTCCGGTTTTGGAGTGTCGATAGGCCTATTAATCTGTATATAACCCGCGGCCCGTGCCAGGGACGCCATTATACGTGTTTATTGTGTTTTGACGTTAACCATGCCAAGACAAGAGAGTGCTGCTGAAAAGACGGATTTTTTTGAAAAGTCTAATAGTTCCGACGTCGAAATTCGCGATATTCATAATATCAGTTCCGGTGACGAGTCCGAGGCGGAATGCAAAACAGCGAAGAACAGTGCGTCGGCAGTGAATGCATGTACGGAAGAGGGCCGGGCGGGCACCAGTTCTGCCAATATTGCTTCGTCCGCCGGCAGCGACAAGAAGAAGAAATCCGTTACACAGAGGAAGCGACGGGCGAACGGGCCGCCGTTAGCAGATGGGCTGCTGCCGCACAACACCTTCTCGACGGCTCCGACGATGGAACGCGGTCAGCTGACTCTGGATCAGGTGCCTCTGGTCCCGCCGCCAAAAATCAAGATTTGCGATTCCTGTAATCACGCCGCCGACGACACCGACGCCACTACTTCACAGCTTTCGCGACCTGATTCTACCGCTCAACCTGTACCTAACAGCCATCATGACGATCCTGCCAGCGTGGAACGCCTTCCTAGAAACGACTCAGCTGGAGGACTACTACCTCGAGCACGTCCACAGTTGTCTGATGACCTGGCTGCAGGCAGCGTCCTCGAGCCTTGGTCAACCATTGTTGGCCGAATGCATTGTCTTGACCCAGAACGAAGACTGGTGCAAGACATTGTTCGATTCGAGGACAATGACCATCTTGAGTGCCTGCTTCAGGAGTTCAGGAGCCGGGACATCCACTGCCGACTGTATTCCAGACGTGAGGCTGCAGACGACATCTTCTATATCATCAGTGCCCATTACAAACAGAACTTCAACCACCTTCACGTGTATCACTCCTGCACCTGGGCCAACCGGAACTGTACGTGCCGCCGTTACAGCTGGTACGGCCGCGTTAATGCTTACAGGCGACCCGCTAGAATCGGCTCCATCTCGAAGCGCGATGCATATGCCATCCTGCGTTACCTGGGTCAGGACGGGAGGGAGATCCAGGAAATACGAGCAGGCGAATCCGTCTGGCGATTTCCTGGTAGACCTCAAGGTCTATCCGTTGGAGGAACTTCAGGGGAAAATTGCGGAGCCGCAGGAATGGTGGAGGAATTCATTATTCCGTGGCAAAGTAATTGTTCCACACTCGACCCCGGGGAACCATCTCATAAACCCCACATGGCAAAAAGTCTGCGCCCTCACCAAAGATTGATAAATCTGTTAAAGGGGCAGCAGGACCAACACCCGCGAAATTAACGGTTGAGGACTTAGCCGCAGTTCTATTAGATCACGGTTGTTCGCCTATCGAGCGATTGTGCACGTCACAATCCTGGATAGACAAAAAAAATTGCAAAATTTACGCGCTAGCGATAGGATTGTGGAAACGTCAATAATGAAAGTTAAATTACAAATGCGGCATTGAGGACCGAAGACTTTATGCGTCACTTTCCAATCTACTGAACCGCTGTTTCAAGCGGACAGTAGGTCGAATTTTGATCACACATATATATCTATCGCGGAATCATTATTTTATTTGGGAGCACTATTGTATTTTCAATTTGAAAACCGCGAACGTAATATCATTTCTTGCTACGTGCGCGCGCATCTGCGATCGTGAGAACGGTAAACGTAATGCGCTGTGCATACAGGGCCCATCTAACGCCGGGAAGACCTTTTTCTTAGACGCTTTGACATCATTTTTTCTTAACAGGGGTTGTATGAAGAATCCTAGTGGGGTGAGCGATTCGCGTTCCAGGAATGCGTAAACAGACGCGTGATTTTCTGGGACGAGGCACGTTCAGACCCGGCCTACGCGGACAATATAAAATGCCTTCTGTCTGGTAATTCATTCACCTGTGCGGTGAAATTTCAGTCGGACGCAGCGCTTTGGGAAACACCCGTGTTTATAGCCAGCAATAACAACGTATTTCCCAACCAAGACGCGTTCAATAATCGCATATGTAGCTACTCGTGGAAAACGGCACTCTGTTGCGGACCCTAGCAGGAAAGAAAATACATCCGATCGCCGTAGGACAACTGCTGCTGTGGGCAGCGAAAATCCACATTATAATTATACCTATGTTATACATTATATGAAGAGAGCATGTAAGGTGATGAAAGAAAATACGTTTGATTAATATTTGTATATTATTTTAGTTCTGTCAATAAATGTTGTTTTACATTAAGGTATATCATCTTATTATGCCCGCTAACACTCCTTTTACAATTATCCCACAGATAAGAAAAATATCTATAATTATGCAAAACAAAAGTCATTTCTTTATTTGTCATATCAAAGTAATTATATTTTAAAAAGTTTATCTTTGTAATTCCGATAAAGAAACAAACACTTCAAGAGTCAAAGGCACGTTATCATTTCTAAGTTTATCTATTACGTCTATTGGTATCAAAACACTCCTGACATCAGGCTCGCCGCCATCTGCTAACATGTGTACATCCGGTGATTGCGTGGTAGTAGATAACGGTGTCTCTGCTGTTGTAGACGTTTGATGACCTCGTTGTTCTCCGACTTGTGTTTTTCTTTCTTTCTTAATTGCTATGCTTTTTCTTTGGTGCCGCACTGCCATGCCCTTTGTAGCCCAACATATATGTATGGTCTGCGTGCAATTGAATCCAATCTGTAGAGCCGGTGTAGATATTGTGCGCATTGCCCAATGAGTGATTTGGCAATAGGAAATCGTACGAATATTCCAGTTCGATACGAGTGTCTATTTTATAGATAACATTTATGTCCTGTATATCATAATCAGTAGGTGTTAGAGAAAAACTGTGAACAGGTAAGACTCCTACGTGCAGGCTGGGCGGCATAAAGCCTCCTGCAGGTTCGTTGAACCCGTGGAAGCACCCCGGCATGTTCAATATAACTCCAATAGGGACACCTGAATGGACCTCCGTTAGTTGTGGTGCTGACAACAGACGGCTTCAACATAAAATCCGTAGAGTCCTGCGTTAGTGTGATATCCTTACGCCCTACGGGTTTATTACCATAGTTTAATTTAGTTTGCGCTCTGTATATGCAGGTAGGGCTGCTTGCGGATTCAGACAGGATACCTGGTGGATTGTACGTCCAAGCTACGCTTGGGTTATTCATAGAATTTTCCAGATTATAAATATTCAGACATTTCATTATTTCAGGTAAACCGGGTGCGTCTGTTATGTCTATAGTATTTTGACAATAATACGTCAAAATGGTTGAACGTTGCCGAATTGGCATCCTATCTGTTCGAGGGTAAGGGCTTTGCCCTGCCCAGGCATATTAACGCCATACCAATGGGACCAATCGTCCTTATTAATTTTTTCGGCCGCCGTCGGAACGCACGGCTTGCTCACGTCCACCTGATAATGTAAATTGATGCCATGAAACGCGTTGTTCAGTCCGTGTGCGTGCACACCCTGTACAAAAAGATTGGAATTAACCAAATTAATGCCAGCACTATTTGTAATGAAAGGCGTACGGAATCCCAATGGTTGCACCACCGTATCGCATTGTTTAATCTTCGTATTAAATGGCAGATTACGAAACTCGGTTTCGGTAAGGTACCATGGCAAAAAGGTGACACGGCACTTGTGCAAATGGTGTTGTAGTTACGAACTGTCCTGTAGTTGTATCTCTTCTATTGCCACTTAACATTTTGAACTGATAACCCTTAGAATACATTAATCTATGATGTGTAAAGACCAAAGTCCTTTCTTGAAATTACTTATCGGGTGATGAATGTTTATCCCATGTCCGGAGCTGTTAGGATTGGAATGCAACGAACGCGATTCCGACTGTTTGTTCGCTGCCTCAGATATATCCATTTCCTCTTCATTTCCTGTCCGCTTTATCTTTTTAGCCGCCGGCTCGTCTGAGGCACCGGCGATATCAGTACGTGAGCCAGACATCGGTTTGTTTGGCGATGGCGATTCCACAGATACAGGTGTGTCTCCTTTTTACAGGTGATTCCGAATCTGGTCCTGGGCGTTTTCTATTTGCTGTGTTAGGGTACTGCACGCCCGCAACACTCTCGAACAAATACTTAATACCGAGTCCGGCAGCACCGATAGCAGAATGATAATTACGATTAATAAGAGTATCTTTAACAAAAGCACCAATTGCGCGTCGGTCCGCACTTCTAATATCGTCACTATCGGTCGCGAGTTCGTAAGCCCAATCGTGTTGTTCCGCGATCTTATCATCACTATCGACCGGCGCACCGTTCTGAACTGGATTACCCGGTCCGAGATAATTATGCCCCGGAAAGTTCATGCACACTACTGCTAATGCAGGTGGGCAGGTGCCTTATATACTCATTTTTGTGCCAAGGCCGCCCGCAACTAGGCTTGGCAGCCTGCACTGCTTATTTGCCCCTGGCTTCGCCAGATCTGCCATGCCACTTGCCTGCGAGCAACGGCGCCACGAATAACGTTACGTAGCTAACGTAAAATGACGTAATTTATGACGTCGCGGATTAATGACGTAATAGATAAGATAAGATATGACGTAACTGATAAGATATGACGTGATATATGACGTAATTGATACATTAGCTACTGGTTAGGTAACCCGTTAGCTACGTAACGTTATTCTTCCCAACTTCTCACCCGCAAGGTTGCTCGGCAGGCAAGTGGCATGGCAGATCTGGCGAAGCCAGGGGCAAGTAAGCAGTGCAGGCTGCCGCTTCTAGTTGCAGGCGGCCTTGGCACGTGTACATGCGGACCAATGAACTTTAACCACGATAACGTATTATCACATGTGTCTGCTGCCTTGATGTCTGGCCACTTGAACTAATATATATTCCGGTTTTGGAGTGTCGATAGGCCTATTAATTCAGTATATAACCCCGCGGCCCGTGCCAGGGACGCCATTATACGTGTTTATTGTGTTTTGACGTTAACCATGCCAAGACAAGAGAGTGCTGAAAAGACGATTTTTTTGAAAAGTCTAATAGTTCCGACGTCGAAATTCGCGATATTCATAATATCAGTTCCGGTGACGAGTCCGAGGCGGAATGCAAAACAGCGAAGAACAGTGCGTCGGCAGTGAATGCATGTACGGAAGAGGGCCGGGCGGGCACCAGTTCTGCCAATATTGCTTCGTCCGCCGGCAGCGACAAGAAGAAGAAATCCGTTACACAGAGGAAGCGACGGGCGAACGGGCCGCCGTTAGCAGATGGGCTGCTGCCGCACAACACCTTCTCGACGGCTCCGACGATGGAACGCGGTCAGCTGACTCTGGATCAGGTGCCTCTGGTCCCGCCGCCAAAAAATCAAGATTTGCGATTCTGTAATCACGCCGCCGACGACACCGACGCCACTACTTCACAGCTTTCGCGACCTGATTCTACCGCTCAACCTGTACCTAACAGCCATCATGACGATCCTGCCAGCGTGGAACGCCTTCCAGAAACGACTCAGCTGGAGGACTACTACCTCGAGCACGTCCACAGTTGTCTGATGACCTGGCTGCAGGCAGCGTCCTCGAGCCTTGGTCAACCATTGTTGGCCGAATGCATTGTCTTGACCCAGAACGAAGACTGGTGCAAGACATTGTTCGATTCGAGGACAATGACCATCTTGCGTGCCTGCTTCAGGAGTTCAGGAGCCGGACATCCACTGCCGACTGTATTCCAGACGTGAGGCTGCAGACGACATCTTCTATATCATCAGTGCCCCATTACAAACAGAACTTCAACCACCTTCACGTGTATCACTCCTGCACCTGGGCCAACCGGAACTGCACGTGCCGCCGTTACAGCTGGTACGGCCGCGTTAATGCTTACAGGCGACCCGCCAGAATCGGCTCCATCTCGAAGCGCGATGCATTATGCCATCCTGCGTTACCTGGGTCAGGACAGGAGGGAGATCCAGGAAATACGAGCAGGCGAATCCGTCTGGCGATTTCCTGGTAGACCTCAAGGTCTATCCGTTGGAGGAACTTCAGGGGAAAATTGCCGGAGCCGCAGGAATGGTGGAGGAATTCATTATTCCGTGGCAAAGCAATTGTTCCACACTCGACCCCGGGGAACCATCTCATAAACCCCACATGGCAAAAGTCTGCGCCTCACCAAAAGATTGATAAATCTGTTAAAGGGGCAGCAGGACCAACACCCGCGAAATTAACGGTTGAGGACTTTGCAGTTCTATTAGATCACGGTTGTTCGCCTATCGAGCGATTGTGCACGTCACAATCCTGGATAGACAACAAAATTGCAAAATTTACGCGCTGAAGCGATAAGATTGTGGAAACGTCAATAATGAAAGTTAAATTACAAATGCGGCATTGAGGACCTGGAAGACTTTATATGTCATCTAATCTACTGAACCGCTGTTTCAAGCGGACAGTAGGTCGAATTTGATCACACATATATATCTATCGCGGAATCATTATTTTATTTGGGAGCACTATTGTATTTTCAATTTGAAAAACGCGAACGTAATATCATTTCTTGCTACGTACGCGCGCATCTGCGATCGTGAGAACGGTAAACGTAATGCGCTGTGCATACAGGGCCCATCTAACGCCGGGAAGACCTTTTTTCAGACGCTTTGACATCATTTTTTCTAACAGGGGTTGTATGAAGAATCCTAGTGGGGTGAGCGATTCGCGTTCCAGGAATGCGTAAACAGACGCGTGATTTTCTGGGACGAGGCACGTCTAGACCCGGCCTACGCGGACAATATAAAATGCCTTCTGTCTGGTAATTCATTCACCGGTGTGGTGAAATTTCAGTCGGACGCAGCGCTTTGGGAAACACCCGTGTTTATAGCCAGCAATAACAACGTATTTCCCAACCAAGACGCGTTCAATAATCGCATGTAGCTACTCGTGAAAACGGCACCTCTGTTGCGGACCTAGCAAGAAAAATACATCCGATCGCCATTGGACAACTGCTGCTGTGGGCAGCGAAAAATCCACATTATAATTATACCTATGTTATACACTATATGAAGAGAGTATGTAAGGTGATGAAAGAAAATACGTTTGATTAATATTTGTATATTATTTTAGTTCTGTCAATAAATGTTGTTTTACATTAAGGTATATCATCTTATTATGCCCGCTAACACTCCTTTTACAATTATCCCACAGATAAGAAAAATATCTATAATTATAAAACAAAAGTCATTTCTTTATTTGTCATATCAAAGTAATTATATTTTAAAAGTTTATCTTTGTAATTCCTGATAAAGAAACAAACACTTCCAGAGTCAAAGGCACGTTATCATTTCTAAGTTTATCTATTACGTCTATTGGTATCAAAAACACTCCCGACATCAGGCTCGCCGCTATCTGCCAACATGTGTACATCCGGTGATTGCGTGGTAGTAGATAACGGTGTCTCTGCTATTGTAGACGTTTGGATGACCTCGTTGTTCTCCGACTTGTGTTTTTTTTTCTTTCTTAATTGCTATGCTTTTTTTTTGGTGCCGCACTCGCCATGCCCTTGTAGCCCAACATATATATATGGTCTGCGTGCAATTGAATCCAATCTGTAGAGCCGGTGTAGATATTGTGCGCATTGCCCAATGAGTGATTTGGCAATAGGAAATCGTACGAATATTCCAGTTCGATACGAGTGTCTATTTTATAGATAACATTTATGTCCTGTATATCATAATCAGTAGGTGTTAGAGAAAACTGTGGAACAGGTAAGACTCCTACGTGCAGGCTGAGGGCATAAAGCCTCCCGCAGGTTCGTTGAACCCAATGGGAAGCACCCCGGCATGTTCAATATAACTCCAGCCAAGGGACACCTGAATGGACCTCCGTTAGTTGTGGTGCTGACAACGGGCGGCTTCAACATAAAATCCGTAGAGTCCTGCGTTAGTGTGATATCCTTACGCCCTACGGGTTTATTACCATAGTTTAATTTAGTTTGCGCCTCTGTATATATGCAGGTAGGGCTGCTTGCAGATTCAGACAGGATACCTGCGGATTGTACGTCCAAGCTACGCTTGGGTTATTCATAGAATTTTCAGATTATAAATATTCAGACATTTCATTATTTCAGGTAAACCGGGTGCGTCTGTTATGTCTATAGTATTTTGACAATAATACGTCAAAAATGGTTGAACGTTGCCGAATTGGCATCCTATCTGTTCGAGGGTAAGGGCTTGCCTCTGCCCAGGCATATTAACGCCATACCAATGGGACCAATCGTCCTTATTAATTTTTTCGGCCGCCGTCATGGAACGCACGGTGGCTTGCTCACGTCCAATTGATAATGTAAAAAACCCCCCCGGGGCCCCGAACATTTTCCGGACAAAAGGCCAAACGGGTTTAAATTTTTTTCGAACTCGGACAACCGGGCCCGGGCTACCCCTTTTGCGTTTTTTAAAGGAACGGAAATATAAAAACGAATTTAACCCCGCCCCAAAAACGCCTTTTCGGCGGGGGTTAAAAAACCCGGGGGTGTTTAAAATTTTTAAATCCCCAAAAATTTGGGGTTTCTTTAACCCTCCCCCCCCCAAACCCTTTTCAAAGGCTTTTCCGCCTAAATACCCCTCCCTAAAAAAATTCCCCCTTTTTACCTCCCCTAAAACCCGGGTTTTTCAAAAGGTTTTTAAAGGGAAAAAAGTTTTCTTTTGGGTCAATGGGTTTTTTTAAAAAAAATTTATTTTAATTGAAAAAACCATTTGCATTATAATTTTTTTAAAATTGATAAAAAAATTTCCCGGATTTTAAAAATTTATTATTTGGAAAAACGCTCCCTTTTTGAACAAATTTTTTTAATGCAAAACAGCGAAGAACAGTGCGTCGGCAGTGAATGCATGTACGGAAGAGGGCCGGGCGGGCACCAGTTCTGCCAATATTGCTTCGTCCGCCGGCAGCGACAAGAAGAAGAAATCCGTTACACAGAGGAAGCGACGGGCGAACGGGCCGCCGTTAGCAGATGGGCTGCTGCCGCACAACACCTTCTCGACGGCTCCGACGATGGAACGCGGTCAGCTGACTCTGGATCAGGTGCCTCTGGTCCCGCCGCCAAAAAAATCAAGATTTGCGATTCCTGTAATCACGCCGCCGACGACACCGACGCCACTACTTCACAGCTTTCGCGACCTGATTCTACCGCTCAACCTGTACCTAACAGCCATCATGACGATCCTGCCAGCGTGGAACGCCTTCTACAAAACGACTCAGCTGGAGGACTACTACCTCGAGCACGTCCACAGTTGTCTGATGACCTGGCTGCAGGCAGCGTCCTCGAGACCTTGGTCAGCCATTTTGTAGGCCGAATGCATTGTCTTGACCCAGAACGAAGACTGGTGCAAGACATTGTTCGATTCGAGGACAATGACCATCTTGCGTGCCTGCTTCAGGAGTTCAGGAGCCGGGACATTCCACTGCCGACTGTATTCCATTTTTTTTTTTTTTTCGGCGAAAAACCGTTTAGGTTATCATCGCCGTCACGAAGGATTAAAGTATATAAAAAAAAATTTAATTAACCAAAATTTAACTTAAGAAAAAAACAACAACAAAAACAACAACAACAAACTATAACAGTAAAAATAAATTAAAAATTTAGATAACAGATATAGATATATTACACTTAAGAACTAAATAACAATAAATAATGAATAAAATTTAATAACAATTCGTAAAATAATGCAAAACATAACAGAAATAAAGTTTTTAAATAAAATAAATAAATAAAATAACACAAGAAATTACAAATACAATAAATTAAATTTTATTTAAAACATTCAGACGATGAAGGAAGTCTAGAACCCGGTCAACAGCCGAGGCACTATCTCCCAACATCGTCTGCAAACAGTTGCTCAGACCACATAAAACGCACATTTTGGAAACCATCACAATCGAGTAATATATGTCTTATTGTGATGGTTTCCCTAAAACTCGCATTTAGGTGGGTCCCCGCGTTCCATCAGAAATCCATGCGTTAACATGGAGTGACCGATGCGAAGGCGGGTGATCACCACCTCTTCTCTGCGACTTGCACGTATTGACGACCCCAAGGACGAACTGTACTTTTGATTACCCTCAATTTATTACAGCTTGTAGCTGCCCATTCATTTTCCACTGTAGATGAATTAAATGTTTTACGTGACAAAGGAAGTCAGACACGATTACACGTTGAGTGCATGGCGGAAGAAAAGTTGCTTCCTTTGCCGCATTATCCGCTATAGTGTTTCCAGATATTCCACAGTGGCCAGGAATCCAGATAAATGATACTCTTGCACCTCGTAGTTCAAGTCTATGGACAGAACACAGAACATCTTGAACCAGAGGGTTTACCGAATACATATCCTGCATTGCCTGGAGTGCACTTTTTGAATCGGAACAAACTACGTAATGCAAACTATCAATTCAAAAGTGATTAGAGCCTTTAAGATGGCAAAGAGTTCGGCTGTAAAGACACTGCAAGTTGAGGGTAATCCATACTTATACGTTTCGTCAATGAGTAAAATGCACACCCAACATTGTTATTCATCTTAGAGCCATCTGTGAAAATAAATTTAGCAGATGGATATGAACTAGTCAGTCGAAAAACTCACGTTGATACACAATGTTAGGAGTGTTGTCTTTCTGGTATGCACATAAGGAGAAATCAAATGTCGGCATATTGATTTTCCATGGAGGACAAGACAAAGGACCTTTCAAACATTGGGGTAGTTCAATACGTAAGTCATCAAAAATACAGGAAGTTCTAATACCAAGAGGAGCAGTAGCATTCGGTCGAGGTTTCATACTGTCGCACCAATTGATTTTTGAAAACTGTATTAAAAGCAGGGTGCCAAGGTTTAGATGATAAATTGCTTACATAAGTTAGCTGTAGTTTCTGTCTCCGTCGAAAGAGTGAAGGTTCCCCAGTCTCGGCTAGAATGCTTACAACAGGACTAGAACGGAAGGCTCCAGAGACGAGTCGTATTGCAGAGTGATGGACTGGGTCTATTTTTTTTAATACGGATGGTCGTGCAGACGAATATACAATGCTGCCATAATCAATCCGCGAACGAATCACCGCACGGTAAAACATCAGCATACAGGTCCTATCAGCGCCCCATCGAGAACCACTAAGCACCCTCAACATATCGAGAATTTTGTTACATCGTAACTTTAAATCACGCAAATGAGGGTTCCATGATAGTCTTTGGTCAAATATTAACCCCAAAAATCGAACAGATGGAATGGTCCGAATTTCTGTACCATCGAGAAATATTGAAGGAGTTCGGATCTGTCGACGGCGACTGAAGGCAATACATTGAGTTTTGGCGGCAGAAAATTTAAACCCAGTTGAATTCGTCCATGACTGCAATCTATTTACTGTAAGCTGAAGTGTTCTTTCAGCTGTGGCCAAACTTCTAGCACCAACATAAATTGCAAAGTCATCCACAAATAGAGAACAGCGAACAGGAGACCGCACATTAGTAGTTATACTATTGATAGCAACGGCAAACAAAGTCACACTAAGTACACTTCCCTGCGGGACGCCGTTCTCTAACCGAAAACGATCTGACAATGTAGATCCAAGGCGTACTCTGAAATATCTGTTTGAGAGAAAATTTTTAATAAAACCTAGTATATTACCTTGTATACCCCATGATTTTAATGTATTTAGTATTCCTCTTCTCCAAGCCATATCATATGCCTTCTCTAGGTCAAAGAATATTGCAACAAGTGTTTGACGTAACAGAAGGCATTTTGGATTACAGATTCTAATAAAACTAACTGATCGATGGAAGATCGCCCTTGCCTAAAACCACACTGGTCCTTAGAGAGTAAATTATTATTTTCTAAGTACCAAACAAGACAACGATTTACCATTTTCTCCACTAGCTTGCATAGCACACTAGTAAGAGAAATAGGGCGGTAGCTGTTTGGATCAGTTTTATCTTTGCCTGGCAGAATAGGAATCACTGTTGCTTCCAACCAAACATCAGGAAAGAGTGTTCCTCAAACATACGATTGTATATCTTCAGGAGGAAATCCTCCCCGATGTTGGAAGATTTTTAATCATGGAATATACAAGGTTATCAGGGCCTGGTGCTGAATCTGAAGAGGATGACAGTGCAGATTCCAGCTCTTCTATTGAGAAGGGCGCGTTCAAAGGAGAAACAGACGTACCAACGACGAATGGCATTGCTTCTTGAGTATTTTGAAACGACAAAAACCATTGCTATAGGAAGTAGACGAAGAATAATCCGCAAAATATAAACCCAATGTATTAACAATATCTCGAGGATCAAAACTTATTATTCCGTTCCGTTGTTTGATGCCCATCAAGGAAGTTGATGGAGATGAACCAGAAACGGAACGGAGTTTCTTTCAAACAGTTGATACTGGTGTTGTTCTTGATATTGTGTTAATATACTGGGTCAAGAATTTTTCTACTTTGTCTAAATATTCTACGAGCTCTAGCTCGGAGAATTTTATACCTCTCAAGATTTTCACTCGTTGGTCGTCTGTTGAACCTTCTTAGAGGCTCGTCTACGTAAAAGCAAGGCATTCTTACAGTCCTCAGTCCACCAAGGAACGGGGACGAGATTGATGAGTCGAGGTTTGAGGAATAGTTTTATGTGCTACGTCTAAAATATTTTCAGTTAAAGTTTGTACTATTTCATTAATAGAGTTAATATCTTCAATGTCAGGTGATACAAATTGTTCTGTGAAATCCACCCATTGTGCCTTTTGTAGAATCCACCGCGGAGGGCGTTGATTCGGACGGTGGAATGTACAAAGTGAAACATTAATCGGAGTATGATCGCTGCCGTACAGATCAGACATCGCCGACCATTCGAACTTCGTTGCCAAAATTGGACTGCAAAGGTCAAATCAACGACTGTCCAACCACCTGTAGAAGACGATAAGTGTGTTGAGGGAACCATTATTTAAAAGACATAGATCTAATGTAGTCCTTATATTGTCAATTCGGTTTCCTCGTGAGTTACATGTAGTAGAGCCCCACGATGTGTGGTGAGCATTAAAATCACCCATCAATAGAAAGGGGACAGGTAACTGAATTAATAAGTTAACTAAGTCGTTGTCTTGGAAGGCATAGCTAGGTGGTAAATAAATGCAACATATGGTAAGTTTAAATGGTACGGTAGTCTGAACTGCGACAGCTTGTAAAGGAGTTACTATGTCTACAGGGACGGCATCAATAGAGTCACGAGCTAGTATGGCTACCCCACCCTTCGCTCGTTCTTCCGTTATGAAGTCGGCCCTGACAACAGAATACCCTCTTAAATTGAAAGTGTGCGATTGGTGAAGGTGCGTCTCTTGAAGGCAAATGAATAATGGAGACGTATCGCGTACAAGAAGTTTTAAATCTTCAATATGACTTTTGGCTCCGTTAATGTTCCACTGTATCACATTGTTGTAAATGGAAGGCGTTGACATTGAAAATTAATACTTTAGTTTATGATAGGATTCATATTTTCAATAGAGCATGCTTTAGATTGGTCAGAATCAACAGACACAGAGTCACAACTAATGTCAGACTCTGATGATTTTTGGTTTTGTTTACAAGAGGTTTAGTACTAGAACCTCCTTTAGAAGTTTTTCATTTTTTTAACAAGGTTTTTCCCTATAGTCGAATTTTTATTTTTAGGTCCAACAGTCGGTGGACAAGTGTTTGATTTTTTTAAAAAGTATTCCAGTCCTGGGGTGGTTTTTGTCCTGAGCTTCAACACTTGCGACGTTGTCATTCGTGGCTTGGTCACTGGAAATTTAATATCTTTTTTAAATGTAGGCTCAGGAGTTACTTTTACAGGAGAAAGCAAAGTAGGGCCTTCCTTCACAATCGGAACCGAAATTTGTGCGACATTGGACGTTAACATAGCTAACAACTGAGCAACTTGATCAGTCAAAACTTTTACAGTTTTGGTTAGCTCATCACAATTCACACAAGACATTTTTGATTGGCTGTAGCAGAAGCAAACGATTTTCCACTTATAAGAGGCTTGGAGCTTTTATGGATCTTCTTGGCTTCAGAAAAGGATACCTTATCTTTGGCCATTATGGTAGAATGGATTTTCTTCAAGAAACTTGGGACAGATCGAAGATCAGAGCAGGATGATCACCGCCACAATTCACACATTGTGGGCTAACCCGACAACCTTCACCAGAATGACCTTGATTACCGCAATTTCCGCAAACCTCAGGCTTCGTGCGACGAACTCATATGACCGAAGCCTTGACATTTAAAACAACGCCTTGGATTCGGAACATATGGCCTCACCGACAGCCTTTGATAACCAGCATAGATATAATCAGGTATTTTAGGTTTTCCAAATGTCAAGATCAAGGAGGTTGTGGGGATTTTTGTCCCTTTTCCATTCGCATTATCCTGCAGACATCAACTACAGCTTCTGAAGTCAACTCCGTCTTAATTTCACTTAGATCTACATGTAAAAGATCTCGGCAACTTATGACACCTTTTGCAAAATTTAAGGTTCTGTGGGGTTCTACAGATACCTTGACTGTTTCAAGAAGGAAGTCATTTTTAATAGCGACTAGGTCTGTTTGTCGCTATTTGTTTATACAAGTAAAGTCCCGTTTTGTAGTTTTTGATAGAAACTACAGGGCCTGCCCTACCAACAATGGCTTTATTAATTAAAAACGGCGAGACTTTGGACAAATCCTCTCCTTCCGTTGCATTTTTTACAATTAAGAATCTCGGAGAAGGTAACGTAAAGTTACCATCTCCTTGAACATTTTGGTTTAGTCTCTTTTGCTATTGCTGCACTAACATCACTTTCTACAGACTCGTTTGACAAGGTCAAACGATGCCTCTTTAAACTCATTTTGGCGTTTTGTTTGTTGTTCTCCATAGTTAGTTTGCCGAGCGATTCATGAATGCAGATTTTTCGAACAACTGGCACAGGGTGCACCCAAACGACCACCAGCAGCCCAGGATACTCGAACTAAAGCGAGAACCCCAATAAAAAAAAAAAAAAAAAAAAAAAAAAAAAAAAAAAAAAAAAAATGAAAAATGAAGAAAAAAATGGGGGGACCTCCAGATATCCTGGAGCCGAAATACATGGTCTGTCAGCACTCCAGAATATTTTAGGAATGGGTTCAGTACATCGTTACAGTTCCCCAAACCCAAGTACCACTGGCAGCCGCTCTCTATGTACTCACAGAATGCAACCATTTGTTTCGATAGACCCAGCTATGGGCTCCGACACCCATAACTCAACATTCATGCGCTTGCCAAGCGCCTATAGGCTGCTCGGTTCCAGAACCTGTCCCATCAGAGGTCCTCGGCAGTGCTAGGCACATCAGGTTCCACATACTTGGTCCCGCCAAAGAAACCAAGAGCAGCATCGCCACTCCCAGACGTAACGGAACAAGTACAGCAAATCCTAAATGTATGTGTGTGTGTAAAGTGTTTAAATCGTAAGTGTAGTTCTGTAAGTGTAAGTGTGTGTTACACTCAGGTGCCATGAGGTTCGTCTAGAGTCCTCTCATTAGGTGCAGCTAGTCTGCACCCCCTGCAGAGTGTGTATGTGTTTGTGTGAGGAGTGTGTTTGTGGATGTTGTGTGTTGTGTGTATGTTGAGTAAATGGTGAGTAGTAGAATGAGCTAGAGGTATGGTGGGGTCGCTAAGCCCATCAGCTGCTCACGTCAGCTGCCTCCGCCGGCGGACGGGAGGAGATCCAGGAAATACGAGCGAGGCGAATCGATCTCGGCGATTTTCCTAGTAGACCTCAGGGTCTATCCATTGGAGGAACTTCAGGGGAAAATTGCGGAGCCGCAGGAATGGTGGAGGAATTCATTATTCCGTGGCAAAGTAATTGTTCACACTCGACCCCAGGAACCATCTCACCATAAACCCATGGCAAAAAAAGTCTGCGCCCTCACAAAGATTGGATAA
>JAJIZJ010000124.1:0-106642 GCA_022606455.1 Callitettix versicolor
AACTTCATCAGCTGTTTGAACTGTTGCTCAGCACTTCTACGGCAGCCACCTCGTGGGATAGTCTCACTAATACTGTCCAGTATATTTTTACACGTAATCTGAAATGCTTTACGTGCTTCGACATTAGACACCAGAGTATAATACTTTCGTACCACCTCTAAATTGCGGCTTGTATATTGACGACCCGTATTTTTAATTACTCTCCCAACAAGTAACTCGCACTCGTATGCCAATATAAACTTTTAAAACCATCTTTATTGTGTTTCTGTTCATTTAACCGCATAAGAAACGACTTTGAATCAACCAGCTGACAGGGGATTAAATCAACGCCAGATGTAGCAGTCACGTCATAACCTCAAGTATTTTATTTCCTGGCCCGTGTCACTAGGCTTGGCGCACATCAGTTCCTTTGCAATGTTATAAAACGATCGTAAACTTTCCAGCCAAAACATTGTCTCCCACTTTGGTCGCCGTAACTTCAACAATAACTGATTTTGTCTTTGATACAATCCTTCTTTATTTACCGTCAAACAGAGTAAAATAACTAAAATTAACGTGCTAATTACACGCATTTTGTATTTCTTTAATGTTTTTTTAACACATTACCATATAGCCTGTACGTTTAACCTGTCAATGAGTTCAGCAAATTTGCAGCATTACTACTTGAGCGAGTTGACAATATATTAATATAACAATTTTTTTCTTTAGATTTATTGCGAAAAACACATGAAGACTGTAATAGCCCGTCCAGAATATATTTATTACAAACAGTGGACTATTAAAACTAAACACTAACAAAGTAAATGCCACTGTTAAAATATATATACTTAATAAAAATTTTTTAAAATAGCAAGAATAAGTACGTGAAAAGAGCAAAAATGTAACAAGAAATTGGGAAGAAAACATACAAATGATTACCTAAAACTAATTAACAAGATTAATAATTATATTATATAATCACTCAGCCTGATAGAATACTCTCAGGCACTGTTATTATATTTTATATACATTCATTAGAAAAAGTATATAAAATAAAATTATTGAAACGCTGCACAATTTTAGCATAGCTAATGTAGTTCCAAATATATTCAGCGTAGTAAAAAAGTTGACACTCGCTCAATGTCCGACGAATCGTTCTTTAAAACTGTCTGAATAGATAAAGGCACACATTTTTTTTGAGGGGATAAATTTGCATTAATGAAATTAAATAACAATTAGTAAGACTATATAAAAATAACAAAGTTATTTAAAATAAAACTGAATAAAGTACATTGGATGATAAATGATCCATGAAAAGAAAACAACAAATAAGTTAATAACAATGTGCATTACAAAAAATGTATTTAAAAAATAATATTAATTTAAATTTAATAAACATATTTAAGCGTCGAAAGAGTGTTAGTACTTGGTCAATAGCCTAAGTATCGTCTGTTGACGTTTCCTCTAAAGTGAAGTCTAATCCACATACTCGGCGCATGTACCTTCAACCACTATAACCTTTTAGGACATGTTCATCGACACATTTGACGCATGCTTTTGAAACCGCCACAATCTATAAGAAAGTGATTGTGATGAAATCGCCACAAAACTGACATTTGTGAGGGTCACCACGCTCCATGAAAAATCAACGCGAAGACGGGTAACCACCACCTGTATTGACAAACCCTAAGAACAGTATTTTTAATTATCCTCAATTCGTAACTGCCCACTCATCTTCCCAATGCAAATCTAATAGAAGCTTTACTTGGCAAAGAAAATCTAAAGAAATAAACGTTGTGTGATTGGCGGCAGGAGAGTTGCTGATCCCAAATAATATACACATATTTTTCCTCGTTAATTAAACATTCTTATACTTTTGTATATCTTTTACGAAATATTTCAGTACGTTTCGACAAACTGTAATTCATAATATTTTTATGTATATCGATATTTTTTATATATTTAGATACATATTAGGAAATAAATGTCATGATGCATTTTACATACTTTATTTCAATATATTTAGGTTTAATTAAACATTATTTTGCCGGCAAGAAACCAACAGGGTTATTACCGCCGTCACGCGAAATAAAAATGTAAAAAAATGAACAAAATCAAAACAAAAATTAAGTTTAATACAAAAAATAACAGCAAACTATAACAGCAAAAATAAATAAAACAAAACCAAACATAATAAAAGTTACAGATATATGATTAAAACTAGTTAACAATATATATATATATATATACATATAGTTGTATATATATCGTAAAAACAACAATATACACACAAATTATTGTAAGACTGTAAATTCGCCCTACAACAGTTTTTTTTTTTTTTTTTTTTTTGGTATTTAACGTCCGACTATTGTACACACTTGGGCTAATGCAGACGGTGGGATGATTTTATAGCGTATGAAAATGCCAAGCCCTCGCCGGGAATCGAGCCCGGGTCCTCGGGGTGAAAGCCTAGTACGCTATCCACTAGACCACCGAGGCGGCACCCTACAACAGTAACAGTAACAAGACAAATAAAAGAAATATAAACGTACCTAAAACTAATTAACAAAATAACAAACTCATGAAACAGCAAATATAAAAAATCTTTTCAGGGCTGTAAAGGGGCCCTACAACAAACAATAACAAAAATGTAAATTAAATTGTATTTAACAAATTCAGACGATGAAGAAAGTCTAGGATCCGGTCAACGGCCGATTTAATTAAACATACTACAAGATAATTTGTAATTTAATTTCTATTTCATTGCGTAGTCCGGATACGAAACGACCTTCTATCACTAACAATGTTTAGAGAGACGACCTGAGAAATTACCGAGCAGCATGTTAAATTACTCAAGTCAATTTCCAAGTGACTTGTAATCTAATTGCGCTACAAAGATAAATCTTTACAGACAACTTACTCAATACTGCGTGTCAAATTACGACTTGAACACTGCGTATTGGTTAGAACAATGTGTAGCCTATTGCAGGCAAAAATAAACAGGGCACGCAGCTGTCTCGCTGACGTAAATAAAAGTGACTTTTTTTTTTAATTAGAGCTTTTGGCAAAAAGCACATGAAGGCTATCAACGGCGTTTAGCAAAATCTCTTACACTGATAGGAAACTGATTCTAAATACTGTTAATACTGCACTAAAACTAAACATTACAAACACTAAAACTAAATAACATTATTAAAATATATAAACTTAATCAAAAGCATTAACAGGAATAAAAATGTGAAAAACAAAACAAATAATATAACAGCAAAAGTGTGGGACTAAAAAGAATATGATAGTTAAATAGAATAAAAACTTAAACTGTCGTTATTACCGTTTATTCGGACATTTGTAAAAAAAAGATTAGGTATATAAATTACCATCATTACGCTGCATTATCGTAGCTAAAGTAATTCAAATACATTTATACAACGTCAAAAATTTAGAACTCGATCAATGATCGGCGAATCATCCTTTAAAATTGCCTCCAAAGAGGCACCTAATCCACACATTTGACGCATGCTTTTGAAACCATCACAATTCAGAAGAAATTGTTTTATTGTGATTATATCACCACAAACATGGATCTCCACGTCCCATGAGAAATCCATGCGTTAACATTGAATGACCAATTCGGAGACGGGTAAGTACCATCTCTTCCATACGGGATTGTATGTATTGACGACCCCCCAAGGACGTACAATATTCTTAATTACCCTCAATTTGTTATTGCCCACGGCTACCTATTCATTTTCCCAAAGCGAATGCAATTGATGTTTCGCATGGCAAATAAAGTCTGAACAAATAACACGTTGCGTGCTTGGCGGCAGCAGAGTAGCTTCCTTTGCCGCAATATCCGCACTAGTGTTCCCAATTATACCACTGTGACCAGGTACCCACCAAAATGTTTTTACACCTCGTAGTTCAAGCTTATGAATGGAGCACAAGATATCTTGAACCAGAGGGTTTATTGAATACATATCTTGTATAGCCTGCAGTGCACTTTTAGAATCGGAACACACACAAAATCGGATTCAACGGTGGAGTTCAGAGTTTGAAATATGGCGATTTTTTTTAATACGGTTTTGGCGAAAAACACATGAAGGGTATCATCGCCGTCCAGCAAAATATCCTACATTGGTGAGGGAACTAAATCTAAACATTATTAATACTATACTAAAAACTAAAACACTATAGGCACTAAAACTAGATGGCGAATAGTTCGGCAGTAAAGACACTACACATTAAGACTTTTTTATCTTTCCTATTTTTTGAAACTCAGTTTTCACCATCATAAACTGCACAAAATCAGGATATATTGTCATTTAAAATTTTCAAATTACATTTAAAACAGAACTAAAATTGCAAATGTGAGCGTGCACACACACACACACACACACACACACACACACACACACACACACACACACACACACACACACACACACACAAACACACACACACACACACACACACACACACACACACACACACACACACACACACACACACACACACACACACACACACACACACTTACAACACTACACTTATACGACTTAAACACCTTACTCGTACATTTACACTTAAATTTAGGGATTTGCTGTTTTTGTCCAGTTATGTCGGGGAGTGGCAAAACTGCTTGGTTACCACATTTTACTTGGGTGGAGCCAAGTAAATGGACTCTGATATGTGCCTAGCATTGCCGATTGCCTCTGTAGGACAGGATCTGGAACCGAACAGCCTATAGGACCCTGACAAGCACATGAATGTGTAGTTATGGGTTTGGAGCTCATAGCTGAGTCTATCGAAACACGTGGGAACAATTTGTAATAAATAGCATAACCTCTAATGTACAGTCCCCTGTCCGATGTTCGCCATTTGTATGACGATTTTGCCATCTACGTAAGCACTAGAAACGTAGTAACAGCTGTAAGATCCCTTCAGCTGGTAATAAATAGATTGCAGTCATGGACGAGGTCTACAAGCTAAAGCATCTGTTCTCTAAAGATTACTACTCCTTCTGTTCGATTTTTGGGCTTAATATTCGACGAAAGGCTATCGTGGAACCTTCGCCTACGTGATTTAAAGGCGCGGTGTAACAAAATTCTTGATATGTTGAGGGTTCTTAGTGGCTCTCGATGGGGCGTTGATAGGACTTGTATGCTTATGTTTTATCGTGCGGTCATTCGTTCTCGAACTGATTAATTATTCCTGTTTATTCGTTAGCACGACCTTCCGCATTACAGAATCTAGATCCTGTCCATTATTCTGCAATCCGTCTTGCGTCTGGTGCTTTTCGTTCTAGTCCCGTTGTGAGTATACTTGCCGAGGTTGGCGAACCTTCACTCTCACAACGGAGACAGCAGTTACAAATAAGTCACGTAACTTATTTATCATATAAGTCATGGCATCCTGTTTATAATACTGTTTTCAACAATCAGTTGCTCCGACAATATAAAGTTCATCTGCATGCCACTGCTCCGCTCGGCATTAGAACTTTTCGTGTCTTTGAGTGGTTTTAGGCTTCCCCCAATGTTTGTGAGGTCTCAATTGGTCTGTTACATGTTTA
This sequence comes from Callitettix versicolor, assembly GCA_022606455.1. Classification (NCBI taxonomy): domain Eukaryota; kingdom Metazoa; phylum Arthropoda; class Insecta; order Hemiptera; family Cercopidae; genus Callitettix; species Callitettix versicolor. The sequence continues at coordinate 5,549 of JAJIZJ010000124.1, forward strand.
ACATTGTTTCAGCAAACGTGAGGTGTTGTTGATGATCTGCAGCATTTAACTCTTTTACAATCATAGTTTTGTATGGGTGTAACTCTAAATTATTGTTTAAGATACGCTTTACTGTGCTCTTAGTCCAAGTTTCATAGCATGACGCCTAGCAGAACGGCCGGAACTGTGCCAGGTGACCTTAGATCTAAATGCATTAAAACACCTTAAATTGGTACTTCACCATGGCGCCCGATATGAAAGTAACGCCTGAAGTATCGTTGAATTTCAACCACAGCGAGCTCTGAACACAGTTTCTTCCAAGATTTCTCAGTTTTTAATATGTTCTGATTCGAAAAGTTTCCATCCGCAGACATGAAGTGCGGGGTATTCGGGTAACGTTTCTGTGGGTCCCCGGGCACAGTGGCATAATGGGTAACACAAAGGTAAATAGAATACACGGTGTAGGCCACGATGGGTATGTGCAATAGACTACCGCACGCGTAACGTCACTGGATCAAACTCTTCACTGCTACCACCGTAAATACAATTCCATTTACGGTGACTGCTACTTTATGTAATTTCCCGTTTAACATTGCGATGTTCTGTAAATGTAGTTGGAGATTCGGTGTGTTTATGTGAGTGTTGTGTTTTAAGTAAAAGGTCTTTTTTGTGTAAATAAAAGGTGATGATTGTGTTTTGTGGTCGAGGTTTAATAAGTGTAAGAAAAGATTTAAGTAGCCTATGTTTTGAATCCTAAAAAATACATAATGTGTTTTGTTTACTATTGCCATCTTAAAGGCTCTAAACACTATTGAATTCGATAGTTTGCATTACGTAGTTTGTTCCGATTCAAAAAGTGCACTCCAGGCAATCCGGGATATGTATTCGGTAAACCCTCTGGTTCAAGATGTTCTGTGTTCTGTCCATAGACTTGAACTACGAGGTGCAAGAGTATCATTTATCTGGATTCCTGGCCACTGTGGAATATTTGGAAACACTGTAGCGGATAATGTGGCAAAGGAAGCAACTTTTATTCCGCCATGCACTCAACGTGTAATCGTGTCTGACTTCCTCTGTCACGTAAAACATTTAATTCATCTACAGTGGGAAAATGAATGGGCAGCTACAAGCAGTAATAAATTGAGGGTAATTAAAAGTACAGTTCGTCCTTGGGGGTCGTCAATACGTGCAAGTCGCAGAGAAGAGGTGGTGATCACCCGCCTTCGCATTGGTCACTCCATGTTAACGCATGGATTTCTGATGGGACGCGGGGACCCACCTGAATGTGAATTCTGTAGGGAAGCCATCACAATTAAACATATACTGCTCGATTGTGATGGTTTTCAAAATGTGCGTGTTATGTGTGGTCTGAGCAACTGTTTGCAGACGATGTTGGGAGATAGTGCCTCGACCGTTGACCGGGTTCTAGATTTCCTTCATCGTCTGAATGTTTTAAATAAAATTTAATTTATTGTATTTGTAATTTCTTGTGTTATTTTATTTATTTATTTTATTTAAAAACTTTATTTCTGTTATGTTTTGCATTATTTTACGAATTGTTATTAAATTTTATTCATTATTTATTGTTATTTAGTTCTTAAGTGTAATATACCTATACCTGTTATCTAAATTTTTAATTTATTTTTACTGTTATAGTTTGTTGTTGTTTTTTTCTTAAGTAAAATTTTGTTTAATTAATTTTTTTTTATATACTTTCATCCTTCGTGACGGCGATGATAACCTGAACGGTTTTTCGCCGGGAAAAAAAATGTTTACTGTTGTATAATTGTGTATGCATAACAATGCCTGGTTGTGCTATTGCCAATTGCTATAATAATGATAAGAATTGTAAAAGGAAAGGAATTACATTTCGCAGAATTCCAAAAGACGAAGGCCTGAGAAAAGCGTGGGTTCATGCGTGTAAACGAGCAGATCATTTTAATTTTGATAATGTTAAAGTCTGTTCATTTCATTTTAATGACGATGATTTCGAAAGGGATTTTAAATCCGAATTACTAAATACGAAACCTAAAATACAGCTGAAATCCGGTGCCATTCCACGTTTTAATATTCCCACCGTTGAAAATAAATGTATCGATTCTGAACGAGCTGCAAGGATTAAAAAAACGTAAAAACCAAGAAACATTAAAAAAACTTATTGACCAGTCCGATGGAAATCTATGGAAATGACGTTGGTGCAATTGTAACATGTAATTCTGTAAATGAAACCCACCCTTCCGTAGTCAGTAATTTTAATACAAATATCGTTGTAAATAATGCCTCTGTAGAGGAAATAAAATGTTTAAGAAATGAAAATTCACTTTTGAAGGAACAAATTCAACTTGCATTACAAGAACTGGCCTCGGTTATAAATAAAAATGTGGCTTTACAAAGCAATGTTACTAAGTTTAAGAATATTTTTTCTGATAATCAAATTCAAGTGATAGAGAAAGGTGCATGCTCTAACTGGTCATCCGAGGATATTTCCAAAGTCGTCAATTTACGTTGCATTTCAAAGAAATCTTTTGACTTTGTAAGAAACCATCTGGAATATCGCCTACCCAGTGAAAGAACAATCAAGCGGCGGTTATCAAACATTGAAATATCACCAGGTTTTTATTAATATTAGTTTGGATCTTCTAAAATCTCACGCGAATGTTTTTACTGAAGCTGAAAAAGGTGTCATATTAAGGTATGACAAAATTAAAATAAAGTCTGACGATAGTGTACAGGATGTTCCAAGGCGACCACACAATTATGTTATTTTGGTAAATTGTCTAATAGGTAAACGGAAGCAGCCTGTATTTTACGATTTTGACCAATCTGTGGATAAAACTTTATTTAATGATGTAGTTACCAAAATAGAGGAAACAGGTTTCAGAGTTCGTGGGTTCGTTGCTGTCGTGGGTCCATCAAACCAAAAACTTCTTTTGGAGCTTGGAATCCAAATAAACCACACAAGTATTCCAAACCCTACTGATGCTGAGCGTCGCATTTGGGGATTCTGTGATGTTCCACACATGTTGATGAGAAACCATCTGTTGGATGGATATATATTAAGTGATGGTAAAATTATGAAAAAGGATATTTTAGAGAAAATAGTTTCTGCACATAATAATGATTTAAAATTTGCATATAAAGTTACTCCAAATCACTTTCTTGTCCAAGGAACAGAGCGCCAGAACGTTCGAAAGGCAGCAGAACTACTATCAGGCAGCATGGAATTGGCTGTTGGGTACCTGTACGAGGATCAGAAACATGTCAAATGTTTTTTAGAAACTATAAATGATGGGTTTGATGTGCTCAATTCCCGCATTCTTAGTCATCCTAATAAGTTTAAGAGTGCTTATGGGATACACCTAGATGAACAAAAGAATGCCCTTACAAAACTGTATAACCTCTGCTCATCAATGAGAGTGTTAGGAAGAAAGGATCTGCTTCCGTTTCAAAAGGGGTTTCTAATTTCGATAACCAGCACCAAAGGATTGTACACAGATCTACAAAAGGAAAGACATTCATATTTAATGATCTCAAGGTGCAATCAAGATGTCTTGGAATCGTACTTCTCAATGATTAGGGGTTTCGGAAAGTTCTACGACCATCCTCTGCCCACAGTTGTAAGCCAAAGGAGAAAGTCTCTTCTGCTCAGCCGGAATTCTCCCTCTATAATAAAAACAGCAAACTGCTCCAATGATGATGATGAATCAGTAACTTTCAGTGTCAGTCTTATTCAAAATGCTGTAAAAGAAAACGAGGAGTCATTAAATGTAAGTAACACCAGCGTAGAGAACAAAATAGATGCGGTTTCCGACGAAGAAAAGGAGCTTTAACAGTTGGACTTAAATGACTTGCAAGCTATAGAAGATGATGTGAAGTGTGATATACAGGAGAACTCTGATCTACTGAAGATGTTGGCTGGCTATATAGTGTATAGAGTAAAGAAAACAAAACTCGTCTTAACTTTTGTATACGGTCATCCAACAAATAAGTGCCATAATAATCAAAGGGATTGGCTGTCAACTTTTTTCAAAAGGCTATCTTATGTATTCTACTGAAGAATGGTCGAACGTCGTGGTAAAAATGGAAAGGGACTTTTTGAACTATCATAGTGAAAATGGGCTAAATAAAGAAAAAGGTGTGATGAGAAAAATATGGCAGACAAATTAAATAATAATTATTCTTCAGTAGATGAATTTGCCATATCCTGTTACGTCCATACTCGTACATTTATGAGGATTAAATCTTTAAATAAAAAGTAGCCTCTAAAAAGAAGTCAACCACATAATTGTCACGGAAAATCCGCAGGTACGTAATTCATAGTGTGTTGTGCTTTTAACTTTCAAACAAAAAATAACCCTGGAATTTTTCAAGCTATAAATTACGTAATATTGTATAAAATAAAAAGTTTCCGTTTTGACAATGAGCGAATTCAGTAAGTAAAGTAATTAACAGCGTTATTAATGTTAGATATAAGGAATTATTATTGTAATTACTATAATACAGTGTCGTGAAGAAGTGACCGTCTTCGAATCGGTCATTCCCTGCTTACGCATGGGTCTGATGGCACCTAACGGTCAAAGATCGGTATGAGTAGTAAGGAAATATAGGCCTTCTTATGAGTCATATGTCAAAGGGAAAGGTCAAGTGGTCAGGGTCAAGGGTCAAGGTCAAGGGTCAAGGGTCAGGGTCAAGGTCAAGGTCAAGGTCAAGGGTCAAGGGTCAAGGTCAAGGGTCAAGGGTCAAGGTCAAGGTCAAAGGTCAAGGGTCAAGGTCAAGGGTCAAGGTCAAGGTCAAGGGTCAAGGTCAAGGTCAAGGTCAAGGTCAAGGGTCAAGGTCAAGGTCAAGGGTCAAGGGTCAAGGTCAAGGTCAAGGTCAGGGTCAATGTCAAGGTCAGGGGTCAAGGTCAGAGTCAGGGAAAAGGGCAGGGGAGACAAGATCATTTGGCATACACCCAAGTATTATGTAAGTCCTAGCAGTCGTCTAAGGATTACATCACCACTCGACAAGCATTCATGTATGACATAACCAAACGTGTTGCATGAATTATTGCAGGAAAACGTAATATATCTCAACACATGATGCCGCTTTTTAAGAATGTATTTTTAAAATAAAAAAAATTATAATATTTATTTATACATGCATTCAAATTGTTCGTATAAAAACCGGTAACGATCTGATTTCGGTTACATAGGAGGATTAGAAAAGTGTCTGTGTATATATATATATGTTGGTGTACATTAATATTTTATTATGGAGTTTATATTAGATTTTCAAGGTTTTAAAGATTCTACCAACGAATATATAGTTAAAGAATTGTCTCTTCTATCAATCGATGAGCAGGTTTATGAGTTACAATTATTTCAACCACCAATAAGATTCAATCAACTACCATCGAATTTGAAAAAACAAGTAATTTGGTTGGAGAAACACTATCATGGACTAGCTTGGAACTCGGGTATTAGACCTTACACAGATTTGAAGGATATTTTTAAAGGCATAAACTTAAGTGGTACAGTGTACGTTAAAGGACTCGAAAAACAAAAATTTATTTCAAATTTATTGTCTAAATTTGATGTTACAGTTTTAAATTTTGATGATTTTTACTGTCCAAATTTAAACGTGTTGAGAAAACAATTTTGGAATGAAGCAATATCAAAACCGTGTATTTATAATCATAGTTCTTTTAAAAACTGTGCATATGTAAATGCAAATGTTTTATTACAGTGGTGGAAATTAGAAAAGTTAATTAAAGATAGACTTGAAACTGTTAATTTAGCAATAAAAGAAGCATATATTAAAGGTTACAAAGGTATGCAAGAAGAACTAATCAATTTCCTACCTAAAGGGTTTTTATTATACCATTACGAAGATGTAGAAAATATTTACGATAAATTACCAATACATTTAAAAAATGATTCCGACATTAAAAATAGTTTTCTCTGCGAAGATCATAAGTCTCTTAATATGTATAATAAGGCTGTTCAATTGCGTAAGAGCGGTTGTTTTTATTGCAATACAAAGTTTAAAGAGTTCAGTAGCCAAGATGATGGGTGGACAAGATGATGAATGCTGTTCTATGTTTAATTGTACAAGAAAGGATCTGGTGAAGTCAGGATTTTTTCGTACACAAGACTATAAGTGTGTGGTGTGCTGTGGTTGCGGTTGGTCATCGGAAAATAAATCGCATTCAATAAAATTAATAAACAATTTACATAAACTAATAAACCCAGATTGTGCACTTAGCAGGGTTACCCCAGGCGATGTAATTAATTACGCAGACAATAAAGTGAACGTCAGAGAAGTGGAAGAAATATTGCGTGATTCGTTCATAAATTGGCCGAAATCATCACCCAAAACAGAGGATTTGGCATCAAATGGGTTCTATTACACCGGCGATCAAGATAACGTTGTTTGTATTGAATGCGGCGTTACGATTGGCGACTGGCAAAAGAAGATCGTCGAAATAGAACATAAACGTTATGCACCATATTGTAAACTAGCTAAATTGTTACAATAAAAAATACTTTACTGTGTAAATTGTTTCATTCATTTCTAGTGTTCACCTTGACAATGAATGTTAGAAAGCAGAATAGCTAAAGAATTACACAAACAGGTTCGTAAGAATTTTCCTAGGAGGTATGTGGAAATAAAAGGCCTATTTGACCTATATCAGGCTGATATTGTTGAGATGATACCATTTGCTAAAATCAATAAAGGATATAAATATATATTAGTTTTAATTAACTGTTTTAGTAAATACGCTATAGCAGTTCCTGTAAAATCAAAATCGGCAATTGATATAGAAAAAGTTTTAAAACCGATTTTAGATAAATATCCTATGAAAAATTTGCAAACAGATAATGGTAAAGAATTCTATAATTCGAGAATAAAATCTTTGCTAAGTAAATATAATATTAATCATTATTCCAGTTTTCTGAAAAAAAAGCATCTATTGTTGAAAGGCTGAATAGAACTTTAAAAGGAAAAATGTGGCAAAAATTTAGCGAACAAGGTAGTTATAAATGGTTAACTCTACTTCCTTTTATAATTAATCAATACAACAATACGGTGCATAGAACGATAAATATGAAACCTATTGATGTGAATATGACTAATGAGAAAACAGTGTTGGCAAGAATAATAAATTGTAGAAAACTAGCACAACAAAAAAATATTAGGTTTAAGACGGGTGACAAAGTTAGAATCAGTAGATATAAGAAACCCTTCACGAAAGGTTATTTACCAAATTGGAGTAACGAGGTGTATACTGTGTGGCAAATTAAACAATCGAATCCCGTTACTTATATTTTAAAAGATGAAGGAGGTAATATCATACAAGGACGTTTCTATCAAGAGGAATTAAGTAAGACTAAGTACGGAAATACGTATTTAATTGAAAAAGTTTTACGTAGAAAGGAAATAAATTGCTTGTCCGTTGGCTTGGCTTCGATAAATCAAGAGACACTTGGATCGATAAAAAAGATTTGATATGAAATTGGTAAAACAAAAATTAAAATTACCAATGTTAAACTTTGACAATATAATTTTTCATCAAACATGGAAAATAAATCAAAAACACACGGAGATTTATTACCAAATAATATCAGGTGTATAATTTGCAGGCCCAGTAGTTCTGGGAAAACAAATTTAATGATTAATTTATTGGTTTCACCAGAAGGGTTATATTTTAAAAATGTTTATTTATTTTCTAAATCTCTAAATCAACCGAAATATAAATTTTTAGATTGTGTTCTAAGCGGTGTGCCTGAAATCGGATATTTTCCATTTTCAGAAAATAATGAGGTTCAAGTTTGGAAGAAATTAAATTAAATTCGGTAGTTATTTTTGATGACGTATCATGCGAAAAACAAAATAATATTCGAAATTATTTTACAATGGGAAGACATTATAAAATAGATATTTTTATTTATGTCAAACATATAGTTATATTCGAAGCAATTAATTCGTGACAATACAAATTTCATTATCATATTTAAACAGGACGACAGAAACTTGCATCATATTTATACAGATCACGTAAATTGTGATATGACATTTGAAGTATTTAAACACCTATGTTCTGAAGGATGGAACAGAAACACTCACGCTTTTGTTGTGATCGACAAAGAAAGACCTAAACAAAAAGGAAGATATAGATTTGGATTTGATATTTTTGTGCAAATTTAAAAAAAAATGATATTTATTCTGGAAGGTAATATTGGAGCAGGCAAGAGCACTTTCGCTTTATTATTACGGTGAAAATATCTTGGATATGTTCTACAATGAACCGAAACGGTGGACGTTTACTTTTCAAACAATAGCGTTATTGGATAGTGTTTTTAATGAACTTGAAGCAACAAAATATCTGCAAGAAGGTTATACAGTAATTTTGGAAAGGTCAACATTTTCAGTAAATAAATTGTTTTTTCCTTTACTTCAAGAATAATTAATTAATGTATATTTGTTTGTATGTTACATTTTAAGTGTACTATTCTAGTCATTTAGAGAGAAAAAAATAGACTTATTATGTAAATAATTAAATAATATGTAATAATTAATTGTAATTTTAGGTAAATGATAAATAATACACTAATTAAAAAAATATCAATATTTATTGAGTTACATTATTTTCCTTACAATTCCTGACAATGGTGTATACTGTACAAAGACATCGTGCAAAATTAAACAATAACACGATGTGTTAGCTGGAAAATTTTCAGAGGCTTCGATTTCAATTTCACATCGAGAGATCCTGTTTTCAAAGTGTCCACCTGTTTTGAACAATCAATTACAAACATGGGTGTTTTAGCTGTAAAGGTCTCACGATCGACAAGTGGTTGGTCATCACTTCCTTGGTAATAGGATGATTGGAATCTACTGTATGCGTCGTATAAAAGTGCCTTATTGCCATTAAAGTCGTCGTATGGGTAGTATTGTGAATTCAAATAGAATTTAATTTTTTTAACATGACACATATCAAAATGTGATGCAATAGCGATCTCGTTATCTAATTTATCAGTTTGAAAAGCAATAATTGCCGCTCTTGGTTTATTCGATGCTGAAGATGTTTTCTGATCCACGATACAGTCATAGCTTGCGGAATCGAGGATTTACATAAAGATCCCACGTTCTGTAGATAAGTGAAATTGGGCTGTCGCTATTTGTTTTTCTAATAATTTTAATCGCACTTGATCACCTACTTTTACGTAAGGCATTTTCCACAAAATTTTATTTATAGTAATTTTAAAATCTTCTTTTGTCGATTGTGTTTGAAAAATTGCATTTTTATCAGAAGACGATCTCAGCAACACCAATTCTTGTTTCACATTTAAAATTATACTTTTATAGTCTTCGCCAAAACCTACTAGAAGATGTAAAGGTATACAATAGGCAAAAGATCCATTCTGTATATAGGGCTAGCAGTCTGAGGCCCACCCGAAATTTCTAAAATATTTTCTTCGCCGCGGCGTAGGTTAAAAGATTTTCATCAAAGTAGTGATGCCGACATTTTTATTTCTGTCTATTTCCGTACCGCTCAATTCGTATCGTATCTCTTGAAACAAAAACGCAATAGCGTTGTTTACAAATTTTGTAACACTATCCGGCGATCCATCGGCTTTTGTAATTTTCCCCTCAATTAATAGATAGCTCTTGCTGGGCAGCGTGTAAATATCTTGTTGATGAACAGGAATTCGAATTTCGTCACTGTTTCCAAAAGAATTTGACGAATAAGGACTGTGAGAATGATATTCATAGTCAGTGATTGCGTCATCAGTATAAACTTGAGAATCGATATTCAGTATGTAACTCATTATTTTCTTAATTTATATCCTCGAATTGATTGCAGAAATTTACGATTTTCCAATGTTAACGAACCGAGTTTTACTCGTTGAATGACGTTCTTGTTTTCTTTTTTCCAATTCGTTGCTGCTGTAATATTTGTCAATTTTGGCGCATGCGGCGCTGTGAATACAAAACCCATAACTAATCGGCGGCGCTTTTCAAATGCAAACGAATAATTATATTTTCTTGTCTGAAATTTACCAGTTGGCCCGATTGATCTTCCAATTTAATGTGTATTCTGTTGAGCGTTCCTTTTGAATTGATTGGCAAGTAAATTACGTGCGAAGGTTTTTCAACAATTTTGAAACCCGGTTCGACTACAGGATAAAACTCGTGGAGTACATGACCTTCAACACCGTCCTTGTAAAATTTCTAACAATGTCGCACACGAGGCGTATGACGTCCACTTTTATTATAGCCGCCTGCTTCGGCGACATGTGCCATTGACCGGCTTCAATACTTTGTTCGCGTCTCCGTCGAAACCCAGCAGCTCGCCTATACTGTCCTTCTTGAAAACAATATCTTCGCTAGAAAATTTCCGTTTTCAAAGTATTGTTATTCGCTTTTATAGTAATTTCCGCGTTATTATTATTTTTTTAATTCTTGTTTTAAATAGTCCTGTATATCTTCGATTTCGTAGGTGCCTTCGGGTAAAACAATTGGTGATTCAAATTTTTCCAAAATAAAATTTATCATTAATATTTTGTTCAATATTTGGTATTGAATTATAAGTCATTAAATCCACTAAACCAATTTCCCATTTTGAAGAAGAAGTTAAATCTATTGGCGGAAAGAAATCACATGTTAAAGACGAACTTTTACCCGACATACATATCATTATTACGACTATAAAGCGAGAAAATCTAAACACAAATGTCCGCAATTTACAGAGTAAATATTTTTCTGAGTGGGCTATATAATTGAAACTGATGTTTACACCCGATGATGATGATGAATTAAAATACTTTACTAACTCTGTTGGGGGTCTCAAATTCCCAAAACTATCAAAATATTTCACATTATTGCCTCTTTTCTTATAGCAAACCCAGTGTGTTCCGAGTCCTTTGCTGTTGTCCAAATTCACTACCGCCGATTCGTTATTCCTCACCTTTTTGGGTAAAGCGTCACGCATAAAAACCCCTCTAAAATATGGAATTTTTAATTTATCTGCATACATTAGGATATCAACATTGGATAGAGGTCTGTTCGGAATCGAGTTTATTATTTTTTTTTTTTCGTATAACAGCCTCTTCCTTTATAAGGGCGTATATATAATCCTTTGCCTTCTATTTTTCTGAGTTCCTTTTTCATTTCCGTTAACATTTTAGTAATCTTTTTAATGTTCTTTTTCGGCTGTCGTCGTTGTCGTTTACACTTTACTTTACATCGTTGTTTTTTAGCGCCACCACCAAATTTTGTTTAGCTTTCATAATATTTGTTACAGCCCACGCAGCCGCTTTTTCGCCTAAACCACTGTCTGATGCTTTGACTCGTTCCCAAGCCGAATCGGCAAGCCTCCGGTCTGCAATTGCACGTCTCTCGGTGTCATTGTACTGACTGTAGGCTATGTCGTGTTGTTTGCAAGCGTTATCAATTTATTGATTCCCTGATCGCCTCGTGCTAATCTTTTTGATAGAGTTAGTCCGGGGCCACAAAAGTGGTATCCAGGTATGTGTAACTCAAACGGTAAAACGTCAATAGCCTTATTAATAACATCCCCAATTAGCCCTCTTCCATGATATTTACGTCGAACCGTCATTATGATTTTTTCAATTATTCCGTCAGGTAAGGCTACGCTATACTCTCTCATCCAATCTGCATAAGGTTTTGGAGTTTTGCCAAGTTCGTGTGTTCCGCGTAAATATGTTACATAAAGCAAATTCATCAACAGTCTTAGTGTTTGTTAAGACATCATCAAAACTTTCCGTCTTTATATTCGTTAATCTTCTATTCTTGAAATATAAAACCAAACTGCCGTCCGTTTTCATATACACATTTCCCTTTAAATATTTCAAATTAACAGCATCATCGTTTTCTTCGGGATTTGCAATATCGTCTAGTTTCTTATTTCTAAATGACAGATGGAAATTCTTATTTTCAAGTGTTATTTTTGGAAAATGATACTCTTTTAAAAATTGTTTTATAACAACGTCGTTATTTTCGGAAGGGGTGCTATATTTCTGATCACCATTTGTTTCCATTAAAAATACCATTTTCAGACTTTAAACATTCCGCCATTATTTGTTTTAAATTAACAGCATCCGCAACGTCTAAAAAGTTTTAAACATTGCATAGCCTTTTATTTTCGATATCATAGTTTCCTATTTTTGTAAGCTGAAATTCTCTGTTAGGCCGTCCTCGAATACCGCGACTTCGTTTTAAAAATCTGGAATGGCGGCCAAATTTATCTACACTCATTATTCTTCCTTAATAAGAACACCGGCTTCAACTAATTCCTCTAAAATAGAATTTATTTCGTTCGTGTGACCTGTATTACCCGCCTGCTGTGAAGCGTATAATAGTTGTAATCTGTCGCAGAGTTCGTTTATGTCGTTCAGTATACATATTGCGGTTTTGAATCTGAATATATCATATGCGAGCCCAAACCGCTTCCAACGGATGAAATCAGTTTTGAAATTATATTTTTAAATTTTCTACTTTTACTCGCTCTCACTTTTCCATTTGCAGAATAATTTTGACGATACACATTAGTTTCGAGTAAAATATTTTTGTACGCAACTAAATCTTCTTCTGAATAAATAAAAGAATCAGGACTGCTCATAATAATCAGCTCATATAAACCCTCCGTTCTATATAACGCGTACCGTTAATAATTAAATCGTTTTCTATTAATTCGATAACTTTATCGCCTAATTTAAAATCATTTCCTTCTATGCGTATTCCGAATGTTTTATCGATTTTTCTACCTCCTTTTATAAATCTTGTAAAGTAATATCTAGATATGTGACCGGAAAGACTTTGTTTAAGTTTTTGTAATTCTATGGCGGCCTTCAGGCGTTTTCATTAGATCTTCTCCGGTTTCGGTAGATTCATAAACGTCTTCATTTACCTGTTGTAAGGGTAGAACAGAAGGAGGTATATCCCTTGTTTCTGAGGAGGGTGGTAACGAGGGTTGTTCTGCAGTATCTGTTTCCATTTCGTTATCAGAAACGTCTTCATCGTCCATTGACCTTTCGTAATTTAACATAGGACGTCTTCTACTCTCTGTTCTAGATGTATCCTCATAATCGTAATCGTCTGCATAAAGATCCGGATTTGTGTTTTCTAATTTTTTTCTTTTAGCGCCTTGAGTGGGATTAGGGGTTACCCGTTTTCTCGCTTTATTTTCTGGATCAAGATATTCTTCCAAACTTGTCCTAGCCAAAGTTTTCTTTTATCGCCTTGATCGTAATTGGACGCTTTTCGTTTTACAACAAAACCCGAAAAACATTCATCATTTTCTTCTTCTTCTTCATCGCTAGACTCAAATCTATTAAGTTTAACTGGTGTGCTTACTCTTACGCCAGGTTTATAAATTTTGGGTATATTCGGAATTATATTTTTTACATCACCACCACCAACACCGCTTTCATCACCACCTGTTAACTTTTTAAAGGTTTAACTATAGGTGAAAAATTTTTCAAAAACTCTTCAGATTCAACAATATTACGCGTTAAAGCCAGATGTTTTGCTTTAATACTTTTTCGTAACTTATTAATTTTTAAAATTATTTCCTCTGGCGTTTCCGCTGAAATATTATCACTTTCACTCTCCATAATGACAAGTTTTATTTTGAAATCTAATTTGATACTGAACACTTTTTCTATACACTCTGAAACTAGGATACTGAAAATAAAACAAGAACAAAACCTTTTCAGCAACCTGTCTTAAATACTGAAATTCTCGAGTAATATAATTTACACACACGTTGCTATTTCAACCAGTATTATATAAAAAAGTGTGTACGGAATTATTGTAAAATAAAACAAAGAGGTAAATAATATATATAATTTTATTTCTTTAATACTAATTTTTGTAATATTGGATATTCATCCCTCGTCCCCGCCGTCTCCGTCGCCTCCGCTGCTTCCGCTGTCTTAACCGCCAATGCTTCTTCTTCCAAATCTGTTGGATCTGTTGTTGTCTCAATCGTCATTGTCTCCACTGCTTCCGCTGTCTTAACCGCCAATGCTTCCTCTTCCAATTCGGTCGGATCTGTTGTTGTCTCAATCATCATCGCCTCCGCCGCCTCCGCTGCCTTAACCGCCAATGCTTCCTCTTCCAACTCTGCCGGATCTGTGGTTGTCTCAATCATCATCATTTTTGAAAGTTAACTGATGCTGTCTGGATGGAAGTTGACTGACGCATGTAGTACGCGAAAGCCGGCAATATATAGCGAGAGAAAACTACGTCATATTGGAACCGCTCCAATAACCTGATTATATATTCCCTATCTGTATTAATTATTCTTGTCGGATATTAAGTGTGAGTCAAGATTTGATATAAAATATTTTCACTATTTAAACATTTTATCCCGAAAATTGATAAATCGTTTTGTTTCACTCTTTCTATCGAATTAGTAAATTCATTGAACTCGAAAACAGAATCATTTTTAAAAACATACAATAAACCGTTAATATATCGAAAAAACTGAGTCTGGTGCCACCAGTAGACCTTTAAATATTTTATAAGTAGCTCCATATCTCCTAACCGAAAAATAATCTTCATTTATTTCCATAAAATAGTTATCATCGAAAAAGAAATATGATTTTCCTACGTAAGTATTTACTAATCCTTGGAATCGTATGTTGTCTCTCCCATATTTCGATTGTATTGTCACAGGATATCTGTTTAAAGTTGTAATGAAGGAAAATATAACATATATATTTGTCGGTTTATAAATAATACAAGTTGGTCGTTAGGTCTCTGATAGAAAATCTATTTTTAAAAATTTTGAGGTAAAAACTGCAACCAATCTGTTATGTTGCGCGCATCACTAATTGTTTTATCAGCTTAACTGAAATATCAAAATCATTTCAAAAAAAAAAAAAAAAAAAAAAAATAAAAAATATACAACATTACACAATACATTCTTAGAAAACCACATGGTGGGTTGGAAATACATTCTTAAAAAAGCAGCATCATGTGTTGGAGATATATTACGTTTTCCTGCAGGAATTCATGCAACACGTTTGGTTATGTCATACATGAATGCTTGTCGAGTGGTGATGTAATCCTTAGACGACTGCTAGGACTTACATAATACTTGGGTGTATGCCAAATGATCTTGTCTCCCCTGTCCTTTTCCCTGACTCTGACCTTGACCCATGACCTTGACCCCTGACCCCTGACCCTTGACCTTTGACCCTTGACCCTTGACCTTTGACCTTGACCTTGACCCTTGACCTTGACCTTTGACCCTTGACCCTTGACCTTGACCTTTGACCTTTGACCCTTGACCCTTGACCTTTGACCTTGACCTTTGACCCTTGACCCTTGACCCTTGACCTTGACCCTTGACCTTTGACCTTGACCCTTGACCTTTGACCTTGACCCTTGACCTTTGACCTTGACCCTTGACCCTTGACCCTTGACCCTTGACCTTTGACCTTGACCCTTGACCCTTGACCTTTGACCCTTGACCTTTGACCCTTGACCTTTGACCCTTGCCCCTTGACCACTGGACCTTTCCCCTTTTGACTCATGACATATATTTCTTACTACTCCTATGAAGTGCAACAGTTTTGAAAATGCACATATTACATTTGAATTAACCACTGTTAATACGCTGTAGCTTATAAAAATTTTCAGCGTCGTAATGTAGAGTTCTTTTTTCGAGATTGCCTTTGTGTGTACAGAACTTAATCAAGTGCTAGACAATTGTCTGGTACATCAATTCCACTTTGATGCTGTTTCAGATAAAACATTTTTTTTGTAGAGGCTTTTTCAGGACTTAAAATATTTTTTTTTAAACAATTTTTACAAAGATAATTTGAACAAAATACACGGTGCGTGCTTGGCGGCAGCAAAGTTGTTTAAATTGCTGCAATATCCGCTCTAGTGTGTTTCAAACTATTGCACAGTGGCCAGGTATCCAGTAAAATGTTACTCCAACACCTCGTAGTTCAAGTCTGCGAATAGATCACAAAATATCTTAAACTAGAGGATTTACCGAATACATATCCTGGATAGCCTGGAGTGCA
The DNA here is from genome assembly GCA_022606455.1 of Callitettix versicolor. Classification (NCBI taxonomy): domain Eukaryota; kingdom Metazoa; phylum Arthropoda; class Insecta; order Hemiptera; family Cercopidae; genus Callitettix; species Callitettix versicolor. Next base: position 21,574 of record JAJIZJ010000124.1, read on the forward strand.
CTTTTCGAATTGGAACACACAAGTGTAATGAGCAGAATGGGATGCAACGGTTTTCAAAGCCTTCAAGGTAAAAACAGTTCAGCAGTAAACACACTACAAACTGAGGGTAATCCATACTTGCACGTTTGGCCCAATGTGTAAAATGCACAACCGACTTTATCCTGAAGTTTTGAATAATCTGTGAAAATAATTTCACTAGATGGCTTGGAATGAAGAATATGAAGGAATTCCTGACGATTCACAACGTCCAGGGTGATGGATGAATGGGCAGCCTTGGGTAACAACAAATTGAGGGTAATTAAACAAAATGTTCGTCCTTGGGGGTTGTTTGTACGAATACGTCGTAGGGAAGAGGTTGTCGTTATACGCCTCCACATTGGTAATTCGTTGCTGAGACATGGTTTTCTAATGGGACGCGGGGAGCCACCTACATGCCAATTCTGTGGAGAAACCATCACAGTCAAACACTTTCTCTTAGACTGTGATTATTTGAGAAACATGCGTAAAATATATGGATTGGGAAACTATGCAGGCGATCGTGGGGGACCATTCCTCAATCATTGATCGTGTTCTCGTCTTCCTAAGGCGCTTGCATTATATATCAATATATTTATTTTTTTTACATTTTTGTAGTATTTGTATAATTTGTATATATATTTTATATTCTTGTTAACTAGTAATATAGGTAATTTTATCGTGTTTCATAATATTTCTTTTTTAATGTTATCTAGTTTTAGTTTGTATAGTGTTTTAGTTTTAGTATTAGTTTAGTGTAATATTAATTTTGTTTAGTTTTAGTTTCCCGCCATCCACTAATGTAGGACATTTTGTTGGACGGCGATGATAGCCTTCATGTGCTTTTCGCCAAAAGCTGTATTCAAAAAAAAAAAAAAATTCTTTAATTAGGGCCCCTTAACAGTCCACCATTATATTGTTTTGATTTTAAATTATTTATTCTTGTGAGAAATGTTGTCTAGTTTGTAAGTATCGTCCTTTTTGTCTTTTTTGTTACGCTAATAGTCGTGTTTAGGCAATAATAGCCTTAATGTGCTTTTCACCTATAAACAAATTAAAAATTTTTGTGTTTATAATTATTGAGCAAGAAGATAATGCAATACTAAAGCAAACCTTATCAACATCGGTTTTGGAACTACCATCAGTGTCTACACGTAGTGTTATAACCTATAAGAAATTATTCATAAATTACAATATAAAAGAAACATAAAAACTTTGTGTAATGTTGAAAAAAAGCAGGCCATTTGTTACGTCAAACTCTCTGCCATTTTATCACAACTACTGACATACAGTCTGCCACATGTCGTTTATCAGCTGATGATTAATGTTAAACATTTCTTTCTTTCTTTTCCTTTAAAAAATTTTCAAAAAATCACGTTAAAATTTAGAATTTTAAGACATTTTTATAATTTATTTCAAACAATCGAATTTTATAATCTTTAACACTACTTTTTTTACTATACAAAATATAACAAGTATGGCAGTAAAAAAGAGATTTTTAAATTTCCGTTTTTAGGGGGTAATGTTTTCAGTTAGTACTGACATTACTTGTACTTAGGGAAAAAAGACAAAAATATGTAAATATTTGTTTTTTGTTGCTTCAGATTTTTCGCTTAAATAAAAGTAAATAAAATTTAAAATTTATTTTTCCCGAAAAATGTTAAAAAAATGTTTGTACATTTTGTTGATGTAGTTAAAGAGACCTTGGTTTTTATTTTTAGACCTTGGTTATTGGCCTGTTGCCTATTAAAATGCCTGAGGAATAATGAATTTTATTATTAGAAGATAAAAGGTTTTACCTCTATAGTGTTAGCCGCCTCGGTGGTCTAGTGGATAGCGTACTAGGCTTTCACCCCGAGGACCCGGGTTCGATTCCCGGCCAGGGCTTGGCATTTTCATACGCTATAAATCATCCCATCGTCTGCATTAGCCCAAGTGTGCACAATAGTCGGACGTTAAACAAAAAAAAAAAACCTCTATAGTGAAACCAGAACTTTTCCATTAAGAGATTTTAAATGTAAAACATTAGAAATAGGACCGAGTTAAGTTAATTTTAAACAGACAGAGCTTGATTATCTCCACTTCCCACTTCCCTTATAGCACTCGCGGCAGTGACAAAGTGAGGTTAACTCTCCGAGGAGCTCAAAACTTGGCAAGTTCAATTCCTTTATTCGCAGTCATTTGTCTTTATAATGTCTAATACGCGATGCCCTTTTGAGACAATTTAACTTGATAAAAAATAAGTACAAATGTGTTAAAGAACTTTCCGTTCTCTTCTCTTCTATTCTCCGTCATTATCTAATTCGTCTTTGTCTTTATTGTATTTGAGTTACTCTAACTATGGTATTGTTGAACAGCGTAACAGTGTAATTATGTATATATTATTATTTAAATTTTTTTTTTTAGTGTTATCTAGTTTTAGTTTCTAGTGTTATAGTTTTAGTATAGTATTAATAATGTTTAGCTTTAGTTCCCCCCACCAATGTAGGATATTTTGACGGCGATATTAGCCTTCATGTGCTTTTCGCCAAAAACTGTAATTAAAAAAAAACCTTCATTGAGTTTTCAATTTCTCGAGGCATGTGTCCGTCTTTTATTAAATGTGATGCATAAATTGAATAATTTTTGCCGTATTTGAATGATCTCACATGTTCTTTAAACCTAGTTCTAAATTTTCGTCCCGTTTGTTCTATGTAGACTGCCTCGCATCCACACTGTATTCTGTATACTCCATTCTTTCTATATTTGTCCTTTTCTTCAATGTTCTTTGTCAGTTTGTTCCTTATCGTATTATTTGTAGCCAGTGCTATGTCTATATCATATTTTCTAAAGAAATTCTTAATTTTATATGCCTCTTTCCCCTTATATATTAACTTAGCCCATTTTCGTTTTTTATCTTTTTTTTATCGTCGTTTTCTTCTCTCTTTCTGTTAATTCTCCGGAACAGATTTCTTATAATTTTTAAATCATAATCGTTGTTCACTGCTATTTGGAAAATTGTATTCAATTCTTCTTTAGTGGTACATTTAATAATCTTTTGAACATGTGTCTAAACGCCGCTAGTTTATGTTTTAATGGGTGGTTTGACTTTGCGTTAATTATATTATCTGTGTATGTGTCTTTTGTATATATTCCAAATTCAATGTTTGTGCTTTCCTTTGTATTCAAAAAAATTTAAACTGCCTTTCTTCTCTTCTTCTATTGTAAATTTTAAATTTTCGTGTATACGATTAATTTCTTCCAATATGAGCTTCCCTTTATCGCCTTTTGGATCTTTAACTATTACTAGTGAATCATCCACATATCTTACATATTCCACACATTCAAACTTCTTTAATATTTTCGTTATTCTTTTTCTTCTAAATCTTGGATAAAGAAGATCCCTGATAGTGGATCCCCAATACCTAACCCATCTTTTGGCTTATATATTTTACTATTAAATATAAACTGGTTTTGATTTAAAATGACCTTTAATGCATTAATAATTTCGTTGTTTAACCCTTTATTTTGACAATTCTCATCTAATTTTTCTTTTATGATTTCGATGGTTTCTTTAATCGGTATAGAAGGGTATAAATTCTTATTATCAAACGAAAGTATCCTACAATCTTCGGTAATTATTCTTTTCTGCAGTCGGTTTACTACTTCTATTGAATTCTTCACCGTGTATTCATTCTTCAACAACTCCATATCTTTTAATCGTTTTTCTATATATTTTGCGAGCTCATAGGCTGGTGCTGTCCTATAATTAATCACTGGCCTAATCGGATGATATACTTTGTGTATTTTCACTTGGGATCTCATTACAGGCACACTTGGATTCATATTTATATATCTATACTGGTTTTCTTGGATTAAGTGTTTTGAATTTTGGACTACCTTTCTAATTTCCTTTTGATATATATCAGTTTTATTTTTTTCCCGTTCTTGCACTCTGTCTTCGTTAAAAACACTTCGGTTTTCCGTATGTAATCTTTCTTATTTATCAATACTATCGCGTTCCCCATATCCGCCTTTGTAACGATAACATCAAAGTTTTTGAAGATGGAGGTTCTCCAAAACGCGTCAACGAAAGAAGAATTGACGAAGCTCGGGAAGACAGATTATTATACTGAACGTAGTGACAATAATCATAGCAGAAAAGAAGAATATGAAAAGAATTTCTCTTAAGAGCCTTAAATTATTGTTTTTGATTTTTGTACATTTTATGGAATTATTACAATTCTTATTTGAATTTTTGTAATCACCCTGTTATATTTTTTCTTTACCTGCCTGCTTCGGCGTTCTTCCTGGTTTCGAGCTCCTAGACTAACCGACTTCGTTTGTTGAATTCTGCCCTTATAGTTTGCTCCATCTCGAATATTTTTTCTTCTATTTTTGAAGAGACGATTTTGTTTAAATTTTTAAATTTATATTTTTGGTACGACGATTGATTTATTTATTCTTTTGACGACGACGGCGATATGTCCAAAGGACACTTTGGACTGATTTGTATTTTTATTTTTTCATTATCCGACAATATTTTATTGTTGTTTATAAGATATATTATTATTAACTAGTTGTAGGTCTAGTTTTATATTTATAGTTAGTGTGTATTTATAGTTGTAATTTTATTTTATTTGTTCTATTTATTTTCATTATTATTTTAATTTTTGTATTCGCCAAAAAAAATTCCTGAGCAATCAACTTATTTGTCGTCTCCAGTTTTAAACACAGCCTAGACTTCAACCTGCTCGTTGCTTCGTTAACTGAACCCTGTAATCTAAAATTATTTCTACATTCTTGTAATTACTTTGATCTCCGTCAAATTGTTTACCAACAGAAATTACCCTGGTTGGCTATCATTTACTATTTTAAAGCAATAAAAAAAATTGCTTGTGGTCTAGAATTAAAAAATATACGACACGGAGCTGTATCACTGAGTGATGAAAGCGAATTTTCAAAAAGTAGCAAACAATATTTTATTTCTTTACATTAAAAATGTTTATTTGTTTTAGCATCTTAATAAGCATTGAAAATAGCAAAAATGAACATTGACAGTTACGCTTGAATATTCCTACGTTTCGGAATTATTTTCAAGGCGTTTGTCGCTCGTAGTAATATATATATATATATATATATATATATATATATATATATATATATATACACACACACACACACACACACAATTCTAATTTTTAATTAGTTACATACATTACATTCTAATTTGTAATATATACATATCTATATATATATATATATATATATATATATATATATATATATATATATATATATATATATATATAGTGGTTCAAGAACGACTAGTGTGCACAATAGTCGGACGTTAAACACAAAAAAAATCATACATTGCTTAACGTTTATACTTTATGCCACTAACTAATGAGGATGAGGGATCAGTCTTTATGGTAAGGGAAAAGCAGCAGGAGCAACTGCAGCTCGAACTAAGAACCTTAATGTGCTCAGTTGAGTGACGCAGTGGACTGACCGATTCCGTGGTAGTTATATATATTTCTACAAGGTACAGACTACAGCATGGCGGAAAGCAATTACTCTAGCCAACATCTTGGAAGTGGCGTCTGGCCAATCGATGCTCATCGTCTCATGGGCAGTAATACCTTATGACAGAATACTTGGCTCTAAGATATACGAAGCTGTTCTCCGCCGTGACCGAGCAGATTCTTTCCCCTAGCAACAGGGTCTTCTAGATACCAAGAGTCTTTCGTTCAAACACTGATACGCTAGACTCTTGCTTGCCGAAAGCGTCATACTATGAGCACCGAAGTAGTTAAAGGTGCAATCTAGAATTTGAGCCCTTGAAGCATCCGATGTCACTAGGGAGAACGATGTCGTGAGCAAAGGCCAGGCACGAGGCGTTATGCGTACCATTAATAGTGTATCCCGTCATGCTTTCTGTTCCAATGGTTCAAGAACCAAGTTGAAGAGCAAGGGGAAGAGGATCCCCTTGTTTCACGCACCGCTGGAACTGTAACATATCTCCACTTGGGTGAGCTATACAGGTGTATAGGTCGACTTGACCAGGTCTACTACAACCGAAGTACATTTTCTATTGCAACGTGTGGGACCGTATCGAATGCTTTTGACACGTCGACAACTATACCAACATCTCCAGCCTTATTAGCCGCGTTAGCTGGTCAAGAAGTTGAGTATTGGCATAGCAACCCTTCTTCCACAAAACCCTTTTGCCTAGGGTTGAATGAGAACACAGTCTTCAGCTTTTGATCTACGGTACCTCAGTGAGCCGACCGAGGAGGGAATCTATAATGATCGGCCGGTAGTTGACTAATTTCGCCTGATCCTTGCCCTCTTTAGGGATCAAGGTAGTCCTATGATTCTTCCATTCGGCCGGCAGATGATCGGAAGTCAGCAACAAATTGTAAAACCCTGCTAACAGCTTGTGTTTGGTGCGTCCGGGCAGCGTCGCTTTTCAAACTCTGTCCAGACCACCAGCTGTAGACCCCATGACCTTGACACCCCTTCTGACTTCGACGGCTTCGATGGGAGAAAAGAATTCCAACCCAATCGGTGGTCCATCGACAGGGTCTTCTAGGTGGGTCTGCTCCTTTTTTCTCCACAAAACATTGTATAAATGTTTAATTTATTCGCTGGCCAGTTCATGGACAACTGTACATGCACAATCCGTGCGCAAGCCAACATGTTTTGCAAAAAGGCACCTCTAAAAAAAGGTGCAGGACTTCTTGTAGAGGTCCTGATGTCTAACATACGTGTAGCGCTTAAAAGCCCTTTTCTTAGACCTGCTAGACTTACTAGTCTCGGACTGTGCTTCCCCGGAAGTGTTCGACTTCTCGGTAGCATTCAAGAAGTGTAGAATTCCAAGGCGCTGTAAACAGCGTCAACGACTTCCAAGCTTATAGCTGTTAATCGGGCGGCGTCTCGCATTAGACGCAACACTACCCAAGTACCCATGTGGCCAAGAGATGACCCAATCCCTCAACTGCGTCAAAAGCCCCAGACTCCACTCCTCCGCGCTAAGAATGTCCTGGGGAGGAGGTTCTGCCTGAGAAACTAAAAAGAAATAGTTTTGTCGACCTGATGCTCGGAGTACGCTAGTGATACCGCTATTGGAGCTGCATCAGGCGAAACGATAAAGCTACTATCATCATCGATCTGCACTTCCAACTCCTCCTCCAAAGCACTAGCGCTGTGGTCCTGCAGAGTCCTGCTACTAGCGTGATCATCCCCGACACTCTGGGCAGTGTCAGCACTCTCGCACCCCTGCGGAGTGTGTATCGCCTCCGTGGAAGGGGCCAGGCAACGACTAAAGGACGCCTCCGCAGGTGGAAGTGTACGAGGTGACCCAACGTGTGACGCGGGGAACTCTAAGGGGCGTTTGGGCTCAATCTCTTTGAACTAGCGAAGAAGTGATCTCGTCCCCTGAGAGCCGCCGCTTGTCGTTTATCAGTTTAGCTGTCTTTGAGACCAATCACTCGGCCATCCTCTTAGAGATCTGTTTGTCACCACGAAACTCACGCTCGCTCTGATACATTGCGGCAATCTCTTCTGCAGAGAAGATTCACGCTACAATACCCGCGGCTGGGGTGGCTGTAATGGTGGTGACATGAGTTTTCTCTTGGTGTTACGCAGGACAGGATGACATATCCGTTTATGAGTCAAAAGGCCTCGCTGGGTGGCAAAACTCACTGAATATTTAGAACATGCAAATGGTTTATCCGCGACATCAACGAGACTAGAACACTTCGGAATGTGGCACTGAGCTGCATGACGATTCTTATAAGACTTTTGACAACGACTGCACTCATAAAAGAGTCCAAAAGTCGCATGCTTATCCGTAAAAATGCCCGACATAATCAGGCAGGTTCAATACCTTATATTTCCCTTTTTTTCTTCGGGAGACAAATGGGGGCAGTCAGTGATTGAAAAGAGAAGTTGAATATTCATTGTCCGGGTGGTCGTCAAATAAGTACACTGGATCTCTGAATAGTCCCACGCGGCACGGAACGTTGCACCCTTGTGGCTGAAGCTTCATTCATAGCCGCAACGAAGTGGTAGACCGAGCGCTCATCAGCTCCAAGGCCCACTTCCCTGCCGAAGCCGGTGCAGCCCTCTCTGATTAGTACAATCCGAGTGAAATTATTGGACTTTTATCCGTGCCAAGGGCCGGACTCTCAGAGCGACAAGCCTAGGTAGATCTCACAAAGTTAGACGCAAATCCCATTATCGGTCCAGAATGACCACTGAATGTCAGCTCGCCATCGCACTGGGGATAAACGAAAAGGGTCATAGTTACCCCCGCTGTTAAGGTTCTTAGTTCTAGCCGCAGTTATTCCCATTGCTTTTTCCTTACCATTAACGCTGATCCATCTAAGCATTCTGTGTACTAGACGATCTGTCCAACTAAATAAACATAGTACAAAACATCCACCTACGCTATATTTACTGTAATACGAGTTCTTTCCGTAATAAATAATTTGAAAATGTACCTTGCTTTCGGTGTAGCATGCTCCGGGATATAATGTCAGTTTTAATACTAGTAACGACAAAAACATTTTAAATTACTGTTACATTACAACTTTTAATTAATTTACTCAAATCATTGCAGAAAGGAAAGCCAATAAGTATTAATAGGGTTACAGGCAGCTGAAAGTGACTTTTGTAATTCAACTTACTGAAGGTGATTTCTTAGATTGAGGTTCTCTCTCTCTGTCAATTTTTCACCACTAATCTATTTCTCCCAAATGTGCACGAGTAATAAATAAGGTAACATATCGGTTGGCCAAGAGAGGTTGTTTTTAGATTACTGTACGTATGGCTTCAATCCGTCTTGTATGTGGTGCTTTTCGTTCTAGTCCTGTTGTGATTATGCTTGTCGAACCTTCACTGTTTGCAAGTTAAATTTAAATTAATTATTTTAGCCATGGCACCCTGTTTATAATACACTTTGTTGTTGTATTATTTAATTTTGTTTTTTCACATTTTTATCCCTGTTAATCTTGGCTTAAGTTTATATGTTTTAGTGTTTAAACAGTTTAGTTTTAATATAACGTTAACAGTCTTTAGATTTTAGTTTTTCCTCCGAGGAGAAGAGATTCGCCAAAAGTGTTAAAAAAAGAGAAAAAAAAGTGTTTTCAGTAAACAGTTGCTCTGACAATATGAAGCTCGTTCGCATGCCGATGTTCTGCTTTCAAGTTTAATTGTTTTTTGACGACTTGAGATATTGAATAGCTCCAATATTTGAAAGAACTCTATCGTTGTATCCGATTTTGTGCATTATATATTGTGTTCCGATTCTAAAAGCGCTCTGCAGGCTATACAGGATGTGTATTCTTGATCTTGTAGGTCGTCAATACTTACAAGCCGCAAAGAAGAGGTGGTTGTTACCTGTCTCTGCATTGGTCATTCTATGTTAGTGCATGGATTTCTCATGGAACACGGGAACCCACCTATATATCAGTTTAGTGGTGATATCACAGTCAAACACTTTCTACTTGATTGTGATGGTTTCAAAAGCATGCGTTAAGTGTGTGGATTGAGTGCCTCTTTTCAGGCAATTTTAAAGAACGATTCATCGGTCATTTACCAAGTTTTAAATTTCTCACGTCGTGTAAATATATTTGAACTACTTTACCTACGGTATTGTTGTGTAGCGTAATAATTTTATTTTGTACATCCCATATTAAAAAAAAATTTGTTAACTAGTTTTAGATAAATTTTTGTTTTTACTTCTGTTATATTTTTGTTGTTGTTTTTCACATTTTTATTCTTGTTAATTTTTTGTTTGTTTACGTTTTATATATTTTAAGAATGTTCGTATATTTAGTGTTTAAACAGTTTTGTTAGTTTGCCCTCTGTGTGACATACTCTCTGCTAGCGCGCGATAGCCTTCCTGTGTTTTTCACAAAAACCTAATTAAAAAAAAAAAAACTAATTAAAAAAAATAAATGAATGACAAAATGGAAACAATTAGTTGCAGGGCTGTAAAAAGGCCCGCAAAAATTTATATAAATTAAATTGTATTTTAAAAAATCAAGAAGATAAAGGAAATTCGGAGTCCGATCAGTGGTCGATACACTACCTTCCAACAATTTTCCAAAGTACAGTTGCACAATAATTGAAATGTTGGCAAGTGATTCGCCCCTTTAACAGTAGTCTTAATTCTGTCGGACAGCTTCAATTTCATTCGAACTGTTTTGTAATCTCAGATTGTATTCAACTTTTATACGGATCACACACTTTCAATTTAAATCCATAGATTGTACACTTTTAAAATTTATTTTTTTTGTCTATTAAGCAATCAAAAGAGTAAAAAGCATGGGGGAAAGCATAGTAATATCTTAAGAGTGAAATAGGATCGTTGTTTTGTATAATTTTAGAAATATGGTCAATGTAATTTTTGTAAATAAAAAAAACAAACTCGAAATACTTTGGACTACCTAGAATCAAATTACAGCGACTCTAGTGTTATTGACGGAAAAACAAAATTTGAGTATCCATTGAGGTTACTTTGTATGCTGAATGGCTACATTGTAGCCACGATATTTCAAAATATAACTTTGTACCTTTACGAGATAATCTATAACCACTGAATTAGAAACTCGAGGAATTCAAGCCACGTTTCGATCAATGTTTACCAAATTGAAATTAAAGTTGAAATGTTAATTCACCAAGACGGCAAGCCAGTGTAAATGCGGTTGTAGGTTAGACGGCTCCTGAATATTTTACAATGTTTGGGAGTTTGTATTGCAAAGTTACTCGGTTAATTTACGTAAGGGAACTTGTATTTATTACAACGACTTAATTAAGTAATAATTCATTAGTGCTTTTAGATAACTTAAAGTGATCCAGGCATGATTTAACATTTTTAATTACTTTAATAAAGTTGAATTTAGTGTAAAGTTTAAAATGAGTTTTCAAATTTAGTGTTATGTTTTGTACAGACTAATTAATGGTAATGTGTGTGGATGTAAGTTTAACTGATGTGCACTATTATGTTACCACTAAAATATGAATTGTGCCTGAGTCACGGTGGGATAGTTGGGAACACTGGAGCGGGTAATGCGGCTAAAAAAGAACTGTACTGCCGCCAATCACACAACTTGTTTTTTTATTCAGACTTTCTTTGCCAAACTGCATCTATTTCATTTGCATTGGAAAGATGAGTGCGTAGCCGTGGCAAATAAGTAATTAATGGTAATTTGAAAATGTTGACCATACTTGGGGGTCGTCAATACGTACAAACCGCAGGGAAGAGGTCATTCAGTGTTAACTCACGGATTTCTCATGGGGCGCGGGGACCCACCTATATATAAGTTTTGTGGAGATATCATCACTTCTGGACTGTGATAGTTTCAAAAGCATGCGTCAAATGTGTGGATCGGGTGCCTCTATGGACGCAATTTTAAAGGATGATTCGTTGGTCATTGACCGAGTTCTAAATTGTTTAAGTCGAATAAATATATTTGAACTTGTTTAGCTATGGTATTGTTGTACAGTGTAATTATGTTAAGTTATATACCAATTTGTTTTTTGAATTACACACTCTTTTTGTTATATTATTTCTTTTGTTTTTCACACTTTTATTCCTGTTAATCGTTTTGATTAAGTTTCTATATTTTAATAAAGTTACCTAGTTTTAGTGTTTAGTTTTATTTTTACTATAGTATTAACAATATTTAGCTTTAGTTTTCCCTCCGTGTAAGATAATTTTGCTGGAAGGCGATGATAGCTTTCATGTGCTTTTCGCCAAAAGCCTTAATTAAAAAAAAATCTTGAAAAGCAAGATTTTATTAAGATTAAATACGGCTGCCTACCAAAATAAATTTTCTACAAATAGTTTTATAAATTAGTTTTCCATTACACAGCCTATATTGGAAAAAAATGAAAAATATATTTAATTACTTGTGTTTTGGAGTATTTATGTTAAGTTTCAAAAAGATCCAATCAAAAACACATTTTTCTCAATAAACCTGTTACAATTTCTTTTTACTCCATTGGGACATAATTGAAAGTACCATAACGGAAGTACCATGAAAGTCAAGTATCTAGCTGTCATAGTTTCAGCTCTACATTTAGCATGAGGTGTTAGTCATAAAATATACCATGTTATTAATTATCGAATTTCACCGCTGTTTAGTTCATACTGTAAAAAAGGCTCGAGGTAACCTGGTTTTAGTAGTATTATAAAAAAAGCAATAAAATTGCCAGTACGTATTAAAATTCAATTATCGCGTGCAATTAATTTTTAATTGCCTGCATTTTCAAGTATTATATAATTATAAAAGTATCTAAAACAGGTTTCTTGCAAAATGAAGTAATTAAATTCAACAATAAAACGTTTTATTATTTTTAAAATTAGTTTAATTTTGTGGAACTGTAAATAAATGATTTTTTAATTGATATCCTCTAAAAGAGAGGTATTTAAGGGTGGATAAACGATTATGTTTGTACTCCAGCATTATTGTCTTTTTTAAAATTTGGTCCACTTGTTTGAGTGTAAATTTTAAAAAGTGTTAGTTATTCCGGTTATTTTATTAGGCTGATATTATGTTGGACTAAGCAGTAATGTTTGTTTATTACAACATATAGCCTATGTGAACGATTTCAATTCCAAGGCCGGCTAAAAGACCAAAAGCAGGATTAATAAATTTCAGTATGGCGGTAGAATTTTTCTGACGCAATAAAACATTTATTGATTTGTCCTTTTGATGACAGACAATTGTGACTTAAAATCAGACTCTTTCTAGGAGACTGTAATTATTCAAATTTTTACCGTAAACCTAAGTTGTAATACTGAATTATTGAGTTTCATGAAAACCAAAATAAATAGTATTTTCTAAACAACAATAAATACAGTATTAACTACAAAATATTATTTTTGTTGTATTGTAAGCAAAAATATTGTATTATCAACAAAGCTGCTAAATATGTAGGCATCAATTGTTTTTTGTATAATTATATATTTACCACAAAATGAAGATCAAAGATTCGAATACATTTCAGTATCCAATAGTTTCAAACGTTTTTACTGAATGGAAACTGTTCGCAAAGCAGTTATTTGGAACTGGTTACAATGGAACACTCGTACAGTAGTTCCATCTATTACAGTAATAAAAGCTATAACAATAACCGTAAAATATGCAAGTCATACCGAATAACGGAATTGCCCTTCCCTTATCGTCGGCTGCTATTCACGTTGCAATAGGATAGTTTTATCAGAATTCCGGTGAACGTCTCATGAGAACCCACATTTTTTTCGGTCGCTTGTAACTAGTGTTGTGTTTGTATACCTCAGTAGATTGGATTATTTTTTACGTGAAATTTTTTACACTTACCTGATTGTTGGGTAAACGTTATCAGGTTTAGCGGAGGGGCAGTTTATGTGCCTTAATAGCCTAACGTACCTTAACCACGACACACACACACACACACACACACACACTCTGCTGCCGCCAAGCACGCAACGTGTTATTTGTTCAGACTTTATTTGCCAAGCGGAACATCTATTGCATTCGCTTTGGGAAAGTGAATGGGTAGCCGTGGGCAATAACAAATTGAGGATAATTAAAAATACTGTTCGTCCTTGGGGATCTTCAATACGTGTTAGTCGGAGGGAAGAGGTGGTGGTTACCCGTCTCCGCATTGGTCATTCAATGTTAACGCGTGGATTTCTCATGGTGCGCGGAGACCCACCTACATGTCAGTTTTGTGGTGATATCACAATCAGACATTTCCTTCTGGATTGTGATGGTTTCAAAAGCATGCGTCAGACGTATGGATTGGGTTCCTCTATGGAGGCAATTTTAAAGGATGATTCGTCAGTCATTGACTGAGTTCTTAATTTTGTACGTCGATTAAATGTTTTTGAATTACTTTAGCTATGGTATTGTTGAACAGCATAACAATGTAATTTTTTTTCAAATTAAATGAAATATTTGTTTTGTTTTTAAAATTTTATTTTTGTTAATCCTTTTTTATTAAGTTTATATATTTAAATAATGTTATCTAGTTTTAGTGGCTATAGTGTTTTAGTTTTTAGTATAGTATTAACAATGTTTAGATTTAGTCTCGCCCTTCATGTAAGACATTTTGCTGGACGGCGATGATAGCCTTCATGTGCTTTTCGCCAAAAGCTGTATATAAAAAAATTTGGCGAAAAGCACATGAAGGCTATCATCACCGTCCAGTAAAATTCTCTTACTTACAGGGGAAACTAAATCTAAAGACTTTTAGCGTTATACTAAAACTAAAACCAAAACCGTCTAAGCTAAACACTAAAACTAGATAACATTATTTAAATATATAAACTTAAAACAAAATTTAACAGAAATAGGAATGTGAAAGACAAAACACAAAATATATGAACAAAGTGGGTAACAGAAAGAAAGACAAACGTTTGTCTAAAAATAGATTAAAAAATCGTGGGATGGGGAGTCTCGGGCAAAGTGAATGCAGTACTACATCTTAGGAAGAAAACCAGGACAAAATTAAAGACATGCTATGCAACACCAGAACAGGCCGAGCAGCCCTCATGAACACTGTCCACATTGGACATGTGGACATCGTATCTTCTTCCACAAATATAAGAAATGCGGTTTTCTTCTTTATATGGATATTTTCTTAATTTTTATGTCCATTTATTTTACATTTCTATCTTCATTATGGAGGCATTTAATTGATTATTGTTTTTGTAGAACTTTGTCTGTTTTCTTTTTATCTCCTTTGTTTCCAAAAAGACCTTTCTTTTTGCATTTAGGCCAATTTTGTTTTTCGTTATACTTTTGCTTTTGCTTGTTTTTTAAATGAGTTGAAGAACCAGATTTTTGGAATTTTCTTCTTTTTCCGGATAGTTCCTTCACAGCTTGGTACTAGTATGATATGAAAAGGTAACGTATCACAGTTTGTAGGCCTAACTCCTGAAGGACCACCTTTGAGAGGAGGCAAGATGTTCAGGTTAATTGTGAAGGAATTCACAGGATGATACTGATGCAGATAGGCCTATCACTGCAGAAACTAGAATTGGAACCTGTTTTTCAGCAGCTATATCATTGAGGGCGGCATGTGCATTCTCATCTGAAATTGTTGTTTAATTATTATTTGTCTTGTTGTCTTTTTAAAAATAATCAATATCGCATCTCAACGATGATAAACTTAATAGTTTTTCGCCGGAAAAAAGAATGAAAGCGCAAGAAAAACAGATTCAGGAAGGAAACCTACATTTACATTCCTCAGCAAGAATAGCAGGCCAAGATTTGATGAATCAGTCAGGACAAGTTATTTTATGTATAATGATAAGAAGAGCTAAGCGATGCGTTACTTTAGTGGGCACGTTTTGTACAGGTTTACATTAAGTAGCCTGCTGCATGACAAGTTTGTATCGGTTATGTAGATAATACGGTGACCCAAATATCTAGTTTATAACTTCCATAAACTGTGTACACCCAAATGTTTGTGCACGTTATCAAGTGTCGTTTCCGTAAGTACAAATTAATCCTCGCTTATACGCTGATATATTTCCCTGAAATTTGTTGTGATATAAATGTCCAGGCACAAGATGGCGGCATTGTATATTCCTCTGCACGACCTTCCGCATTAAATTTTTTCCTCTACATACTAGATCTATGTGCACTCAGAAAAAAATTTGTGTTTTCCTGGCTTCACATCTGCGCATTTTATAGACCCACTGATTCGTGGAACAACGAATCATATCTTCTATAGATTTTTCTTCTCAACCTTTACAGTATATATTCTTCTCCTATACAGCTTCTGTAGGCCTAATAAGCATAATCTTTTTTTTTTGGTTGATTAGCAGACATTTTTTCTTCATTTTGAAGTTTTAAAGTCCTATTGTAGGCAGACTTTTCTTCCTTGTTAACGCATGGATTTCTAATGGAACGCGGGGACCCACCTGAATGCGAATTCTGTAGGGAAACCGTCACAATTAAACATATACTGCTCGATTGTGATGGTTTTCAAAATGTGCGTGTTATGTGTGGTCTGAGCAACTGTTTTCAGACGATGTTGGGAGATAGTGCCTCGGCCGTTGACCGGGTTCTGGACTTCCTTCATCGTCTGAATGTTTTAAATAAAATTTAATTTATATAGTTGTTATTTCTTGTGTTATATTATTTATTTATTTTATCTAAAAACTTTATTTCTGTCATGTTTATGCATAGTTTTAAATTTTATTCATTATTTATTGTTATTTAGTTCTTAAGTGTAATATATCTATACCTGTTATCTAAATTTTTAATGTATTTTTACTGTTATAGTTTGTTGTTGTTGCTTTGTTGTTTTTATTGCTTTTTTCTTAAGTAAAATTTTGTTTAATTTTTTTTTATATACTTTCATTTTTCGTGACGGCGATGATAACCTGAACGGCTTTTCGCCGGGAAAAAAAGGAAAAAAATTCCTTGATTATTCTCTTTTTTTTTGCTGCAAGTTCTTTTAATTTTAAAATCACTGATTTTTATAAAAACAATCACTTAGACCAAACTGCACGCTTCACGACGAATTCCAGTGAGGAGGTCGGCGGAGGCAGCTGAAGTGACCAGCTGATGGGCTTAGCGACCCTACCATACCTCTAGCTCATTCTACTCTCACTCATTTACTCCACATATACACAACACACTCATACACACACACACTCCCTCTCACACAAACACATATACACCCAGGGGGGTGCAGACTAGCTGCACCTAGTGAGAGGACCTAGACGAACCTCGCGGCACCCGAGTCTAATACACATTTACACTTACAGCATTAGCCGGCGGAGGCAGCTGACGGCCGGCGGAGGCAGCTGACGTGAGCAGCTGATGGGCTTAGCGACCCCACCATACCTCTAGCTCATTCTACTCTCACTCATTTACTCCACATACACACAACACATAACATCCACAAACACACTCTCTCACACACACATACACACCCGCAGAGGTGCAGACTAGCTGCACCTAGTGAGAGGACCTAGACGAACCTCGCGGCACCCGAGTCTAGCAGACACTTACACTTACAGCACTACACTTACGATGTAAACACTTCACACTCACACGTACATTTAGGGATTTACTGTGCTTGTTCCGTTACGTCTGGGAGTGGCGATTCTGCTTGGTTTCCTTTGGCGGGGCCAAGTATGTGGAACCTGATGTGTGCCTAGCACTGCCGAGGACCTCTGATGGAACAGGTTCTGGAACCGAGCAGCCTATAGGCGCTTGGCAAGCGCATGAATGTTGAGTTATGGGTGTCGGAGCCCATAGCTGGGTCTATCGAAACAAATGGTTGCATTCTGTGAGTACATAGAGAGCGGCTGCCAGTGGTACTTGGGTTTGGGGAACCGTAACGATGTACCGGAACCCATTCCTAAAATATTCTGGAGTGCTGACAGACCATGTATTTCGGCTCCAGGATATCTGGAGGTCCCCTTTTTTTTTTTTTTTTTTTTTTTTTTTTTTTTTTATTGGGGGTTCTCGCTTTAGTTCGAGTATCCTGGGCTGCTGGTGGTCGTTTGGGTGCACCCTGTGCCAGTTGTTCGAAAGTCATCATTCATGAATCGCTCGGCAAACTAACTATGGAAAACAACAAACAAAACGCCAAAATGAGTTTAAAGAGGCATCGTTTGACCTTGTCAAACGAGTCTGTAGAAAGTGATGTTAGTGCAGCAATAGGAAAAGAGACTACACCAAATGTTCAAGGAGATGGTAACTTTACGTTACCTTCTCCGAGATTCTTAATTGTAAAAAATGCAACGGAAGGAGCGGATTTGTCCAAAGTCTCGCCGTTTTTAATTAATAAAGCCATTGTTGGTAGGGCAGGCCCCGTAGTTTCTATCAAGAAACTACAAAACGGGACTTTACTTGTACAAACAAACAGCGACAAACAGACCCAGTCGCTGCTAAAATGACATCCTTCTTTGAGAATGTCAGGGTATCTGTGGAACCCCACAGAACCTTGAATTTTGCAAGGGATGTCATAACATGCAGAGATCTTGTTTACGTTGATACCCAAGAAATAAAGACAGAATTGGCTTCGGAAGGAGTAATCGATGTAAATCGAATAATGCGAGTAGATAAGGGACAAAAAATTCCCACAGCCTCCTTAATTCTTACATTTGGAAAACCCACTGTACCCGAGTATATCTTTTGCAGATACCAAAGGCTGTCGGTCAGACCTTATGTTCCGAACCCAAGGCGTTGTTTTAGATGTCAAGGTTTCGGCCATATGAGTTCCTCGTGTTCGAAGCCCGAGGTTTGCGGCAATTGCGGTACTGCGGGTCATAGTGGTGAAGGTTGTCAGGCTAGCCCACATTGTGTGAACTGTGGAGGTGAGCATCCTGCCCGATCTCCAAACTGCCCCAAGTTTCAAGAAGAAAAGTCAATTTTATCGGTAATGACCAAAGATAAGATTTCTTTCTCCGAAGCCAAGAGAGTTCACAAAAGCTCTATGTCTGTTCTCAATGGAAAATCTTTTGCAGCTGTCACACCTAATCCAAAAATATCATCTTGTATGAATTGTGATGAGCTAACCAAAACTGTCAAAGTTTTGACGGATCAAGTAGCTCAATTGTTAAGTCTGTTATCCTCCAATGTCACACCTATTTCGGTTCCTGTTGCTAAGAAAGGTCCTTCATTGATTTCTCCTACTAAAGTTACTTCTGGGTCTAGTTCATGTAAAGAGTCCAAATCTCCAGTGACGAAGCCTCTAATGACAACGTCGCAAGTACTAAGAAACCTCCCATCGCCCGTTGATAAGAAAACCACTCCGGGTCTAGAGTATTTCTTTAAAAAAAAATCAAACACTTGTCCACCGACAGTTGGACCTAAAAATAAAAATTCTGCCACAGTAAACAAACCTGTAAAGAAAACGGAAAAAACTTCTAAAGGAGGTTCCACTACCAAACCTCTTGCAAACAAAACCAAAAAATCATCAGAGTCTGACATTAGTCACAGTTGTGACTCTGTGTCTGTTGATCACAGTAGTGATTCGATGTCGGTAGACTCTGATAAACCAAAGGTAGTAAATGACAAAAACGAACAGAACCCGCTGCTATATTAATTTATTTTATTTCAATGTCTGCATTTCCAATTAATAGCAATGTGATACAGTGGAATATTAATGGGATAAGAAGCCATATGGAAGATCTCAAAGTTCTTGTGCGAGATTCATCTCCTGTAATAATGTGCCTCCAAGAGACGCACTTGCATGAATCCCACACCTTCAATTTTAGGGGTTATTCTATTTTCAGAACAGATTTCGTCACTGAGGAAAGAGCCAGAGGTGGCGTAGCCATATTGGTTCACAACTCTGTCCAGTCCATATCTGTCAATATAATAACTCCTTTACAAGCTGTTGCCGTTCAGATTACCGTTCCATTCAAAGTTACCGTCTGTTGCCTTTACTTGCCGCCTAGTTACAATTTCCAACATCATGAAGTATATGATTTAATATCTCAGTTGCCACAACCGATTTTATTGACAGGTGATTTTAACGCTCACCATACTTCATGGGGTTCCTTATCCTGTAACTCAAGGGAATACGAATCGAAGGACTACGGTCAAACTTAGATTTGTGCCTTCTAAATGACGGTTCTCCAACTCATTTATCAGCATCTACTGGCGGATGGACAGTTGTCGATTTGTCATTTTGTAGTCCAGTTTTGCCAACAAAGTTTGAATGGTCGGTGTTACCAGATCTGTATGGCAGTGATCATACTCCCATTAATATTTCATTTTGTACTTTCGCTCATGTGCAACGACGCCTGCCGCGTTGGATCCTTAAAAAGGCAAATTGGGAAGAATTTGCAAAAAGATTTGTACCTGCAGACATTGAAGTGAACTGCATTAACACAGTGGTTAAGAAATTCACCAATACAATTTTAAATGTAGCCGAGGATGTTATCCCTAAAACATCCGCATACCCACCACGTCCATCTGTTCCTTGGTGGAACGAGGACTGTAAGGAGGCTTTGCGTCTACGCCGAAAAGCACTACGGAGATTCAACAAAAGCCCGACAGATGAAAATCTTGAGTGGTACAAAATTCTTAGAGCTAAAGCTCGAAGAATTTTTAGACAAAGTAGAAAGGAATCTTGGTCGCAATATATCGGAACAATATGCAGAACAACACCAACATCTGTCGTCTGGAAGAAACTGCGCTCTATATCTGGCCGTGTTCCATCCACGGAGTTGATGGGTCTTAAACGGCCGAATGGAGAGTTAGTTTCTCGGTGTTCCGATATTGTAAATTTATTAGGATCATCTTTTGCTAACTATTCCTGTTCTACGGCGTATAACGCTGCCTTTCGTAAATACAAAAGTGCAGTGGAACCATTGCCGTTCACCATCGGTATTTCTGACGACTCTCCTCTTAATAGGCTGTTTACTCTGCATGAGCTGGAATCTGCACTGTCTTCAACGAAGGACACAGCTCCCGGTCCTGACAACCTCGTATATTCCATGATCAAAAACCTTCCAACGTCAAGTAGGCTTGCCCTCCTCGAGATATACAATCGTATATTCGATGAACATACTTTCCCTGACGCTTGGTTGGAAGCAATAGTAATTCCTATTCTTAAGCCAGGTAAAGATAAAACTGATGCAAGTAGCTATCGTCCGATTTCTCTTACTAGCGTTCTTTGCAAGCTGGTAGAAAAAATGGTAAATCGTCGCCTTGTTTGGTATTTGGAAACCAACAATTTACTTTGCAAAGACCATTGCGGCTTTAGGCAAGGACGATGTTCTGTGGATCAATTAGTATCTTTGGAATCTGCAATACAAAATGCGTTTCTCTTGCGTCAAACACTAGTAGCTGTTTTTTTTCGACCTAGAGAAGGCATACGACATGGCTTGGAGAAGGGAATTTTGAACACATTAAAATCATGGGGTATACAGGGCAGGATTCTGCATTTTATCAAAAACTTCCTCAGTAATAGGTATTTTAGGGTGCGTCTTGGTAGTACGCTATCAGATCGTTTCTACTTAGAGAATGGTGTTCCACAGGGAGTGTACTTAGTGTTACTCTGTTTGCTATTGCAATCAATAGCATAACGTCTAACGTACGGTCCCCTGTCAGATGTTCTCTCTTTGTAGACGATCTTGCTATTTACGTAAGCACCAGAAACATGGCAACAGCTGAAAGAACCCTTCAGCTGGTAATAAATAGGTTGCAGACCTGGACGAGAACTACTGGCTTTAAATTCTCCGCTGCTAAAACTCAGTGTATTGCTTTCAGTCGCCGTAGACAGATCCAGGCTCCGTCGTTATATCTTGATGGTATACAGCTTCGGACTTCTCCATCCGTTCGATTCTTGGGTCTAATACTCGACGAAAGGCTCTCGTGGAGCCCTCACGTGCGTGATTTAAAATTAAGATGTAATAAAATCCTCGATATGTTGAGGGTTCTTAGTGGGTCTCGATGGGGTGCTGATAGGACCTGTATGCTGATGTTTTACCGTGCCGTAATTCGTTCGCGAATTGATTATGGCAGCATTGTTTATTCATCTGCTAGACCGTCGATTTTAAAGAAACTAGATCCCGTCCATAACGCGGCAATCCGCCTTGTTTCTGGTGCTTTCCGTTCAAGTCCCGTCGTGAGTATTCTCGCCGATGCTGGGGAACCTTCACTCTCTCGACGGAGACAGAAACTACAGTTAACTTATTTAAGCAATTTATCATCTAAACCATGGCACCCTGCTTTTAATACAGTTTTCAAAAATCAATTGGTGCGACAGTATGAAACTCGACCGAATGCTACTGCTCCTCTTGGTATTAGAACTTCCCGTATTTTTGATGGCTTACGTATTGAACTACCCCCAATGTTTGAAAGGTCCTTTTGTCTTGTCCCTCCGTGGAAAATCAATATGCCGACCTTTGATTTCTCCTTGTGTGCATACCAGAAAGACAACACTCCTGACATTGTGTAACAACGTGAGTTTTTTCGACTGACTAGTTCATTTCCATCTTCTAAATTTATTTTCACAGATGGCTCTAAGATGAATAACAATGTTGGGTGTGCATTTTACTCACTGGACGAAACGTATAAGTATGGATTACCCTCAACTTGTAGTGTCTTTACAGCCGAACTTTTTGCCATCTTAAAGGCTCTGAACACTATTGAATTCGATAGTTTGCATTTCGTAGTTTGTTCTGATTCAAAAAGTGCCCTCCAGGCAATCCGGGATATGTATTCGGTAAACCCTCTGGTTCAAGATATTCTGTGTTCTGTCCATAGACTTGAACTACGAGGTGCAAGAGTATCATTTATCTGGATTCCTGGTCACTGTGGAATATTTGGAAACACTGTAGCGGATAATGCTGCAAAGGAAGCAACTTTTCTGCCGCCATGCACTGCACGTGTAATAGTGTCTGACTTTCTTTGTCACGTAAAACATTTAATTCTTCTACAGTGGGAAAATGAATGGGCAGCTACAAGCAATAACAAATTGAGGGTAATTAAAAATACTGTTCGTCCTTGGGAGTCGTCAATACGTGCTAGTCGTAGAGAAGAGGTGGTGATCACCCGCCTTCGCATCGGTCACTCCATGTTAACGCATGGATTTCTGATGGAACGCGGGGATCCACCTAAATGCGAGTTCTGTAGGGAAACCATCACAATAAGACATATATTGCTCGATTGTGATGGTTTCCAAAATGTGCGTTTTATGTGTGGTCTGAGCAACTGTTTGCAGACGATGTTGGGAGATAATGCCTCGGCCGTTGACCGGGTTCTAGACTTCCTTCATCGTCTGAATGTTTTAAATAAATTTAAATTATTGCATTTGTAATTTCTTGTGTTATTTTATTTATTTATTTTATTTAAAAACTTTATTTCTGTTATGTTTTGCATACTTTTACGAATTGTTATTAAATTTTATTCATTATTTATTGTTATTTAGTTCTTAAGTATAATATATCTATAATTGTTATCTAAATTTTTAATTTATTTTACTGTTATAGTTTGTTGTTGCTGTTTTTGTTGTTGTTGTTTTTTTTTTAAATACAATTTCGTTTAATTTTCTTTGTATATACTTTCATTCTTCGTGACGGCGATGATAACCTGAACGGTTTTCGCCGGGGAAAAAAAAAAAAAAAAAAAAATCTTACAGCATTACACTTACGATTTAAACACCTTACACACACACACACACACACACACACACACACACACACACACACACACACACACACACACACACACACACGTACATTTAGGGATTTGCTGTTCTTGTTCCATTATGTCTGGGAGTGGCAATACTGCTTGGTTTTCTTTGGCGGGGCCAAGTATGTGGAACCTGATGTGTGCCTAGCACTACCGAGAACCGCTGATGGGACAAGTGCTGGAACCGAGCAGCCTATAGGCGCCTGGCAAGCACATGGGTGTTGAATTATGGGTGTCGGAGCCCATAATTGGATCTATCGAAATGGTTGCATTCTGTGAGTTCATGGAGGGCGGCTGCCAGTGGTACTTGAGTTTGGGAATCCGTAACTTTGTACCGGAACCCATTCCTAAAGATTCTGGAGTGCTGACAGACATGTATTTCGGCTTCAGGATATTGGAGGTCCCCCCCAATTTATTGGGTATTCTCGCTTTAGTTCGAATATCCTGGGCTACTGATGACGTTTGGGTGCACCCTGTTCCATTTGTTCGAGATATCAACCCTCCATGAATCGCTCGGCAATTCAATTATGGATAAACAAACACAAAACGCCAAAAGTTTGTTAAAGAGGCCTCGTTCGGGTACATCGAACAGGTCTGATGATTGTATTGGGAGTTCAGATAATGGTAAAGACAAGGATTTGAGTACTGTTCCCGGTAAGATTCCTTCTCCTAGATTTTTAATCTTTAAAAATTCTGAGGAGGTTGACCTGTCCAAGGTATCGCCTTTCCTCATAAACAAGGCTATCGTGGGAAGAGCAGGTCCCGTAGCTTCTATCAAGATGCTACAAAATGGGTCACTGCTAGTACAGACCAATCATGACAAGCAAAGCTTGTCGCTCTTAAAGATGACATCTTTCTTTGACAGAGTCAAGGTTTCTGTGGAGCATCACAGAATCTTGAATTATGCTAAAGGAGTGGTTACCTGTAGAGATCTCCTCCACTTAGACCTAGAGGAGATAAAATGCGAGTTGGCATCACAGTCAGTCACCGACGTTTATCGCATTCTGCGGAATGACAGTGGCAAGAAAGTGCCCACAGCTTCGCTCGTTCTTACTTTTGGTGTGAACACGATCCCGGAATACATATTTGCCGGATATCAACGGCTTTCTGTTCGTCCTTACGTTCCGAATCCAAGACGATGCTTCAAGTGTCGGGGCTTTGAGCACGTGAATTCCACATGCAGAAAGCCGGAAGTATGTGGTAATTGTTGTTCCAATAGCCATAATAGTGACAATTACTCAGATAACCCAAAGTGTTCCAATTGTGGTGGAGATCATCCGGCTCGTTCCTTTAACTGTCCAAGGTTTAAGGACGAGAAAGCAATTCTAGCAATTATGGCTAAGGATAAAGTCTCATTTTCAGAGGCGAAGAAAACATTTAAAAGTTCCAGACCGAATACTGAGGGAAAATCTTTCGCTGCTATTGCGTCTAGCAGCAAGGCCTCTTGCCGAATTTGCGAGGAGCTGACTAAAACCGTCCAAGCACTGACGGAACAAGTAGCTCTACTAGTTTCTCTGATATCCACTAGTACCACTCCTTTATCAATTTCTAAAGGTGAAAAACAATCGGAATGATGCCCTTCTAAAACATTGCAAACAACAACATCTAAAATATCTACCAAAACACTTGTGACTGTATCACCAAAATCCTTACCCGCTAAAGTAGATGCATCTGCATCTGCTTCCGGGTTGGGATTGCGAACAAAGTCACAAGTGCTAAAACCAAGTACTAACAAAGTTCCTACTGATCTCACATATTTTTTAAAAAAAGCTAATTCATGTCCACCTGTAGTTGAGAAGAAAAACACAGGAAGTACAACTGTTAAAAAAATTACAATCAAAAATTCTAAAGGAGTGTCTTCCAAAATGCCTCCTTTAAAATGTAACCAACGTCTTGACTCCGACACCAATCACAGTAGTCATTTGATATCCGTGGATTTGGATAAACCGGATGTATGTACAACTGACGAATCTAAATGAAATCCTATTATATACTAGCTATTACGACGTATATGTCAATGTCTGCTAATCCAATCAATCATAACGTGATACAATAGAATATCAACGGGATAAGAAGCCATATTGAGGATTTGAAAGTTATTGTGAGAGATGCGTCACCTTTGATAATGTGTTTTCAAGAAACGCACCTCCATGAATCTAACACTTTCAGTTTTAGGGGTTGTTCCATTGCTAGATCCGATTTCGTCACGGAGGAAAGAGCAAAAGGTGGTGTCGCCATTTTGGCTCATAAATCTGTCGAATCGGTTTTTGTTAATGTAGTAACAACTCTTCAAGCCGTTGCCGTTCAAATAACCGTAACATTCAAACTTACAATCTGCGCCTATATTTGCCGCCTAATTACAATTTCCAAAACCGTGCAGTACGTGACGTAATATGCCATTTGCCACCGCCGATATTATTATTAGGCGATTTTAACGCTCATCATACTGCATGGGGTTCATCATCCTGTAACTCTAGAGGCCGGCGGAGGCAGCAGACGTGAGCAGCTGATGGGCTTAGCGACCCCATCATACCTCTAGCTCATTCTACTCTCACTCATTTACTCCACATACACACAACACACACATACACACTCTATCACACACAAACACACACACCCGCAGGGGGGTGCAGACTAGCTGCACCTACTGAGAGGACCTAAACGAACCTCGCGGCACCCGAGTCTAGCAGACACTTACACTTACAGCACTACACTTACGATGTAAACACTTCACACTCACACGTACATTTAGGGATTTGCTGTGCTTGTTCCGTTACCTCTGGTAGTGGCGATTCTGCTTGGTTTCCTTTGGCGGGGCCAAGTATGTGGAACCTGATGTGTGCCTAGCACTGCCGAGGACCTCTGATGGGACAGGTTCTGGAACCGAGCAGCCTATAGGCGCTTGGCAAGCGCATGAATGTTGAGTTATGGGTGTCGGAGCCCATAGCTGGGTCTATCGAAACTAATGGTTGCATTCTGTGAGTACATAGAGGGCGGCTGCCAGTGGTACTTGGGTTTGGGGAACCGTAACTACGTACCGGAACCCATTCCTAAAATATTCTGGAGTGCTGACAGACCATGTATTTCTGCTCCAGGATATCTGGAGGTCCCCCCCCCAATTTATTGGGGATTCTCGCTTTAGTTCGAGTATCCTGGGCTGCTGGTGGTCATTTGGGTGCACCCTGTGCTAGTTGTTCGAAAAATCTTCATTCATGAATCGCTCGGCAAACTAAAGTATGGATAACTTAACCAAAAACGCCAAATTAGTGTTAAAGAGGACTCGTTCAACTTCGAACGGGTCTGTAGGTAGCAATGGAAGTGAGAAAAATACAGGAAATGAGGAGACGCAAGCTGTAACTCTACAACTGCCGTCTCCAAAATTTTTAATTTTTAAAAACTCGGTGGAAGGGGGTCCGACTTGTCAAAAGTGTCCCGTTTTCTCATACATAAGGCGATTGTTGGAAGAGCAGGTCCCGTAGCTTCAATTAAGAAGTTGCAAAACGGGACCTTACTAGTGCAAAGCAACAGCGACAAACAAAGTTTGTCGCTGCTGAAAATGGATTCGTTTTTCGATAAAGTTAAGGTGTCGGTGGAGCCCCACCGAACCTTAAATTCAGAAAAAGGTGTGGTAACATGTCGGGACTTGCTCCACGTCGATTTAGATGAAATAAAAAGTGAGCTTGCATCCGAATACGTCACAGATGTTACTCGGATAATGCGAATGGACAAAGGAGGAAGAATACCAACTGCCTCCCTTATTCTCACATTTGGGAAACCAAATATTCCCGATTTTATTTATGCAGGCTACCAGCGGCTTGCTGTACGTCCGTATGTTCCGAGCCCTCGTCGTTGTTTCAAATGCCAGGGTTTTGGACATATGAGTGCAGGTTGTCAGAAAGCTGTAGTATGTGGAAATTGTGGTGTCCAAGGTCATGATAGTAAGGACTGTAAGGATGATCCAAAGTGCCCAAATTGCGAGGGTGATCATCCTGCTCGATCTTTGAACTGTCCAAAATATAAAGAAGAAAAAGCAATATTAACTATCATGACTACGGATAAAATTTCTTTTTCTGAAGCCAGAAAGTTGTACAAGCTGTCAAAGTCTCCGGTTAAAGGCAAATCTTTTGCCACGGTTGTCTCTACACACTTATCGTCTTCTACAGGTGGTTGGACAGTCGTTGATTTGATCTTTTGCAGTCCAATTTTGGCAACGAAGTTCGAATGGTCGGCGATGTCTGATGTTTACGGCAGACATAATCGCTGCGATCATACTCCGATTAATGTTTCACTTTGTACATTCCACCGTCCGAATCAACGCCCTCCGCGGTGGATTCTACAAAAGGCACAATGGGTGGATTTCACAGAGCAATTTGTATCACCTGACATTGAAGATTTTAACTCTATTAATGAAATAGTACAAACATTAACTGAAAATATTTTAGATGTAGCACGTAAAACTATTCCTCAAACCTCGACTCATCAATCTCGTCCCCCCGTTCCTTGGTGGACTGAGGACTGTAAGCATGCCTTGCTTTTACGTAGACGAGCTCTAAGAAGGTTCACAGACGACCAACGAATGAAAATCTTGAGAAGTATAAAATTCTCCGAGCTATAGCTCGTAGAATATTTAGACAAAGTAGAAAGAATTCTTGGACCCAGTATATTAACACAATATCAAGAACAACACCAGTATCAACTGTTTGGAAGAAACTCCGTTCCGTTTCTGGTTCATCTCCATCAACTCCCTTGATTGGCATCAAACAACGGAATGGAATAATAAGTTTTGATCCTCGAGATATTGTTAATACATTGGGTTTATATTTTGCAGATTATTCTTCGTCTACTTCCTATAGCAATGGTTTTTGTCTTTTCAAAAATACCCAAGAAGCAATGCCATTCGTCGTTGGTACGTCTGTTTCTCCTTTGAACGCGCTCTTCTCAATAGAAGAGCTGGAATCTGCACTGTCATACTCTTCAGATTCAGCACCAGGCCCTGATAACCTTGTATATTCCATGAATAAAAATCTTCCAACATCGGGGAGGATTTCCCTCCTGAAGATATACAATCGTATGTTTGAGGAACATTCTTTCCCTGATGTTTGGTTGGAAGCAACAGTGATTCCTATTCTTAAGCCAGGCAAAGATAAAACTGATCCAAACAGCTACCGCCCTATTTCTCTTACAAGTGTGTTATGCAAGCTAGTGGAGAAAATGGTAAATCGCCGTCTTGTTTGGTATTTAGAAAATAATAATTTACTCTCTAAGGACCAGTGCGGTTTTAGGCAAGGGCGATCTTCCATCGATCAGTTAGTTTTATTAGAATCTGCAATCCAAAATGCCTTTCTGTTACGTCAAACACTTGTTGCAATATTCTTTGACCTAGAGAAGGCATATGATATGGCTTGGAGAAGAGTAATACTAAATACATTAAAATCATGGGGTATACAAGGTAATATACTAAGTTTTATTAAAAATTTTCTCTCAAACAGGTATTTCAGAGTACGCCTTGGATCTACATTGTCAGATCGTTTTCGGTTAGAGAATGGCGTCCCGCAGGGAAGTGTACTTAGTGTGACCTTGTTTGCCGTTGCTATCAATAGTATAACTACTAATGTGCGGTCTCCTGTTCGCTGTTCTCTATTTGTGGATGACTTTGCAATTTATGTAGGTGCTAGAAGTTTGGCCACAGCAGAAAGAACACTTCAGCTTACAGTAAATATATTGCAGTCATGGACGAATTCTACTGGCTTTAAATTCTCTGCTGCTAAAACTCAGTGCATTGCCTTCAGTCGCCGTCCGACAGATCCAAGGTCCGTCGTTATATCTTAATGGTATACAGCTCCAGACTTTTCCATCCGTTCGATTTTTGAGTCTAATATTTGACGAAAGGCTCTCCTGGAGCCCTCACGTGCGTGATTTAAAGTTACGATGTAACAAAAGTCTCGATATGTTGAGGGTTCTTAGTAGTTCTCGATGGGGTGCTGATAGGGCCAGTATGCTGATGTTTTATAGTGCTGTAATTCGTTCGCGAATTGATTACGGCAGCATTGTATATTCGTTTGCACGACCTTCCGTATTAAAGAAAGTAGATCTCGTCCATCACTCAGCTATCCGCCTCGTTTCTAGTCCGCCTTTCACTCTAGTCCTGTTGTGAGCCTCCTTGCCGAGGCTGGAGAACCATCACTCTTTCGACGTAGGCAACAGCTGCAAATAAATTATGTAAGTAATCTAGTATCTAAACAATGGCACCCTGCTTATATAATTGTTTTTCATAATCAATTTGTCCGACAGTATGAAGCTCGTCCGCATGTCACTGCTCCACTTGGCATAAGAACTTTCCGTGTTTTGGACAACTTTCGCGTAGAACTGCCTCCAATGTTTAAAAGGTCGTTTTGTTTTGTCCCTCGATGGACTATTTATTAACATGCCAACGTTCGACTTCTCTCTATCCTCGTATGTCAAATGCAACTTCTTTGAGCTAGTATATTGTCAAGAGTTTTGCCATCTTCTTCATTCCTACCCATTTAGTGAAATTATTTTCATAGATGGCTCGAAATTGTAGAATAATGTTGGTTGCGAATTTTACACAATTGGTCAAACGGAAAAGTATGGATTACCCTCAGTTTGTAGTGTCTTCACCACCGAATTATTTGCTATCTTTAAGGCTTTGACAACAGTTGTATCTGACTCTGCCCATTATCTAATCTGTTCCGATTCTAAAAGTGCACTGCAGGCTATCCAGAACATGTACTCCACAAATCCTCTTGTTCAAAGTATTTTGTGCTCAATCCACTGGCTTGAACTGCGTAGTGTTGGTGTGTCATTTTGCTGGATACCTGGTCACTGTAATATAGCTGGAAACCCTAGAGCAGATAATGCGGCGAAGGAAGCTACCTTGCTGCTGCCAAGCACACAGTTTGTGATTTCATCAGATTTTCTATGTTATGTAAAGCTCTTAAATCATATGCATTGGGAAAACGAGTGGGCAGCTATCGGTAATAATAAACTAAGGGTAATTAAAAATACTGTTCGTCCTTGGAGGTCGTCTGTACGTACAAGTTGTAGGGAAGAGATAGTGGTTACCCGTCTCCGCATTGGACATTCTCTTTTGACACATGGTTTCTTGATGAGAGGTGGGGACCCGCCCCTTTGTGAGTTTTGCCAAGCACTCATTACCATTGAACATGTTCTGCGAGGTTGTAATGGTTTAAGGAACATGCGCCGGTTATGTGGACTAGGTGTCAATTTAGAGGAAATATTAAAAGATGATTCTACGGTTATTGACCGTGTACTAACATTCTTGCGTCGCTTGAATCTTTTAAATAAAATTTAAGTTATTGTTGTTATTGTTATTATTTTTATTTTTAATTTTTCTTTGTACATTGTACTTACATTTTATTTATTTTTTTTTCAGGGACAATTTACATTCCTTTTTATTTAATTATTTTGTCTAAATAACTTTATCTTTGATGTGTTTGTATATACTTTTACCAATTGTTATTAAATTTTATTCATTGTTATTTAGTTCTTAAGTATTCGTTATTGTAATATAGTTATACCTGTTATTTAAATTTTTGCTTTATTTATTTTTACTGTTATAGTTTTCTTGTTGCTGTTTTTTTTATACTTTTATTTTGCGTAACGGCGATGATAACCTAAACGGTTTTTCGCCGCAAAAAAATCCAGTGAGGAGAGCACGTTGAATCTGGTGATTTGAATGGGTGTTGAGTGAGTACCTGGTGAGCGGAGTATACCAGTTCTTTTTTCTGATCTGGAGTTCGAGAGTTCTTTTTCACTACTACTCCAACTTGAAGGAGAGTTCCAGTTTCCAACAACAAATTCTTCCATTTAATGGAAGAATGTTTCGTTTGGAGTTTCGACTCCCGGACAGGCTAGCTGAAATCTAATTGATTCCGCGTAATTATCAAAAGCAATGGCCCACACAGAACACTTTTCTATTTTGCTCAATTGAAAAAAAACTATGCGGTGTTATTTTGGTAAATGGGTTTGATTTCATGTATGAGTCACATTTTCGACCGAATGCTGCCTTTAAGTTGTTAAAGAAGGTAACATCTAGCGTTTGGAGGCAAAGTTACGTATAAGGAGGTATTGTGCCAACCGTAATGTGGTTGGCCTTACATTTATTGAAGGCAGCTAGAATAGTGCAAGTTGAGTGATTGTCCATCACTAGCAAAACAAGAGTGATTGTCCATCCGTTTGGTTTTGAATGGGCAATAAACCAGACA
This sequence comes from Callitettix versicolor, assembly GCA_022606455.1. NCBI lineage: Eukaryota > Metazoa > Arthropoda > Insecta > Hemiptera > Cercopidae > Callitettix > Callitettix versicolor. The sequence goes on from JAJIZJ010000124.1 coordinate 52,985, forward strand.
ATGAATGAATAATAAACCAGGCAAGAAACAGTTCTTCGTTTATCCATCCGTTCTTACTACAATAATGAATAGCATTCACTTGTCCATCCTTTTGCAAAAGTGGAATCATTCTAGCCCGGGGCGGGGTGATGTATTTACCAGCAGCACTTACAGCACGACATAGTTATGTTTCTTCCCTTTCCCAACTAGTTGCACCTTCAACTTGTTTTGTCACTTTGGGACCTGTAAAACATCCAGGCTTTTGGGCTGTGGTGATGCCAGTTTCGTCAGAATTAAATATTTTTGATGGCCCAAAATATTGGTTGTCCTTCGCAATGCAAGTTGTTGTTGTTGTTCAAGTTTGAATAAAACAGTTTCACTTCATTTTATTGAAAGCAGAAATTCTGCTCAGACTGGTAGCCTCTGGCATTCCAACACTTTTTGTAGGATTTCAGTTAAGAAATGCTTCCAATAAATCCCACTCTGCTATATTGAAGTTATGCAGTTATGTTTTCCCCTTTCTTAACTAGTTGCACCTCCAACTTGTTTTGTCACTTTGGAACCCATAATACGTCCTTTCTTGACAACATAATTAGTTTCTTCGTATCTTTTATCAAATATTTAATTGTTGCAAATTATTTCTTCAACTCTTTGTTAATTGTTACTTTATGCTATACTCATTCATTCAACATGAACAAACATTAATCTTAACAGGAAATATCTGGAATTTGCTTTTTGAACTCGCCGTGATTTGGTGTTCGCTTGCCTTCTTTCCTGTTGATTGGTCCCGTTAAAATCCTTTGCTAAACCTGGGTGATGGTGAAATTGTGGAGTCCGTCTCTTCTTGTTGATGTCGGCTTGAGATGGTCTTCAACTACCCTGGTGACTGTTTTGAAGGATTGACAAGTTTCCGTGAAATCCGCGGATTACCGGTTACACGCTCGCGTAGCTTGAAGTACTTTGTCGACAATCTTTATTTCCGAAAACGCGTTTATTCAAGTTTTGATAGTCTCTTTTTGTACTATCCTTTTATATTTCAAATTTACTTCGTCGTAATATTTATTTGTCGTCGGCTTTTAATTGATTGTTGCGTATTTCGTATTGTCTTAACAGATTACTAATCACGACACGTATAACACGGCTCTCCGCGGAACACCTCCACTGACGCACGAATACGTCTAAACTCTTGGAACCTCAGATAACATTGTCGAAAAATGGCCGGTCGTTCGACCTCCCTAAAATCCCTTCTTTGGCAACTTTAAATTTTCCTTCAAGAACAGTCTTAATCTTCCTTTGAAGGCGCCATCTCTTGTCGGTAGCCTTCTTATAGGTCAATTACAAGGTCTTGATTCCATCTTGGCCCATTTTTCCAAGTTTTTAATTATTTATCTTTCGATTATTTTTTGTTACTATGACGTCATACGTTGGCAACCATTCACGCTCCCTTACCTGGCCTGACGGGAAGGGGACTGGTCGCGTGATCACCTCTACCCTCTGCAATGTTACAAAATTTCGTGGAAAGCTATATCTTCAATTTGGCTTGCTCTATTTTCAAAAACGAGGTGTTTTCATTTTCCTCTCGTTCCTCTAAATCTGTAGCATCTTGATTTGCAGTTGTAGCTTTACTGGTTGTTGAATTATCGGCGTTTTTCTGTTTTTTCGTTGAATCCCTAACTTATAGTCCGAAAATATTATATTATTTACTGAATCTTGTTATATTTATTTTTAATATAACCCTACTTTTGTTTTATAATCAAGTTTATTAAATGTTATTATTAACTTAGTTATATTTATCTCCCTTGTTCAATGTCAATGTTCAATGTTTTGAGCTATAACCTGGTTTTATCTTTCTTTAAGTTATAATTATTATCTGAAATTACTAAGTCTCATCGTTGCATGTTTTTATATATAATACATTTAGCTTGATTGGTTTAAATATTGATATTGTAAGATTTATCCTTTACGCCCTTATTTTGGCTTAACTTGGTTGAATTTTGATTTTATCCTATAGTATATTATGTCTGCTTTTACAAATTTACTTGTTTTCCTTATTAAATTGAACCTTTCGCGGTGAAAGTTAAGTTTTGTACCCTAGTTCTTACGCCATACAATTTACTTTAACCTTAGCCTAATTTTTACATTCACCTTATTCTAATCTATCGTTAATTGCTATTTCTAAACTTATATTACCTCGATCTTCTTGATTTTATACACAATTTTAAAATTAATATTTTAACTCTAAATATCTTTTATTCTATTATGAATTTCGAAAAATTTGTATTCTTAACTATCTTTCGGCAGTGTTTTGTACATTCAGAAACCAATCTCATAACGACAATTTATTTGAAATTGCTTCGTATTTTCTTGTTTCGGATTTATTTCTTTTAATTTATAAGCCTGTTCAACTCTGCGTTTCACGTAAAATGCAGTTTTGTCGGTACTGGTTTTATTTTGTATCCCTCTTTACCGGATATATTTACCGTCGCTTTGGTGTATCGCCAGGAGTTTCATCATGTTCTTCAATCCTACCCATTCAGAGAAATTATTTTTACCGATGGTTCAAAACTGGAGAACAACGTCGGTTGTGCATTTTACAGAACAGGCCAAACCAAGAAATATGGATTACCCTCAGTTTGTACTGTTTTTACTGCCGAATTATTCGCCATCCTTAAAGCTCTGAACTCCACCGTTGAATCCGATTTTGTGCATTATCTAGTGTGTTCCGATTCAAAAAGTGCACTGCAGGCTATACAAGACATGTATTCAATAAACCCTCTGGTTCAAGATATCTTGTGCTCCATCTGTAGGCTTAAACTACGAGGTGTAAAAACAACATTTTGCTGGGTACCTGGTCACAGTGGGATAATTGGGAACACTAGAGCGGATATTGCGGCAAAGGAAGCTACTCTGCTGCCGCCAAGCACGCAACGTGTTATTTGTTCAGATTTTATTTGCCAAGCGAAACATCTTCTGCATTCGCTTTGGGAAAATGAATGGGTACCTTTAGGCAATAACAAATTGAGGGTAATCAAGAATACTGTTCGTCCATGGGGGTGATCAATACGTGTTAGTCGTAGGGAAGAGGTGGTTGTTACCCGTCTTCGCATTGGACATTCAAAGTTGCATGGATTTCTCATGGCGCGTGGGGACCCACCTACATGTCAGTTTTGTGGTGATATCATCACAATCAAACATTTACTTCTGGATTGTGATGATTTCAAAAGCATGCGTCAAATGTGTGGATTGGATTCCTCTATGGAAGCAATTTTAAAAGATGATTCAACAGTCATTGACCGAGTTCTAAATTTTTACGTCGTATAAATGTATTTGAATTACTCTAATTATGGTATTGTTGAACAGCATAACAGTGTAAATATGTATATTTTTTATGTTATCTAGTTTTAGGTTGTATAGTGTTATAGTTTTAGTATTAGTTTAGTATAGTATTAATAATGTTTAGTTTTAGTTTCCACTCATCCACCAATGTAGGACATTTTGCTGGACGGCGGTAATAGCCTTCATGTGCTTTTCGCCAAAAGCTGTATTAAAAAAAAAAAAAATTGCTGTCGCTTTGTGCTTGTCTGAGCCTGTCCGATCCTGCACAATCTTGCATTGTACAATGATTTCATTTATAAAATTGTCGAAATGAATCCGACTTTTGAATAATACTAGAGAACCTAGTATGCTGGCAGAAAATTCCGTTTCCACACACACACACACACACACACGCGATATTTTAAAACGTGTTCTGTTAGTCATAATCGGTGCATCGCTCATTTAATGTTTTAGCTCTTGGGGGGGGGGGGGTCTAACCTCGTTGGCTGCTCTTTGCTAATACAAAGTGTGTCATGTTAATGATTCTATACGTTTATCGGTAAAGAATAACTTCGCAGTTAACGTTTCCTTAGCAGCAAGGCGTCTGAGGCAGTTTAAAAGCCCACAGATTCTACTCAGTGTTGAAGTATACATTAAGATTGATTTTATCTAAACACAAATTTAAGTCCCGCGTCACTCGCCGCCCTGCAGTAACTCTTACCTTCACCAATGTGGACAGCCTTTTATTACTCCAGCCCTTATTTTACAGTTTATATCTCGTTTTTGGGCGATATTATTTTTTAGTTTTTATTACTATTTTTTTAATTCTTAGTGAACAAATTTTTTTCGTAATGATGAATAAAGTTATCGTGAATAAAGAAAGAATAATGAATGATTATTAAAATCATAGGTTGACGGTAGAGATTTTAACGCTGATTACGGTGGTGAAATCAGAATTTCCAAAAAGTTAAAAATAAACAAGTTGTGCATATTTTGAAATGTGGAATAAACGCTTTTTTAAATTCTTTGTTCGAATTTTCCTCGCAATTTTTTCCAAGCTATTACGCTAAGTTCCCGTACTCGTCTACTCCTTTAATTTTAACTACTTTTTTCTCAATGATTTTGTTGTTCTTCAATTTCAAATTTATGCTATGGCGATGATAACCTTTACGGATTTTCGCAGGGAAAAAAGAAAAGGAAAAAACGGTGAGTTCTGTAAGCGAATCATCGAAAGTGAGACATGTATTGCTATGTATGTGAGACTGTGATATATTACGACAAATATATGCGGCGTTATATTTGGTTTGGGAAATAGTTGGCAGACGATGTTGGGAGATTGTGGCTCGGCCATTGATCGGACACTGAAATTCCTTCATTGTCTAAGATTTATTTAATGAAATTGAATTAAAATAATAATGTTTTAAGGATTCTTTACAACCCTGCAACACGTTTGATTTGTTTTCATTTTTATATAGTTTTAAGTACTTAAAAAAAATAATAAGTTGTGTAATTAGTTTTAAGGAAATGTTTATAGTTGTTATTGTATTTTATTTGTTTTATTTATTTTTATTATTAATTTTTATACTACCTCTAATTTTTCTTGTTTTTTTTAATTTCAAAAATTAAAAAGAAACAGTAACAAGAGGTTAACAATTTTTTAAAATGAAAATCTGGAATTTGTCAGTTATGGAAAAAAACTTACAATGGTTCCGGGCGGCGCCGAAACTATCAACGATTTATGTAAATAGGGGTTAAATTGCTTAATATTTACTATCGGCCAGAGTGCACTGTCGTTGTTCCGAATGAACACCTTCGAAGATATGCTAGAATTGAGCTATTAAAATTGAAAAAAGGCCCGAATTGAATTGTTGTCTTCCCAAAACAGGATAATTAACAGCAGTCTTTATTGGATTTACAGAGGTTTTATACTTTTAAGTACTGTAGGAGTACTTAATATCAAAAAATATTTGATATAATTTTAACAAAGCAGTTACAAAGAATTAACAATGTTTAAGCTGAAGGCTACTACAAAAACAGGTGTAGACTGAGAAATATAATTATTTTAATAAGTAAATATGTTCAATAAAAAATTGTGATTCATATATTAAAATTTAAAAAAATAATTAGGCAAGCTGATGGATTTTGTGCCTTCCTGAACATATGTATGGATATAGATAGCTGAACCTGTAACTTATGTCAGTTTTAATTACACTTTGTGTTTTCTAAAAGTAATACATTCAGTTCTGACAATTAATTTACCACAAAGGCTACACCCTCTGAGGAGGACCAATCTGGTAGTACAGATATTAATTTTGGTCAGTCAAAATCTTGTAGGCTAGCTGACCTACCTGCCGGCGGATGCAGCTGACGTGAGCAGCTGATGGGCTTAGCGACCCCACCATACCTCTAGCTCATTCTGCTCTCACCCATTTACTCAACATACACACAACACACAACACCCACAAACACACTCTCTCATACAAACACTTACAGACCCGCAGGGGGATGCAGACTAGCTGCATCTAGTGAGAGGACCTAGACGAACCTCGAAGCACCCGAGTCTAACACACACTTACACTTACAGCTCTACACTTACGATTTAAACACTTTACACACACACACACACACACACACACACACACACACACACACACACACACACACACACACACACACACACACACACACACATACACGTACATTTAGGGATTTGCTGTACTTTTCCGTTATGTCTGGGAGTGGCAATACTGCTTGGTTACCTTTGGCGGGGCCAAGTATGTGGAACCTGATGTGTGCCTAGCACTGCCGAGGACCTCTGATGGGACAGGTACTGGAACCGAGCAGCCTATAGGCGCTTGGCAAGCACATGAATGTTGAGTTATGGGTGTCGGAGCCCATAGCTGGGTCTATCGAAACAAATGATTGAATTCTGTGAGTACATAGAGGGCGGCTGCCAGTGGTACTTGGGTTTGGGGAACCGTAACTTTGTACCGGAACCCATTCCTAATGATTCTGTAGTGCTTGACAGGACTCTGGAGTTCCCCTCCAATTTATTGGGGATTCTCGCTTTAGTTCGAGTATCCTGGGCTGCTGGTGACGTTTGGGTGCACCCTGTACCATTTCTTCAAGATATCAACATTCGTGGAATCGCTCGGCAACTAAACTATGGAAAATAAACCTAAAATAAACGCCAAAAATTCGTTAAAGAAGCCTCGTTCGACTATGTCGGGTAGGTCTGTTGATACTAGTGGGAGTTGTGACAATCTGGAGGGGAAGGAGACGGGTGCCGTACCTCAGCTCCCATCCCGTAGATTCTTGATATTTAAAAACTCTGAGGAAGGTTCCGACCTGTCTAAGGTGTCGCCCTTCCTCATAAACAAAGCAATTGTGGGTAGAGCAGGTCCCGTACCTTCTATAAAGAAGTTAAAAAACGGGACGCTGCTAGTACAGACCAGTAGCGACAAGCAAAGTCTGTCGCTTCTAAGTATGACTTACTTTTTTGAAAAAATCAAGGTTTCTGTGGAGCCCCACAGAACCTTGAACTCTGCAAAAGATGTGGTTACTTGCAAAGATCTACTCCACGTAGACATAGAAGAAATAAAGTCTGAGCTAGCTAGTGAGTCGGTTATCGATGTTTTTCGCATAATGCGAAACGAGAATGGCCATAAGGTAGGTACTTCTTCACTAATTCTGACTTTTGGCAAATCTAGTATCCCGGACTACATTTTTGCTGGATACCAAAGGCTTTCTGTTCGTCCTTACGTGCCAAACCCAAGGCGATGCTTCAAGTGTCAGGGCTTTGGACACGTGAGCTCTACATGCACGAAGCGTGAGGTGTGTGGGAATTGTGGTTGTAGTGGCCATGGTAGTGAGAGTTGCACAGATGACCCAAAGTGTCCCAATTGTGGTGGGGACCATCAGGCTCGTTCATTCAACTGTCAAAAGTTTAAGGACGAGAAAGCAATTTTAACCATTATGGCACGGGATTAGTGTCATTTTCTGAAGCTAAGAAAGCGTTCAAAAGTTCCAGAATTGTTGAAGGCAAATCGTTTGCTTCGGTCGCCTCTAGCAGCAAGAAAACATGCTCAAATTGTGAAGAACTGACCAAAACCGTCAAAGCATTATCCGAACAAGTAGCTCAGCTATTAACTTTAATTTCTACGAGTACTACTCCTATAGCCAACATATCAAAATTGTCTGGTATCCAATCGTCTGATTGCGCTACTAAAGAAGTGAAACCCATCCGCAATGGGAAACCAACTATAAAATTACTTGTGCCTAAGACAGCAAAATCTGTACCTCCGAAGTTAAATCCAACTACTTCCGACCAGGGATTGTGTACCAAGCCACAAAGTCGGAAAGGAAATAGTAAAAACGTTCCTGTTGATCTTAAGTACTTTTTAAAAAAACCAAATACGTGCCCAGCTGTTGTTGGTGAGCAAAACACCACCAAGATTAAAAGTAATAAAATTAAAAATTCTAAGGGAGCACCTTCGAATGTGCTTCCTTTAAACTATAAACACTCTTCGGAGTCAGACAGCAGCTATCACAGTAGTGATTCGATGTCCTTGGACTCCGATAAATCCAACAACGATTAAAATGACAAATCCAAGGTAAACCCTACAATATATTAGTCATTTATTCATACCCGCAGGGGGTTGCAGACTAGCTGCACCTAGTGAGAGGACCTAGACGAACCTCGCGGCACCCGAGTCTAACACACACTTACACTTACAGCACTACACTTACGATGTAAACACTTCACACTCACACGTACATTTAGGGATTTGCTGTGCTTGTTCCTTTATGTCTGGGAGTGGCAATACTGCTTAGTTACCTTTGGCGGGGCTAAGTATGTGGAACCTGATGTGTGCCTAGCACTGCCGAGGACCTCTGATGGGACAGGTTCTGGAACCGAGCAGCCTATAGGCGCTTGGCAAGCGCATGAATGTTGAGTTATGGGTGTCGGAGCCCAAAGCTGGGTCTATCGAAACAAATGGTTGCATTCTGTGAGTACATAGAGGGCGGCTGCCAGTGGTACTTGGGTTTGGGGAACCGTAACGATGTACCGGTACCCATTCCTAAAATATTCTGGAGTGCTGACAGACCATGTATTTCGGCTCCAGGATATATGGAGGTACCCCCCAATTTTTTTTTTTTTTTTTATTGGGGGTTCTTGCTTTAGTTCGAGTATCCTGGGCTGCTGGTGGTCGTTTGAGTGCACCCTGTGCCAGTTGTTCGAAAAATCTACATTCATGAATCGCTCGGCAAAACAAACCATGGATAATACTAACAACGCCAAAACCAATTTAAAGAGACATCGTTCAATTGTTTCAAGCGAGTCTATCAGTTCAGCTGAAAATGACGAAGGGAGTTTAAATACAGAGTTACCAACTCCTAAATTTTTAGTTTTTAGTAATCAAGAGGAAGGAGCAGATCTCTCAAAGACATCGCCCTTTCTCATACAGAAAGCAATATCAGGTAGAGCAGGATCTGTAGCTTCTATCAAGAAGCTACAAAACGGAACTTTATTAGTAGAGACTAAAAACGAGAAGCAGAGCCACACATTACTTCAAATGACCTCCTTTTTTGAAAAGGTCAAGGTTTCTGTGGTGCCCCACAGGTCCTTGAACTCGTCAAAGGGAGTGATTACTTGTAGAGATCTTCTGCACATTAGTCTCGAAGAGATTAAAACAGAGCTAGCATCGGAGGCTGTTGCGGATGTGACACGGATACTGCGTAATGACAATGGGCAGAAAGTACCTACTGCCTCGATAATCTTGACTTTTGCGAAACCGACAATACCCGAATACATCTATGCCGGATACCAACGGCTTTCAGTGCGACCATATGTCCCAAACCCTCGACGTTGTTTTAAATGTCAGAGCTTCGGTCATATGAGTTCCTCTTGCGCGAAGCCAGAGGTATGCGGCCAGTGTGGAACGAAAGGCCATGGTAGTGATGGTTGCAAGAATGACCCCAAGTGTCCAAACTGTGGGGGCGATCATCCTGCTCGATCGTTTAGCTGCCCAAAGTTTAAAGAAGAAAAGGCTGTCCTTGCTGTCATGGCCAACGATAAACTTTCGTTTTCGGATGCAAAAAAAAAGGTTTAAGGTCTCCCAGTCCGCAGTCGAAGGCAAGTCATTTGCTGCTGTTGCATCCAGCAATAAGCAGTCATCCTGTGCCAATTGTGCCGAGTTAACAAAAACTGTTAAAATATTAACCGATCAAGTATCTCAGCTGCTAGCTCTGTTTTCCTCTGGTTCTGCTCCTGCTCCTGCTTCTCCACCAGAGAAGACCGTTTCTACAGTTTCATCACATAGTCCTGATAAAACTAAAACTTCAACAACAACCGATGCAAGTCAGACTATAAGAAAGGCTGTAAATAAGAAACCTCTTCTGTCTAAGTCACAAGTACTTAAGCATGTTGACAAGAAGATCTCTCCTGGCCTGGAATACTTTCTGAAGAAGAAATCGAATACTGCTCCTCCGTCAGTTGGTTTAAAAAATAAAAGTTCTAACATTGCAGGAAACAAACCTGTTAAAAAAATAGAAAAAAGTCTTAAAGGAGGTCCCACTGGTAAACCTCCACAAATTAAATTAAAAAAATCATCTGACTCGGACATCAGTCACAGTAGTGATTCGATGTCCGTGGATATGGATAAACCGGCTGTATGTACAACTGACGAAGCTAAATTAAATCCTACCATATACTAGTCATTATATTTGGAACTTTTAAATTTCAATGTCAACGCCGTCCATTTATAACAACGTGATACAGTGGAACATTAACGGAGCCAAAAGTCATATTGAAGATTTAAAACTTTTGTACGCGATACGTCTCCATTATTCATTTGTACAACTGACGAAGCTAAATTAAATCCTACCATATACTAGTCATTATATTTCTTAATTTTCAATGTCAACGCTGTTCAAGCGATACGTCTCCATTATTCATTTGCCTTCAAGGGACGCACCTTCACCAATCGCACACTTTCAATTTAAGAGGGTATTCTGTTGTCAGGGCCTACTTCATAACGGAAGAACGAGCGAAGGGTGGGGTAGCCATACTCGCTCGTGACTCTATTGATGCCGTTCCTGTGGACATAATAACTCCTATACAAGCTGTCACAGTTCAGACTACCGTAACATTTAAACTTACCATATGTTGCATTTATTTACCGCCTAGCTATGCTTTCCAAAACAACGACTTAAATAACTTATTAATTCAGTTACCTGTCCCCTTTCTATTGATGGGTGATTTTAATGCTCACCACACATCGTGGGGCTCTACTACATGTAACTCACGAGGAAACCGAATTGACAATATAAGGACTACATTAGATCTATGTCTTAAATAATGGTTCCCCAACACACTTATCGTCTTCTACAGGTGGTTGGACAGTCGTTGATTTGACCTTTTGCAGTCCAATTTTGGCAACGAAGTTCGAATGGTCGGCAATGTCTGATCTTTACGGCAGCGATCATACTCCGATTAATGTTTCACTTTGTACATTCCACCGTCCGAATCAACGCCCTCCGCGGTGGATTCTACAAAAGGCACAATGGGTGGATTTCACAGAACAATTTGTATCACCTGACATTGAAGATTTTAACTCTATTAATGAAATAGTACAAACTTTAACTGAAAATATTTTAGACGTAGCACATAAAACTATTCCTCAAACCTCGACTCATCAATCTCGTCCCCCCGTTCCTTGGTGGACTGAGGACTGTAAGAATGCCTTGCTTTTACGTAGACGAGCTCTAAGAAGGTTCAACAGACGACCAACGAGTGAAAATCTTGAGAGGTATAAAATTCTCTGAGCTAGAGCTCGTAGAATATTTAGACAAAGTAGAAAAAATTGTTGGACCCAGTATATTAACACAATATCAAGAACAACACCAGTATCAACTGTTTGGAAGAAACTCCGTTCCGTTTCTGGTTCATCTCCATCAACTCCCTTGATGGGCATCAAACAACGGAACGGAATAATAAGTTTTGATCCTCGAGATATTGTTAATACATTGGGTTTATATTTTGCAGATTATTCTTCGTCTACTTCCTATAGCAATGGGTTTTGTCGTTTCAAAAATACTCAAGAAGCAATGCCATTCGTCGTTGGTACGTCTGTTTCTCCTTTGAACGCGCCCTTCTCAATAGAAGAGCTAGAATCTGCACTGTCATCCTCTTCAGATTCAGCACCAGGCCCTGATAACCTTGTATATTCCATGATTAAAAATCTTCCAACATCGGGTAGGATTTCCCTCCTGAAGATATACAATCGTATGTTTGAGGAACACTCTTTCCCTGATGTTTGGTTGGAAGCAACAGTGATTCCTATTCTTAAGCCAGGCAAAGATAAAACTGATCCAAACAGCTACCGCCCTATTTCTCTTACAATTGTGCTATGCAAGCTAGTGGAGAAAATGGTAAATCGCCGTCTTGTTTGGTATTTAGAAAATAATAATTTACTCTCTAAAGACCAGTGTAGTTTTAGGCAAGGGCGATCTTCCATCGAGCAGTTAGTTTTATTAGAATCTGCAATCCAAAATGCCTTTCTGTTACGTCAAACACTTGTTGCAATATTCTTTGACCTAGAAAAGGCATATGATATGGCTTGGAGAAGAGGAATACTAAATACATTAAAATCATGGGGTATACAAGGTAATATACTAGGTTTTATTAAAAATTTTCTCTCAAACCGATATTTCAGAGTACGCCTTGGATCTACATTGTCAGATCGTTTTCGGTTAGAGAATGGCGTCCCGCAGGGAAGTGTACTTAGTGTGACCTTGTTTGCCGTTGCTATCAGTAGTATAACTACTAATGTGCGGTCTCCTGTTCGCTGTTCTCTATTTGTGGATGACTTTGCAATTTATGTAGGTGCTAGAAGTTTGGCCACAGCAGAAAGAACACTTCAGCTTACAGTAAATAGATTGCAGTCATGGACGAATTCTACTGGGTTTAATTTTTCTGCCGCTAAAACTCAATGCATTGCCTTCAGTCGCCGTTGACAGATCCGATCTCCTTCAATATTTCTCGATGGTACAGAAATTCGGACCATTCCATCTGTTCGATTTTTGGGGTTAATATTCGACCAAAGACTATCATGGAACCCTCATTTGCGTGATTTAAAATTACGTTGTAACAAAATTCTCGATATGTTGAGGGTGCTTAGTGGTTCTCGATGGGGCGCTGATAGGACCTGTATGCTGATGTTTTACCGTGCGATGATTCGTTCGCGAATTGATTATGGCAGCATTGTATATTCGTCTGCTGCACGACCATGCGTATTAAAAAAAATAGACCCAGTCCATCACTCTGCAATACGACTCGTCTCTGGAGCCTTCCGTTCTAGTCCCGTTGTAAGCATTCTAGCCGAGACTGGGGAACCTTCATTCTTTCGACGGAGGCAGAAACTACAGTTAACTTATGTAAGCAATTTATCATCTAAACCTTGGCACCCTGCTTTTAATACAGTTTTCAAAAATCAATTGGTGCGACAGTATGAAACTCGACCGAATGCTACTGCTCCTCTTGGTATTAGAACTTCCCGTATTTTTGATGACTTACGTATTGAACTACCCCAATGTTTGAAAGGTCCTTTTGTCTTGTCCCTCCATGGAAAATCAATATGCCGACCTTTGATTTCTCCTTGTGTGCATACCAGAAAGACAACACTCCTAACATTGTGTATCAACGTGAGTTTTTCGACTGACTAGTTCATATCCATCTGCTAAATTTATTTTCACAGATGGCTCTAAGATGAACAACAATGTTGGGTGTGCATTTTACTCACTGGACGAAACGTATAAGTATGGATTACCCTCAACTTGTAGTGTCTTTACAGCCGAACTCTTTGCCATCTTAAAGGCTCTAAACACTATTGAATTCGATAGTTTGCATTACGTAGTTTGTTCCGATTCAAAAAGTGCACTCCAGGCAATCCGGGATATGTATTCGGTAAACCCTCTGGTTCAAGATGTTCTGTGTTCTGTCCATAGACTTGAACTACGAGGTGCAAGAGTATCATTTATCTGGATTCCTGGCCACTGAGGAATATTTGGAAACACTGCAGCGGATAATGCGGCAAAGGAAGCAACTTTTCTTCCGCCATGCACTCAACGTGTAATCGTGTCTGACTTCCTTTGTCACGTAAAACATTTAATTCATCTACAGTGGGAAAATGAATGGGCAGCTACAAGCAGTAATAAATTGAGGGTCATTAAAAGTACAGTTCGTCCTTGGGGGTCTTCAATACGTGCAAGTCGCCGAGAAGAGGTGGTGATCACCCGCCTTCGCATTGGTCACTCCATGTTAACGCATGGATTTCTGATGGGACGCGGGGACCCACCAGAATGCGAATTCTGTAGGGAAACCATCACAATTAAACATATACTGCTCGATTGTGATGGTTTGCAAAATGTGCGTGTTATGTGTGGTCTAAGCAACTGTTTGCAGACGATGTTGGGAGATAGTGCCTCGGCCGTTGACCGGGTTCTAGACTTCCTTCATCGTCTGAATGTTTTAAATAAAATTTAATTTATATAGTTGTTATTTCTTGTGTTATATTATTTATTTATTTTATCTAAAAGCTTTATTTCTGTTATGTTTATTCATAGTTTTAAGAAATGTTATGAAATTTTATTGATTATATATTGTTATTTAGTTCTTAAGTGTAATATATCTATACCTGTTATCTAAATTTTTAATTTATTTTTACTGTTATAGTTTGTTGTTGTTGTTTTATTCTTAAGTAATATTTTGTTTAAATTTTGTTTTATATACTTTCATTTTTCGAGACGGCGATGATAACCTGAACGGTTTTTCGCCGAAAAAAAAAAAAAAAAATATGCTGCTACCCATTCAGTGAAATTATTTTTACTGATGGTTCTAAACTGGAGAACAACGTCGGTTGTGCATTTTACAGAACAGGCCAAACCAAGAAATATGGATTACCCTCAGTCTGTAGTGTCTTTACTGCCGAATTATTCGCCATCCTTAAAGCTCTGAACTCCACCGTTGAATCCGATTTTGAGCATTATCTAGTGTGTTCTGATTCTAAAAGTGCACTGCAGGCTATACAAGACATGTATTCAATAAACCCTCTGGTTCAAGATATCTTGTGCTCCATCTATAGGCTTGAACTACGAGGTATAAAAACAACATTTAGCTGGGTACCTGGTCACAGTGGTATAATTGGGAACACTAGAGCGGATATTGCGGCAAAGGAAGCTACTCTGCTGCCGGCAACACGCAACGTTTTATTTGTTCAGATGTTATTTGCGAAGCGAAACATCTATATTCGCTTTGGGAAAATGAATGGGTAGCCTTGGGCAATAACAAATTGAGGGTAATAAAGAATACTGTTCGTCCTTGGGGGTCATTAATACGTGTTAGTCGTAGGGAAGAAGTGGTTGTTACCGTCTCCGCAATGGACATTCAAAGTTGACGCATGGATTTCTCATGGCGCGTGGGGACCCACCTACATGTCAGTTTTGTGGTGATATTATCACAATCAAACATTTACTTCTGTATTGTGATGGTTTCAAAAGAATGCGTCAAATGTGTGGATTGGATTCCTCTATGGATGCAATTTTAAAAGATGATTCAACGGTCATTGACCGAGTTCTAAATTTTTTACGTCGTATAAATGTATTTGAATTACTCTAACTATGGTATTGTTGAACAGCATAAGAGTGTAAATATGTATATATATATATTTTTTTAATGTTATCTAGTTTTAGTTTGTATAGTGTTAAAATTTTAGTATTAGTTCAGTGTAGTATTAATAATGTTTAGTTTTAGTTTCCACCTATCCACCAATGTAGGAAATTTTGCTGGACGGCGATGATAGCCTTCATGTGCTTTTCGCCAAAAGCTGTATTAAAAAAAAAAAAAATCCGATTCTGCTCATTATCTTGTGTGTTCCGATTCGAAAAGTGCACTCCAGGCTATCCAGGATATGTATTCGGTAAATCCTCTAGTTCAAGTTATTTTTTGTCGTATTCGCAGCCTTGAACTACGAGGTGTTGGAGAAACATTTTGCTGGATACCAGGATACTGCGGGATAATTGGAAACACTAGAGCGGATATTGCAGCAAAGGAAGCAACTTTGCTGCCGCCAAGCACGCACCGTGTATTTTGTTCAGATTACCTTTCCAAAGTAAAACAATTACTTCGAATGCGTTGAAAAGATGAATGGGTATCCTTGGACAATAACAAAGTGAGGGTAATTAAACATACTGTTCGGCCTTGGGGACGTCTCTAAGAACAAGTCGAAGGGAGGAGGTTGTCGTTACACGTCTCCGTATTGGTCATTCGTTGGTGACACATGGTTTTATAATGGGACGTGGGTAGCCACCTACATGCCAACTTTGTGGAGAAACCATCACAGTCAAACACTTGATCTTTGACTGCGATTGCTTGAGAACCATGCGTTTAATATATGGATTAGGAAACTGTACGCAGGCGATCTTGGGGGACGATTCGTCGAATATTGATCGTGTTTTGGCCTTCCTGAGACGTTTATATATATATATATATATATATATATATATATATATATATATATATATATATATATATATATATATATATATATATATATATATATATATATATATATATATAAAATTTTAATTTTATCCTTAGTATTTATATATTTTTTATAGTTTATATTCTTGTTAACTAGTTTTAGGTAATTTTATTGTTTCATAATATTTATTATCTTCCTGTTTAATTAGGACCCCTTTACAGTCCACCTTTATATTGTTTTGTTTTTAAGTTATTTATTCTTGTTATAAATGTTATCTAATTTGTAAGTAATGTTAAGTTTTATCGCTCTGTTGTTTCTTTTCTTTAGTTGTTGTATTTAAGCGATGATAGCATTAATGTGCTTTTCGCCTTAAAAAAAAATGTCCTCAAATTTATGGTTTTTGTCCATAAGATGTTTGCGAAAGCCGAGTTTATCGTTAATGAACTTTTGGGTATGTGCTCTTTAAATCTTTTCTTAAAAGAGCGAGATGTCTGACCGATATGGAAACTTAGGCAATCACTACATTTCATTTTGTATATGCCAGTTTTTTCAGAGTTATCTCCACTTGTATTTGCAACTGGCTTCTTTAATAATGTTGATAACTTACTACTTGTTCTGAAAGGGACATTTGTATTTTCTTTGGCTAATTCTTTTTTTAGGGTGTGGCTTAAAGTTGAACCATATTCCGTGGAGATATATGCTATTTTATCAGGAACGATTTTTTATTTTTGTTTTTGTGTTTGGCAATAAGCCTATCAACAATCGAGCTTTTATATCCATTAGAAACAGCTATGTACTTAATGATGTTCACTTCATTTCCATAGCGTCCTTTGTCCATACGGAGTGAAATTAAACTGTATACCAAACTATTGTAAGCTGCCATTTTTATATTGTATGGATGGTGGGATTAAGGCTGTATTGTTTGGCTGGTTGTGGTAGGTTTCCTATAAACACTGTATTTGAAGCTATTGTTTACTTTTGAAATGGATAGGTCAAGAAAATTTAATGTATTATCGGTCTCTTCTTCCAGTGTGAAATGAAGGTTCGGATGTATTGTGTTGAGAAATTTATTGAAATTTGTTAATTGTTTACTAATGCCTTCGAAAAGTACAATTATATCACCCACATACGTGTAATAAAAAACTACTTTTTCTCTATTGTAGTTCCTATCCGACCATAAAAATTAATTTTCGATATGGTTTAAAAACAGTTCTGCCAAAATGCCGGAAAGGGGGGAGCCAATGGCTAAACCTTCATTTTGAATATAAAATTTATCATTGAACTTGAAATAATTTTGCTTTAGAATAGTTTTAGTCAACGAAATTAAATCATTTATTGCATTCGTTGTGAGCGAAGAATGCTTGGTGAGGTTATCTTTTAATATAACCATGGTTTCATTGATGGGAACGCTGGTATACAAATTGGCTATGTCAAATGAGGCTAACTTATGGTTATTTTTATTTTTATTTTTAGTTTGTTAATTCTTTCAACCAGATCCAAGCTGTTCTTCAGGCTTAAATTATTTTCAAAAATTATTTCGTTTCTAATTATTCTATCAATTTTTTTGCGATAATTTATGCTGCAGAAGGTTTGAAATTTACCAATGGCCGAATGGAATATTTGGTTTATGTACTTTTGGCAGTCCCCTTAATTTTGGGGCATGTGGATTCGGTACGTTTGAAGCTCTGATGCAATCCTTTGATAACATTGACGTGCTCTTGTTTATTTCTCTATTGATTTCTCTGGAAAAAGATAAGGTTGGGTCTTTATTTAATGGTTGGATGTTATTTATGGTTTGTAATGAAATTCTGAACTTTGTTTACATATTCAGTACTAGGAAGGATCACTATTGTATTCCCCTTATCTGCTTTTGTGATCATTGAGCTTGTTTCTAATGGTATTTAAATTATGTCTCGCTGATTTGTATTTTAAATCGTACTTTAAAACTGAACATGGGTTTTTTAAAACTTTTTTAACTTTATTTGCCTTTATGAGCCTGGCTGTATCTCTCAATTCATAGGATTTTAGCGTTTTTATTGCGGCTTCAGTATGAATCAACTCAGTCAGCAAGCGGTTTTCTTATTATTAGGGAAGTTAAAATTGAGTCCTTTGTTTAAAACATTCAATTCAACCTCTGTAAAAACAATACTAGTTTTATTTACGATTCTGGGGTAAAAATTATGGTTGTGTTTTACGGCGTTTTTGTCTGACTTTTTAACAAGTTGTTAATTTTCGATGAGTGTGTATCTTTTTTAAATAAAATTTTCTTATTGACTTGTGCCTCCAATTCATTCATGATATTAAATTGTTGGGCAGGGTGAAGGCTATTTAACAGATCGATATGTGTACTGTATAGTGTGGAATTTAACTTGTTTTTACGTGAATATAAAGTTTTTATTTCATTCTTTATCCAGCATGTTTCTGCCACTTTCTTAGCTTTAATCGCCGAAAAAGAATTATTTTTAATTTTTATAGAAACATATTTTGGTACTACGTTATGCTCTAGACCAGGGATGCACAGACTTATTAAAACTAGGGGCCACTCGGGCAAATCATGAACTGATGGCGGGCCGCCAGAAGTATAGGTAATTAAAGACAATAAAAAATGCATATAATGTATTAAAATTGAAAAATAATTTATTAATTTGAAGCGTGGCACTGCATAGTGCTTACAATCTTTTTTATATTTGGGTCAAATTTACTTGTAGCAACACGTAAAACTGCTTGCAAACTTTCATTTGCAAGGCGGTTTCGATTTTTTGTTTTATTATTATTCAGTATTGAAAAAGTTTGTTCACATATATAGGTAGAACCAAATAAGCTGGCACATTTCAGAGCGTTTATGCGCAACTCTTTGTACATATTTTTGTCAATGCAGTGGTAAAAGTTCAACAAGTCTCCTCGTTGAATTTGTTGCGCAAATCTTGGTCGTTTTGCAAATCGATAATTTCTAACTGCATTGACTCTGGCGCATTTTCAACTGAAATCGAGAAAGGATTGCTGAATATGTCCAACAGAGGTTTCACTTTTTTGAAGTCCGAAAATCTGTCTTGAAAAGAGTGAATCAGAATATCCAGCTTTTCTACATAACTGAAATTAATCGCAGTTTTGTTGAATTTTTCGGCCATTTTCTTATAATTCGGAAAATGATTGTAATTTCCAGAAGTCAGTTGCGATCTGAAAAGAGTCAGCTTGCATTGAAAGGATGATACATGAGCGTAGAGCTGGGATATCAGTTGATTTTTGCCTTGAATCCGTGTGTTCAAGACATTCAAATGATTTGTAATGTCAACTAAAAAAGCCAAATCACACAACCAATCAGGATTTTTAAGTTCCGGGACATCCTTTGCTTCTCCACCAGAAATATTCCAATTTCTTCTATTAAATTTAGAAATCGTTCAAGTGTCAATCCACGACTTAGCCACCTTACTTCTGTATAAAACAGCAAATCTCCATATTCGCTTTCGATGTCATCAAGGAATTGTTTGAATTGCCTGTGATTGAGTCCTCGTGATTTGATGAAATTTACAGTCGAAACTACCACCTTCATGACATTTTGAAATTCAATTTTTTTAGAACAAAGGGCTTCTTGGTGTATGATGCAATGAAACTGCATGAGATCTTCAGCGTTTATGTTTTTTCTTGCAGATACTTTTTAGCAAAGTAACTAGCCCGGAATTGACACCAATCATAGAAGGAGCACCGTCAGTCACAATTCCCGATAATTTTGATAAGTCAAAACCAGTTTTTGAACACTCATCCAAAAGTACATTGAGTATATCAACTCCTTTAGTTTGACCTTTCAATGAACACATTCCTAATAACTCTTCTACGACTTCAAAATCTTGAGTAACACCTCGTATGAATATGAGTAGTTGAGCTGTGGAACTAATATCAGTTGATTCGTCGAGTGCCAATGAAAAATTCAATTATCTTAGTCTTTTCAGTTAATTGTTCCGCAATATTAGCTGACAAAGACATAATTCGTCTTTGGATTGTCATACGATTCAGTTGAATTTTCTCAAACTTTTTGCTGCTTCTGGACACATTTTCTTAGCGGCGATTTCAATGCATTCTTTTACAAAATCTCCATCATTGAAGGGCGACTTCGCTTTGCTATCATTCGAGAAATTTCAAAACTAACTTCTGTAGCCGTTTCTGAATCTTCAATGAGTTTTGTGAACACAGTTTGCTGACCAATAAGCTCCGTTTCAAAGACAACACTTTTTGCTTTCTTAATTCGCCTGTAAATTTGGTAAAAGAAGAATGCTGCGTTTCATAGTGCCTTTTTACATTATATTCCTTTGCAATCGCAACAGAATTCTTACAAATTAAACAAACGACTTTGTTATGCAACCATACAAAAAAATATTTCTCAGTCCATATTTCTTGAAACTGCCGATTTTCATCTTTAGCCTTACGTTTTTACTAGGTCCTGGCTTGTCCATGTTGCGTTATAATCCTGTCTAGGGTTAACACTGCACCTAAAAACAATTACAGTACCTACTTAAATTACCCATCCTTTTTAAATTACCAAGAATAATTGAATAAATAGGTAGGGAAACATTTATTGATAACAGAGTTTTACTTACGATTTCACAACACAATTATACACTTGACGGGTTAACACTGCAACAGTAGATCTACGTTGAATTTGGATTAAACTATATGCAAGAATGATAAAAAACTTTAATAAGACTTCAAAATAAAAAAAGGGTTAACAAACAACAACACAGAAACAAACAGTTACGGCGGTACAGAAGATCAGACAAAACACAGAACACTACTTCGAGAAGTCTGCCACGTCTCGGTCAGGACTGCAGGACTGAAGGGCTGCCCTTTGCCCCTCCACCTTGCACCTCCCACTCCTCTGGGCTAGGCACAGCTCCTAGGTCCTCTCCTACACTATTAAACTGCTTCTTTCTGTTGACACTATTCGGGACTATTCGGACTAATTCGACGGCGTCGTTTCATTCATGAACTGGCGCGGTATTTGAATAATTTTCATAAGTTTTATGGACGTCTTTACTTTTGAACAAATTTTTTTTGGTTTTATTCTGATACAGAATTCAATATTTTTCGAATGTACGAGAGTATTATTTTGGTGACGGCGGGCCACCAGAATTTCACCGGCGGGCCGCGGTCTGTGCATCCCTACTCTAGACATTAAATTTTAAATGTCCTATTCCTCAAACTTCCGCGCACCCATCACGTCCACCAGTCCCTTGGTCGAATGAAGAGTGCAAGAAGTTCATGCGCCTATGTAGAAAAGCTCTTAGGAGATTCAACAGAAGTCCGACGAGTGAAAATCTCGAACGGTATAAGATTCTAGGAGCCAAAGCACTTAGAATTTTCAGGAAGAGTATAAAAGATTCATGGACCCAATATATCTCAACAATATCTAGGACAACACATCCATCTATTGTTTGGAAAATAACTTCGTTCTCTTTCTGGTCCTAGCCCTTGTAATTTATTGATGGGACTTAAACAGACAAACGGAGTAATATTATCTGATTGTTCCGATATTGTAAATCTCTTAGGGTCAAGCTTTTCTTCTTCTACCGCCTACAGCAGTGACTTTTGCCAATACAAAATAGAATTGAAGCAGTCCCGTTCACCTTTGGTCCATCTGGAGAATCTCCTTTGAATAATTCGTTTACTTTGCATGAGCTAGAATCTGCATTATTTTCTACCACAGATTCAGCTCCCAGTCCTGACAACATTGTTTACTCCACGATTAAAAATCTTCCAACGTCAGGTAGGCTTTCTTTCCTCGAGATATACAACCGTATATTTGAGGAGCATACGTTTCCTGTCGCTTGGTTGGAAGCAGTAGTAATTCCTATTCTTAAGCCAGGTAAAGATAAAACTACTCCAAGTAGTTATCGTCCAATTTTTCTTACCAGCGTCCTTTGCAAGCTGGTAGAGAAAATGGTAAATCGTCGCCTGGTCTGGTACATAGAAACAAACAACTTGACTTCCAAAGAACAGTGTGGCTTCAGGCAAGGACGATCTTCTAGGGATCAGTTGGTTATGTTCGAGTCTGCAATAAAAATGCCTTCCTCTTGCGTCAGACGCTAGTTGCTGTTTTTTTCGACTTAGAGAAGGCATACGATATGGCTTGGAGGCGAGGAATACTAAACACATTAAAACCATGGGGTATACAAGGGAACATAAGTTTTATATTTATTATTATTTTAATATTTTCCTGACGGTGAGAGCGAATTTTCAAAATACGAACTCAGATCGCGGACAAGTTTGTTTTCAATGAAATTTAAAAGAATATATAAAAGCTTAAAAGTTTCGGTATTTCAAAACTATGTAATATTAAGTTATCATTTCTTCATTTTGAATTTTTTTATGTAACAGTGCCGTATATGTCACGTGCAGCATAATCTATGCTAAACAACTATGTGGACTGGGAAAGGAGAACTAGACATAAAAAATAATTTTCAGCTGTTACGGCGAAAAATGAGTCCACACTCGCTTGGGATTGAACAAAATAAACCATTAACTACAGTCTTGACGTTTTAAAATAAACTTAGATTAATGACATCACATTCTTATTGTCAAAATTCTCCTGTGACAAATATTATTGCATTACATTCAGTATGTACAGGTTCGTTTGTCTCTTCATAGCAACATTTGATTTGTATTCTTGTTTGTGAGCTTTGTGAATCACACATCACAATCGAACATATTTTGCAAGATTGTAATGGCTTAAGGAAGCTGCGCCGACTGTGTGGATTAGGCAGTACTTTAAAATATGATGCTTCGGCTATTGACCGCGTAATAAATTTCTTACGTCGCTTAAATATATTGTGTAAAATTTTATTAATATTTATTTTATTACTATTGTCATTATTTTCCAGGGACTTTTTACATCCCTGTCGTATTTTATTGTTTAAACATTATAATAATTTATTATACTTTATTTAAAATATCTTAACCTTTTGCTCTTACGATGTTTTATTAATTATTATTAATTAAAAGCATACAGTTAAGCTTTTTGAAATTTTGTTTTGAACTTTGGAAAATTCTCTTACTTTGAATTGGGTAATTTTTATAACTGGTTATTTTTCCGATCCTGTTTTTGGCGTTGATAATCTTTCTAAAAACGAGAATATTTTGGAGTAAATAGAGATAAATAAGTTGAGTTAAAAAAGAGCAATACTTGGGGGGAGCGATGTCTGCTCCTCATCGAGTCATACGAGGAAGTTGAATCACGGCTTTCATCATAAAAAAAATATTTTTTACGTTTTCTACAATGGTTAAGAAAGAGTAATAAAAAAGCATCGCTGAGCCCTGATTAAATATTTAATAAATTCTGCCTAATTAAATAAATATATATCTAATTATTCCATCAAAAAGCCAGATATGAACTTCATTCACGTATTCTTTAATGTAAGATCACAACATAA
Source organism: Callitettix versicolor (assembly GCA_022606455.1). Classification (NCBI taxonomy): domain Eukaryota; kingdom Metazoa; phylum Arthropoda; class Insecta; order Hemiptera; family Cercopidae; genus Callitettix; species Callitettix versicolor. Next base: position 76,242 of record JAJIZJ010000124.1, read on the forward strand.
TGGGTTTAATTAACTGTTCTCTGCCCGCGAGTCTTTGTTCTGTGTTTTGCGGTGTTTTTCTTCTTTTTTTATTAATTAAATTATCAGAAGACTCGCTGCGGTTGGAAACAATGGGAGTTTCTGAGATACGCTTTCAAGTATCTGCAAAGGATATTTTGCTGGACGGCGATGATAGCCTTTATGTGCTTTTCGCCAAAAGACGTATTAAAAAAAATCAAGTATCACTACGTTTGTGTGATATATACCGTATCGATTTTTAAAGATACACTGATTGTTGTACAATCACTTTTCGTAGGAAGTTTGATTCTATCGAAACTTTACAGCCCAACAGGTCAGGTTAGAGAAAGTTCTAATAATGTACTGGAAAATGTCAGCCTTCTAAGATTTATAGGAAAAAAATAGTTTCAAATAAAAACATAATTTTTTGCAAGTAAAAGTTTCACTCAACAAAAAAATTGCTTTACCTGAAACTACGCAGACAAAATGAAAACAATACTTAAAATTATGACACATTTTTGTAGTCGGGCCTAATTATTAAAGAAAACTACTCGAACTGAAATATATCAGCAGCGACACACTACTAGTATACTATTACCTAGCAACAATAAGAGAAGATTTGGAGAAAAGACCGAGTTTTTCTTTACGAATAAACAGCATCCAGCGGAGAAAGTGTTCGCGGTGAATGAAGACACTGGCCTGCTAAATTTTAAACATACGAGCATGTTTCGATGTTTTAAACAGTCAGCTTTTAGGTTCAGTACAAAGGGACAGAAACACGTTCATTGCCGAAAGAGACGTAATTCTTTGGAGTCTGAACTATTTATCTGAAAAATACCTATTTCCCTATTCTACAAAAACATATAGAAACGTTCAGCCAGTATATTACTAAAACAAAACGCGGATTATTGAACGGTACATAAAACAAAGTGTACTTAGTTTCTTTGAACACATATGTTGCCAACGGCACCAAAGAAATGTCTTGCAGTGGTAAACTTATTTAGAATACAAATCATTTTTTGTGATATGTATATATATTTGGTAGAGTATTGTTTATTACTTTCATTATTAACTTATGTATAAATATACAATTATTCAAATTAAGGGTAATTAAAAATACTGTTCGTCCTTGGGTGTCGTCAGTAAGTGTAAGTCGCAGGGAAGGACAATATTAATTACTGTCCCACCAGAAAGTCAATAGGTGGTTACCCGTCTTGAAACCCACCTACATGTCAGTTTTTTGGTGATATCATCACAATCAAACACTGTGGACTGTGATGGTTTCAAAAGCATGCGTCAAATGTGTGGTGTGGGTGCCTCTGTGGAGGCAATTTTAAAGGGTGATTCGTGGTCATTGACAGAGTTTAAAATTATTTACGTCGTCTAAATAGATTTGAACTACTTTAACTATGGTATGGGTGTGCAGCGTAATGTTGTTAATTTAAAAACTTTTTTTTAACTAGTCACACTTTTGTTGTTATTTGTTTTATTTTCATATTTTTATTCCTGTTAATCCTTTTTCATGAAGTTTATAAATTTTAATAATGTTAACTGGTTTTAGTGTCTATAGTGTTTAGTTTTATTTTGAGTATAGTATTAACAATATTTAGATTTAGTTTACTTTCCGTGTAAAATATTTTGTTGGACAGCGATGATAGCCTTCATGCGCTTTTGATTAAAAGCTTTAATTTTTACACACACACACACACACACACACACACACATATACATATATATATATATATATATATATATATATATATATATATATATATATATATATATATATATATATACACACACAACAGTTATTGTCTATGCAAAGTCTATAAGTATTTTTTTTAATAAATAGTAGAGATATTGCCTTACAACACTTCATTTAACATGGTAATTTCTCATAGGACGCGGGTATCACTGTTATGTCAGTTTTGTGGTTACATCATAAACACTTTTTTCTGCACTCTGATAGTTTCAAAGGCATGCATCAAATGTGTGGATTCGGTGCTTCTATGGAGGCAATTTTAAAGGAGGACTCGTCAGTCATTGGCCGAGTTTTAAATATTTTATGTCGTCTAAATACATTTGAACTACTTTAGCTATTGTATGATTGTGCAGCGTCTAAATAATTTTATTTTTTCCCATTTTCTTTGTATTACAGTATTCTTGTTAACTAGTTTTAGATAAACATTTCATTTTGCTCCTCTGACCCACTTTGTTGTTTTTCACATATTTATTTTTTTTATTTTTTTTAGTTATGGTTAGTTTAGTTATGGTTCTGAACGGATGATAGCCTCCTTATAAAATAAATTGAATTTTTTTTACTAATACCTTTCACCTGTTTTGTACTTTAATTACAGTTTCACTATTACAATACCAAATGAACAATCTGTAACGTGTTTAGGCAAAGTTGGGCCTGCAACCGCAATGTATCCTGTCTTGTTTAACCACATCACACAGGCCTAATACCGAGAAGCTTGTAAATTAATTATAATACCCAGGATTTGTAATATCAAAACCACCACACCAGATAGGAATTAACACTATTACTGTGTTAATTAATATTTGTAAGGCGAATATTACAGATCAGTTAACACAATGTTACGCATTATCTGTAACTAACTCAGCGCTGTTGAAAGATTAACTGTTTCTCAAAATCTCTTCTTTGTAGTATCTAAATGAAATTTTTAGTCGGAAATATATTCGTTCTACGTTATAAAGAATGGTATCTCCTTACAAACCGCCAACATATCTCCGTTTTTTTTTCTATAGCCCATTTCGGGCTGTCTGTAGGCATACAGTTTAAAGCAAACAAGTATTTACCCTTTAATGCTATATTTACCTAAATTTCAGTGTTTTAGTTTGTAAAGTCTCTTAGAAATTTTCATTTTTCAAAAGAACTCATTTCGAGCTCTCTATAGAAACACAGTATAAGAACTAACAAATAGTCTTGTATCCGTTAAAACTGAATTTAACTGCAAACCAAATTTTACCTTTCTTATTTTTAAAATCACCCAGTAATTTTAGTTTTTCAAATTATCCAATTTCGGGCGCCCAATATGTTTACAATTTAAGGACTAATTGTCTTATGTTCGTGTACGTTTTAAAACTACCTGCATACTAAATATAAGCTTTCTTGCTTTGAAAATTACCTACAAATTTCTGTTTTGAGTTTTTTAATTAACCCATTTTGGCCCTTGGTAGGATTACAATTTAAGGATTAACTGCCCCCTTTTCGTGCACCCTTTAAAGCTATGTTTACCTGTACACTAAATTTTAACTTTCTTGCTTTCAAAATTACCTAACATTTCAGTTTTGAGTTTTTTTAATTTAAATTAATTTATTTTGGGCCCCCAATATTAATACTGTTTAAGGATTAACGCCTTCTTACAGTGTAAGGATTCGTGTATCCTTTAAAGCTATATGTATTTGCATACTAAATTTCAAATTTCTTGCTTTTAAAATTACATAAAAATTTCAGTTTTTGTTCCATTTGAACTCTAACTCAGAATTTTTTTTTGAAGAAACATTTGCACTATGTTACCGCATATCAAATTTTATTTTACTTTTTTTATAGCATTGTTATATTACAATGTAAATCCCAAAATAAATTTTTGTACCAAGAAAGATAACCAAAATTGCTAAGGTGTTCATAGGCTTTTTGTTACTGCATCACCGCATATCAACAACCGTGTCAGTTAGGTTCTCAGAATACTATTTCATTTAAAAATTTAAATAAAGGTGTTTTTAATGCACCACCTCGTTAGGCTTAACAACCATGTTAGTTAATAAAATGCAGTATTCTTTAAAAATATAATAATTGTTTTAAATCTTAACAGAAATATTTTTCTAAGTTTGACAGAGATTATCAATGATCTTTAAAAAAATTAACGGTTTTTTTCTGCATCACCGTATTAGGCCCAACAACCGTGTCAGTTATCGCCATAATAGGCTTAACAACCCTTATGCAGTATTCTTTAAAAAACATTTTTCACGCATGTCATGGCCTAACAAGGATATGTAAAAAAATAATTTTTTTAAATCGCCATAAAGGCCCAACAACCATGTCAGTAAGGATATGTGGTATTCTTTTAAAAAATATTTAGGTTTTTTTATGCACCACCGTGTCAGTTAGGATATGTAGCCTAGTATTCTTTAAAAATATAAAGGTTTTTTTTCACGCATCACCGTGTTAGGCCTAACAACCGTGTCAGTCAGTTAGGATATGTAAAATTCTTTAAAAAAATATAAAGGTTTTTTCACACATCATCGTGTAGGCCCAACAACCGTGTCAGGATATGTCGTATTCTTAAAAAAATATAAAGGTTTTTTCACGCATCACTGTGTTAGACCTAACAACCGTGTTAGTTAAGTTACTCTTTAAAAAATATAACGGTTTTTTTTTCATTCATCACCTTATTAGGCCCAACAACCGTGTCAGTTAGGTTATAAGTACTATTTAAAAAAATTAATAAAGGTTTTTTAATGGATCACCGTGTTAGGCATAACAACCATGTTAGTTAGCTTATGGAGTATTCTTTAAAAACTATAAAGTATTTTTCACGCATTACCATGGTAGACCTAACAACCGTGTCAGTTAAGGTTTTCAGTACTTTTTAAAAAAAATAAAGGTTTTTTCACACATTACCGTGATAGGCCCAACAACCGTGTCAGTTAGGATATGTAGTATTCTTTAAAAAAAAATATAAAGGTTTTTCACGCATCACCGTGTTAGGCCTAACAGCCGTGTCAATTAGATTACATAATATTCCTTAAAAAGTAAAGGTTTTTTTTACACATCACCGTGATAGGCCTAACAATCGTATCAGTAAGGATATGTAGTATTCTTTAAAAAAATATAAAGGTTTTTCACACATCACGTGATAGGCTAAACATCCGTATCAGTTATGTTATGTAGTATTCTTTAAAACATTATACAGGTTTTTTCACGCATCACCGTTTTAGGCCTAACAACCATGTCAGTTAGTATATGTAGTATTCTTTAAAAAAATATAAAGGTTTTTCACACATCACAGTGTTAGGCCTAACAACCGTGTCAATTACGTTATGTAGTATTCTAAAAAAAATAAAGGTTTTTTTCACCATCACCATGATAGGCCCAACAACCGTGTTAGTTGGGATATGTAGTAGTCTTTAAAAAAATATAAAGGTTTTTTCACGCAGCACCGTGTTAGGCCTAACAACCATGTCAGTTAGGATATGTAGTATTCTTAAAAAAAATGTAAAGGTTTTTCACGCATCACCGTTTTAGGCCTAACAACAATATAAAGGTTTTTTCATGAATCACCTTGTTAGGCCTAACAACCGTGTTAGTTTGGTTATGCAGAATTCTTTTAAAAAATTGGTTTCTTATCACCCAAAACCCGTGTTAGTCGTATTTTTATTGTCTTACCGATTTACAACACGTTACTGATTTTCGCCGGGTACCAATTTTGAGGTTATGTTGGTCACTTTTATTTTAGATTTTATTGTTTTAAATCTTAATTTTTCTAAATTTGATAGAGATTATCAATGCTCAGTTAATTATTTCGGGTCCGAGTATAAAATATAAAATTAAATAAGACTACTGTAGAAATAAGGAAATAAAACAGACATATATAAAAAAATAAGGGTCGAAGCAATGAATAAACCATTGTTCCGGTAAAGGGTCAATCAACTCCGTAGGGAAATTCCTTCTCTTGTACTTCACAGACTATATCTGCCTGCAAATGTAGGGTACAGTGATTAATTTAAAAACGATCTTTGTCTTTAACTAACCTTTATTTTCAAATTTCACATCTTACCACTTACATAAAACATCCGGTTAATTATTGAAAGATTAAAAAAAAATCAACAAATCTGATTAATAATATGAAAATAAAACGCTTGTTTTCGGTAGAGTTTATTCGATAGAATTTCTTCGATACAGTTTATTCGATAGGGTTTTTTCGATAGAGTTTTTCGATGCAGTTTTTCAGATAGAGTATATTCGATACAGTTTATTTGTAGAGTTTATTCAACACAGATTATTCAATACGGTTTACTCGATAGAGTTTATTCGACACAGTTATTCGGTACATTTATTGGATATATTTTATTTAATACAATTTATTCGATACAGTTTATTCGATATAGTTTATTTTCGCTTTTTTTAAACGCTTACCCCATGAATTTTATTCTCTTTCAAAGGTCAGGTGAAAAAGGCTGACCTGAAGAAAGCCAATGCGACTCGGAAATTCTTGTCTTTCAAAGATTAGGTGGAAGAGGAAAAGGACTGACCTGAAGAAAGCCAATGCGAATCGGCAATTCTTCTCTTTCAAAGATTAGGTGGAAGAGAAAGAGGAAGAGGACTGACCTGAAGAAAGCCAATGCGACTCGGCAATTATTCTCTTTCATAGATTAGGTGGAAGAGGAAGAGGACTGACCCGAAGAAAGCCAATGTGACTCGGCAATTCTTCTCTTTCAAAGATTAGGTGGAAGAGGAAGAGGACTGACCTGAAGAAGCGAATTCGACTCGGCAATTCTTCTCTTTCAAAGATTAGGTGGATGAGGAAGGACTGACCCGAAGAAAGCCAATGTAACTCGGCAATTCTCTTTTAAAGATTAGTGGAAGAGGAAGAGGACTGACCTGAAGAAAGCCAATGAGACTCGGCAATTCTTCTCTTTCAAAGATTAATTGGAAGAGGAAGAGGACTGACCTGAAGAAAGCCAATTCGACTCGGCAATTCTTCTCTTTCAAAGATTAGGTGGAAGAGGAAAAGGACTGACCTGAAGAAAGCCAATGTGACTCGGCAATTTTCTTTCAAAGATTAGGCGAAAGAGGAAGAGGACTGACCTGAAAATAGCCAATGCGACTAGGCAATTCTTCTTTTTCAAAGATTAGGTGGATGAGGAAGGACTGACCCGAAGAAAGCCAATGTGACTCGGCAATTCTCTTTCAAAGATTAGTGGAAGAGGAAGAGGACTGACCTGAAGAAAGCCAATGCGACTCGGCAATTCTTCTCTTTCAAAGATTAGGTGGAAGAGGAAGAGGACTGACCTGAAGAAAGCGAATTCGACTCGGCAATTCTTCTCTTTCAAAGATTAGGTGGATGAGGAAGGACTGACCCGAAGAAAGCCAATGTAACTCGGCAATTCTCTTTTAAAGATTAGTGGAAGAGGAAGAGGACTGACCTGAAGAAAGCGAATTCGACTCGGCAATTCTTCTCTTTCAAAGATTAGGTGGAAGAGGAAGAGGACTGACCTGAAGAAAGCCAATTCGACTCGGCAATTCTTCTCTTTCAAAGATTAGGTGGATGAGGAAGGACTGACCCGAAGAAAGCCAATGTGACTCGGCAATTCTCTTTCAAAGATTAGGTGGAAGAGGAAAAGGACTGACCTGAAGAAAGCCAATGTGACTCGGCAATTTTCTTTCAAAGATTAGGCGGAAGAGGAAGAGGACTGACCTGAAAATAGCCAATGCGACTAGGCAATTATTCTCTTTCAAAGATTAGGTGGAAGAGGAAGAGGACTGTACGTTTCACTGCATTGGAATTGCTGGTTATTGTTCGTATCGTTTCCTGATATGGACAGGCAAGTTGTGGGGAAAATTGTAACACTATTGAGCTCAGGTGAAGGATAATTTTCAGCAATTGTTGCTGGTGAAAATTCACTTTCATCAAATATTAGATTAAATTAGATACTAGAGGTAGGGATAGTTGAACTTCAGGCACTGAGATCGACTGACCTATTGTGCAACAAAATGTCTTAAAATACCTAGTTCAGCAAATTGGTGCCCCTAGTAAGTTCCAGCAACCCACTGACTAGCTCACTCTGCTGAAGATACATAGGGTCTCGGAAACCAAAAACCCTAGTCTCCTACTAGCAAAGGCCTCACAATCAGAGATTATGTGACCTGCACTTTCCTCCTTCTTCCTGCATAATCTACCATGGAGACATGGTACATACCTATCCTGTTCATGTGCACCCTGAAACCACAGTGCCCTGTTATGAGCCCCATGATCCTCCTGAGTTGTGCTCTGCCCAGGACATCTGCTGCCCCTTTGAGTCCTCCAGAAGGAACTTTGCTTAAGAGACGTTTTACTATGAGAATGCCCATGAAGGTTATCCCATCTTACCTGGTGTTGATTTGTAATCCACCTGTTAATAGCGGACCTGGCCAACGATAGAGAAATCCCTAAAGCCGGCTCAGGTCCGATAAACTCAGATGCAGATCCAAGTCCAGCCAGTCAGTCTGCCTCCTCATTACCTTAAACTCGCCTATGCCTCGGAAACCAATGAAGATTCATCAAATATGTTTCCACCTGAAACTTTGCAACCTGATTCTACGTTTTTCGGTGTTGCAGATAGCGGCAAAACCACTGCTCGGTATGCCAGGCCGAAAACCAAACGGGACCAGCCATTTCTTGGTGGCATCTTTAAATTAAATTGGTGGCATTTTATACGAAATTAAATTTCGTATCACTAAGACATGCTAACTTTCCTACTTCTTTAGCTGACCAAAATACAATTCAGCTGGGGATAGTTAAATAATGTTTTAAAATATCATCCTTTACACTACTAAAAACTATAATATGAGTACATTTCCGTTACCTTTTTCCATGAAATCTATAGACTCACGTGACACTCTTCGGCAGTCGCCCATCTTACATTCCTTCTTGTTTTTAGTATTACGTCTGCAGCTTCCTCCATCACACTTTGCGGTGTATTGTCTTGCGTTGTTCTAATCTTTGTCCTCGGTATTCTGGAACAAGAAGTTTGTATAAATATAGTGCCATAAGCGGCATGCAGCTGTAAAACAAACAAGAATACAATTAGTCTACGTAATGATATCATACAAGTAGAGAAATTTAATAAAAAATTGTTCTGTGCGTTTTGAATGAAATGTTATTACCATCAGATTACAACCAAACACGATTGTAATATGTTACCATCGACCCCATGCGTAATATTACAAACGTACCACCACGACACATTTATAAATACAAATTAAAATGTTATTAATTTATTAGTTTAAAGATAGTAAAAACGTCGTCTCCGCATTGGTAATTCCTTGTTAACGCATGGATCTCTGGTGGAACACGGGGACCTACATATATGTTAATGTTGTGGTGATATCATCACAATCAAACATTTTCTTCTGGATTGTGATGGTTTCAAAAACATGCGTCAATGTGTGGATTGGGTGCCTCTATGGAGGCAATTTTAAAGGATGATTCGTCGGTCATTGACAGAGTTTTAAATTTTTTACGTTTCAATATATTTGAATTACCTTAGCTGTGGTATTTTTTTGGGTCTCTGGTACCCACTTTTTTCTTGTTGTTTTTCACACGTTAATTCTTGCTTAATTTTTTGTTTGGTAAGTGTACGAGTTTTGATAGTTTAGCGTTAACAGTGTTAAGTTTTAGTTTCCCCTGTGTGTAATAGATATCTGCTGAACAAACTATGATATATGCCTTTCGCAAAAAATGAAAAAAATGAAACTATTTAATAGTTGTAGAAAAAAGTAATAATAACCAAAAAACGAAGATTTTCGTTCAGCTTCAAAAGGTGTTTTAGAGGTGCATTCCAATAAAGGTGCTAAACATAAATTGCGCAATAGGATTTTAATTTCAAAATATATTCCGAAAGCAGACCGAATACATACTAATCATATTATTTCTGTTAGCGCGCTTGCTATACACGTCCAAGTAAACAAAACCAACCTGTTATATTCTCCGTTACACGTTGCAACCTTGTTGACGGATTTACGCACAGATAATACGCAAAAAACCACTTTAACTTTTATTCTTTAGTTAAAGTTGGCACGACTGGATTTAATTAACACGCCTCCGCCTGCGGGGGATTTGTTTTACGTTTACGCGGAATAAATTTTTGTTTCAGTAATTACTGGCGGGTCTGTTCAAAAGACAAAAAAATACAACAAAACAAAAAGAGCTTCTTTCATCATTTCAGCAACACCAGAGTGATGTTGCATGTAAATATATACAATAGGGTCCGCAGCCAAAGTCAAGGAACCGTAAATAATTCGAGTTTGTGAACTAACTCGTAAACGGTGCGTGACCGATCAGTCAGTGCGATTTGACGACAGTTGTTTCTGTGGCGGCCCGAATCCAGGAGTAATACTGAGGGGTAGTTCAGACGTAATAAATGTAAACATGTTTTTATCTAGCGTGTCGTATATTTGAAACTAAAATACTGATTTCGACATTATACAGTTTTTTGCACATTAAGTTTTATATGTATATATAATGTATTTTAACAATGTTATTTAGTTTTAATTTAGCCTTAACATTATTTGTAATAGATATTTGCTGTACGGCGATGATAGCCTTCATGTTTTTTTCGCCAAAAACCTAATAAAAAACTTAGGCAGTGCTTGACTGGCCGATAGAAGTGACTACTTCTTTTTGCACACCTGACTGTATAATTGTTTACTATTATAATTTTATACAAATTTTAAATGGGAAAATTATTTTCGTATTAAATTTCGCGTGTGTGTACGTACACAATTTAAAAATTAACTCCATCTGTCACATACTATAATTTGACTATCTTAGGCTATATAAGGGACTTTAATAACTGATAAGTTATTATAACCCCACTTTTGACAGTTATACTGTCTAAGTATAATAATAAATATAATATTTGTGATTCTGGCATTCAAAAATTGGTATATCTCATATACATTAAATAATTTAACTTCACAACTTTAGAAAATACATATTTTTAAAATTAACAAGAACAATTAACATAACCTCAATTGAAATGGTATTGAAGCTATTGTCCGAATTGAGCTGTTTAGAAGTAGTCACTTCCAGTCTAGATATATACAAGAACAATGTATGCTGTGAGGTATGCATTACGGATTCAAGCGTGACGCGAAAGCAACCCCCCATACCTCGCGATAAAAAGTATTTACTTGAGAAACCATCTCAAAAGTTCTAGTTTTCATGTACTTGTATAATTTCGACATGTTAAGTAAAAATCACGAACAAAATTGCAAACTTAATTTGGATCAACACATGTAATGAATTTTCTTTAGCTTTTAAGTTTTACAATTTTTTGGGTGTTTTATAGACCTTAACAAAGGTGTGTTCTTTTAACAACGTTCGAAAATATTTTTACGCAACTCGGACTTTTGCAATGTGGGTAAAATCAAATGGTGTACGATTAAAAAAATATCAAACACGTTACAAACGATACAGTCATCTATATTTTTACCGAGTGTGGCAGTGCACATGACACAGCAATATATTTGCCATAAATATTCGTATATGTAATTTTTAACTATCCATCAAAAATTGACCTTGTGGTCAGGCTCGAAGCTCATGCCAAGTTTCCGGATCCGGGTCTCACCAATAATAACTCATTTTCCAATGGTAATATTTTACATTAAAAAAAAAAAGAAAAAAATATTTCTGTATCTTAGTTTCAGAGTTAAAATCTCCATAAACTTGAAAACTCATTCAAAGTATAAAACATGAACCCTGACCGCACGAGATCATTATGCAAAGCAGTAGTGACCCATATACGCTCGTTATTTTTTAATTATGAATCCCCAGATCCGGAACCTGTAGGGATAATTATTATTTTCTTAATTACAAAGAGTCAGCTGAAAAATAACAAAAGGTTACAGGGCACAAGGGCGTACATTCATCATTGTATATAGAGACAAACCTATCATTTCCCCATATTTATATCATTACGATTTAAAATCAAATAACACAAATCCTTTTTGCCACTGCTATTCGAGCGTATTTGTTGTAAAGTCCTGATGCATTAACAGATTTCAATATCGATTTAGAAAATATTATTTCAAGGTCGTCTGAGTGATACCAAGATGACCTTGCCATGGAAAATTTACTAATAAACTATAACAGCCGTCTCTTTTGTTTTATATATTAAAAGGCAATTTTATTGTAACTTTTTGTAAACAATTATAAAAAAGGTAAAAATTTTAACCGAATTCTTGTTTGTTTTGAAATTTGAGCAAAATCTTTTGCCACAGTGACATTAAAATCTTCACTAATGGAAATCTGTGGTATTGTACGGAAAGTCAGTGTGGTTTTCACTGTTCTTTAGGATTTAATAAAAAACCATCACCTGCTCTGTTGTCTGTTCGCTCCGTTCAGTGAATCAGGGCGGTTATAATTCCCTCAGGTGCTTCGACATTCAACAGTGTAACAACCAAACACACGCTGAGGGCCCACAGAAAGATAAAATGTGTGCATTTTATTTTATGAAACCTCTCGCATTCAACGTTTTTCCGCCACAGGTGCGAATTATCCTTATATATATATATAAATTCGCGTGCGTTTTCGTTCGTCCGTTTGCCTGTTTGTCGATAACCCATCTAATGGGGATTAAATTATATTTAACGAGGTAGTTAAATTTAAGGGGTAGTTGTTATATTTTTGAAGCGAAAACTTTAATAAACTTTCAATTTTACTTTTTTTTGTTATTTTGTCTCCTAGATAAAGAAATTCTGGCTTGGAATGTTTGATGGATATTAGGTGTGTACCTTTTTTTGTACTGTCATTTGGTAATCAGGAAATTAGCTGAAGAACTTTTTCTTCCCCTTTAACTTAATTTCCCCTTTTCTCAGTTCTATTTATAGTTGTTATTATATTTTGTATTTGTTTATTTATTGTAACTTGTATTATTATTTTTAATTATAATTTCAAAGGTATTTTATTGTGTCATTTCAATTTTGTGTCATGGCAATGATAACCTTTACGGTTTTTCGCTGGAAAAAAAAGAAAAGAAAACTAGTTTTAGTTTAACGTTAACAGTATTTAGTTTTACTTTTCTCTCAGATATGGACAGGCGATGATCAAAAAAATCAAAAAACCTCATTTGTTGCCCTGTAAGAAATTGAAAATAAATTGAAAATCTTTATATTTCTTACAGAGTGAAAGTAAAAAAAAATGCCATGATTGAGCTACCTGATGATGATGTAATATTGCCTGGATGTTACATTTGTATGAAGATTAATGTGCTTTAAAACCAAATTTGGGCTTCGTGCTGTCATGTCACATTAACACGTTAGGTTTGTCTACCATGATGATGAAGGCTGAACTGTATTATCTTGTATATGGTTGTGTAGAATCTCCCTTCATAAAGTACTCAATATAACTACAGTAAAACTAATCCGTAAAACTAAACTTTAAAAAAAAAAAAAAATTATTTGAAATAAACAAAGATTTTGTTTCAGAATTTTTTTATTTAAGTTTATTGTTAAACCAATTATTTGCAATAAAATCATTTATTTAAAAAAATCTTTCTGCGTTTTATAATTTTTAAAAATATTTTTGGATTGATGAAGGTTTAATAAACTGTAAAAAGTAATTATTTTTTCCTTAAATGTTTCATTAATAAAAATAAAAAATGAACAAAATAAGAATATATTAAAGAAACTTGAACTGACAAAACACATTGAAAGAAATAAAAATATCTTCTTCTTTACCAACTAGGTCTTTAAGATTTCATTACAAAAATCCATTTGTTCAATCGGAATATACAGCAACACTTTTAAAGAATCGAGGATGGTCGATATGGCTAAAGCACCAGTCGGTCTGCTGCTTCTCTGAGCTGCGCAATATATACTGCTGAACGGTTTCCCGTTCAAGACCCCCCCTCTTTTTCCCACAGGAAGAGTGAAGTACTCTCTACGTGAGATCATGGAAAGGGCTTATCCACATTTTATCCTCAGTTTAACGATAACCTAATGCCCACTCTAAAGCGCCAGGGAAGGGTGCAATGGAACATCTCAGAACGTATGTAATAGGGCCTATATTATGTAAACCATGGCATCCTGCTTATAATACCGTTTTCCATAATCAATTGCACCAACATTATGAATCTCGACCGCACGCTACAGCCCCTGTTGGCATTAGAACAACCCGTGTTTTTGAAGACTTGCGTATTGAACTACCCCCAATGTTTGAAAGGTCCTTTTGTCTTGTCCCTCCATGGATAATCAATATGCCGACCTTTGATTTCTCCTTGTGTACATAACTGAAAGACAACACTCCTAACATTGTGTATCAACGTGAGTTTTCTCGACTGACTAATTCATATCCATCTGCTAAATTTATTTTCACAGATGGTTCTAAGATGAATGATAATGTTGGGTGTGCGTTTTACTCACTGGACGAAACATACGAGTATACGTATGGATTTCCCTCAATTTGTAGTGTCTTTACGGCCGAACTCTTTGCCATCTTAAAGGCTCTGAACTCTATTGAATTCGATAGTTTGCATTACGTAGTTTGTTCTGATTCAAAAAGTGCCCTCCAGGCAATCTGGGATATGTATTCGGTATCTTTTATCTGGATTCCCGGTCACTGTGGAATATTTGGAAACCCTGTAGCGGATAATGCGGCAAAGGAAGCAACTTTTCTGCCGTCATGCACTCAACGTGTAATCTTGTCTGACTTTCTTTGTCACGTAAAACATTTAATTCTTCTACAGTGGGAAAATGAATGGGCAGCTACCAGCAGTAACAAATTGAGGGTAATTAAAAATACTGTTCGTCCTTGGGGGTCGTCAATACGTGCAAGTCGTAGAGAAGAGGTGGTGATCACCCGCCTTCGCATTGGTCACTCCATGTTAACGCATGGATTTCTGATGGAACGCGGGGGCCCAGCTGAATGCGAGTTCTGTAGAGAAACCATCACAATAAAACATATACTGCTCGATTGTGATGGTTTCCAAAATGTGCGTGTTATGTGTGGTCTGAGCAACTGTTTGCAGACGATGTTGGGAGATAGTGCCTCGGCCGTTGACCGGGTTCTATACTTCCTTCATCGTCTGAATGTTTTAAATAAAATTTAATTCATATATTTGTTATTTCTTGTGTTATTTTATTTATTTATTTTATCTAAATAACTTTATTTCTGTTATGTTTATATATATATATATATATATATATATATATATATATATATATATACTTTTACGAATTGTTATTAAATTTTACTCATTGTTATTTAGTTGTTAAGTATTTGATATTGTTTATTTAAATTTTATTGTTATTTAAATTTTTGTTTAATTTATTTTTACTATTATAGTTTGTTGTAGTTTAATTTTCTTATATGAGTAAATTTTATTATTATTTTTTTTTATACTTTCATTGTGCGTGACGGCGATGATAACCTTAACGGTTTTTCGCCGGAAAAAAAATGGAACATCTCAGAAAAAATTAGGTAAGCAAACCCCTAAGGAATCAACTTCCAGAGAGGATGAATTTGGTTATCTCATGTGAAAGGCATTGCCAGAGGTTAGCCGCGCGGTAATAACAGAAACAAAAATAACGGCAAGCGGACGTGTTAAAAACCGACACGCAGGTTCGTAGCGGAGAGTAATCCGAACTGTTTTATATCTCCGGTGAACTCCTAAAAGCCATCAGAGATATCGTTTTGTGAGTGCTTAAACGCCTCAGGCATTCTGTCCTAACACAGCACAGTTACCAGTTGGATGAGTATGAAGGGTTGAATAACACATTCGTCCTCGACTATGTACTCCAGGGTAACAATTGCCCTGTCTGGTAAGCTTTCACGTCTCGCCATATACGTAGAGTGGTCGGACTTACATTTAAAACAATAGGTTAGGTTCTGAATGCGTAGTCCGCTCCGCACTTGGCGGTCACCCGACCTAAATGTAATAGTTATTGTAATTACCGTGAGTTAGAATAAAAATTAAACATCAATTGTGTTCGAATGGTGGAGTTTATATCGTTTTCATGAGGTGGGAGCTCTTACAGTTCATTTTGGAATTTTTTAATAAAACGGGAGTATATTTTTAGCAAAGCTCACTCGGAATGAAATGACATTATTTTAAGGCGGTTCATGACGCCATTAAGAGCACAAAATATGTAGGTCCAAGTTAAATTGCCAGTAAACCTTTCTGTACATTAACCTTTCATGGTAATTGTAACGGGTCTTCCTCCGCAAGTCTGTTACTCCCACATTACTTTACGTCAACGTGGCATTTCCGTCAGGATATCTAAACCGGTTTTTAACAAGCGAATTTTGTTTAGCAAAAATGAAAGCGGCCATGAAAGTGTGACCTAACCTTTCACCGACCCTGTCACCCCTTATGTCCCTTGTTTGAGACACACAGTACGTTACACAGCAAAATTCGAACAGCTTTAAACCCTACAATTTTAAAATGGTAGACATTTCAAATAAGTGCCAAATTTTTTGTAGTGCACTTTTTTCAAATCTGTATACTATATAGTACATTAAAATCTGAATTAGAATTTAAAGATTCAAAACGTGTTCAAAAAATTAGAAAATTAATTTGATACGGTCAGAGTTAGTTTTCTTATTGTATTACCATCAAAAAGTGTAATAATTAGAATTTAAAGTGTTCAAAACACGTTAAAAAAAGAAATGAATTTGTAGCTGTCAGAGTTAGTTTTCGTACAGTATTACCAACATAAAAATCTCTATTAGCATTTGAAGTGTTCAAAACATGTTCAAAAAATAAGAAAATGAATTTGATGGGGGTCAGAGTTAGTTTCCGTAAGGTATTACAAACATAAAACTCTGTATTATTAGCATTTTAAGTGTTTAAAACACGTTCAAAAAAATAAAAAAACGATTTTAATGCGGCCACAGTTAGTTTTCGTACAGTATTACTAATATTATTGCCACGCCTATTTCGTGCTTAGATGATAAAACTTGGTACAAAAGCAGGTTCATTAACCAGCAAAATCCGTTGCAGGCTATACTTGTTTTTTGTGTTTAACGTCCGATATTTGCACACTTGGGCTAATGCAGACGATAGGATGATTTATAGCGTATGAAAATGCCAAGACCTGGCCGGGAATAGAAACCTGGGTCCTCGGGGTTTCAATTATAACGCTTTCAATTATGCCAAAGTACATAACGCTTTCAATTATGCCACCGAGACGACTGAGCTATACAAGATATGTATTCAATAAACCCTCTGGTTCAAGATATCTTGTGCTCCATCTATAGGCTTAAACTACGAGGTGTAAAAACAACATTTTGCTGGGTGCCTGGTCACAGTGGGATAATTGGGAACACTAGAGCGGATATTGCGGCAAAGGAAGCTACTCTGCTGCCGCCAAGCACGCAACGTGTTATTTGTTCAGATTTTATGTGCCAAGCAAAACATCTATTGCATTCGCTTTGGGAAAATGAATGGGTAACCTTGGGCAATAACAAATTGAGGGTAAATAAAAATACTGTTCGTCCTTGGGGGTCATCAATACTTGTTAGTCTTAGGGAAGAGGTGGTTGTTACCCGTCTTCGCATTGGACATTCAATGTTGACGCATGGATTTCTCATGACGCGCGGGGACCCACCTACATGTCTGTTTTGTGGTGATATCACAATCAAACATTTTCTTGTAGATTGTGATGGTTTCAAAAGCACGCGTCAGATGTGTGGATTGGATTTCTCTATGGAAGCAATTTTAAAAGATGATTCGTCGTTCATTGACCGAGTTCTTAATTTTTTACGTCGTATAAATATTTTTGAATTACTCTAGCTATGGTATTGTTGAACAGTGTAAATATAATTTTGTTTATGAAATTTGAAATTAAATATTAATTTTATTAAAAATATAAACATTAAATTAAATATTTGTTTTGTTCTCAAATTTTTATTTCTGTTAATCCTTTATTAAGTTTATATATTTAAATAATATTATCTACTTTTAATGTCTATAGTGTTTAGTTTTTAGTATAGTATTAACAATGTTTAAAGTTAGTGTCCCCCCCATATAGGATATTTTGCTGAACGGCGATGATAGCCTTCATGTGCTTTTCGCCAAAAGCCGTATTATATATAAAAAAAACCGCCCAAGAATTTGATCTTAATTTTCTTTAAACGTCCGATTTCAGGCATTGAAGTCTTAAAAGTTGTAATGTTTTTACACTGTTTGAAAATTAGATTTTACCAGAACCTGATATTGTATAGGTTAATGTTCTCGTTGCATGTTTAGGTTGAAGTTAAACAGTCTCGAAACGTAATGTTTTGCTTTATACACACATATTTTTGATGATGGCAAATGTCCGATAAATGGTAATAACGACATGTTAATTTATTCAGTTATGTTATTCTATTTAACTATCATATTTTTTCTCAGCTCACTTTCATAGTTTTTTTTTCTGGTTTTCACAGTTATGAATTAACAGCTTTTATTTTCCTATGTTATTCTATTTAGTTATGTTATTCTATTTAGTTATTTTATTCCATTTAGTAGTAATTATATTTCCTTAAGCTCACTTTCACAGTTTTTATTATGGTTTTTACAATAACGGTATCACCAACAGATTTTTTTCTCGAAGTCATTTCTTTATGTTATTCTATAGGTGTTATATTTCAGCAAACAAATTATAAAATAAATAATGTTATATCTTTACAGCAAGATGAGGTTTAATAACATTACACCAACGTATTGTAGAGCTGAGCAAGACGTATTGTAGGCAATTTTACATTTGGGGCTTAGATGGGAATTTGTCTTCCTACAAAAAAAAGTCCACAGAAAGTTAGATTTATGCGCTTAGAAAAACGTACAGTATACAAATTTTTAAAATTAAAAATGAAATAGAACTTGCGTTTTCCACCTATTTACTTTAATTTTATTACAATATAAAATGTATTATACAGATATTATTTTGATTGTGAACAATAGATTTTAATTGATATAGCCTATATATTCGTTTGTTTGATTCTAAAGTAGTGGTTTTCAAATAGATATTTGTCTATTTCGACAGATTTCCATGACACTACGTTTTGTTTACCCCTATCTCTAGCTATTTTTTTTATTTTTCCAAAAGTAAATGGGAGAAACCCCTGAACTAAACCCTAATTTTTTAAATGAAATTGTGACTTCTTTTGTTTTAAATTTGGTTCTCTGACCAGTTATTCGTATTTAATAAAAATTTGAACAAAATTTGATGAACCGATTTTGAGAAATTATGGAAATATACCATTTTTTACGGAAAATGACTTTGATATTGGTATTGTTTGATTTGATATGTTTTGGTATTGTTTTTGCATACTTTATTTTAATGAACGAAATTTATTTAGTTTAAAATTTAATAATAAACAAACTTTATAATTTCGTTTTAAAATTAACAAAACCTGTTTTTTCAAATCTTGTTTAATTCTGATTCAAATATTGTTAAGTACCTAATCTTCCAAAAAAATTTCGGAACTACGATGAAAACCCTTTTTTTTTTTTATTTAGTGGCTCAAAGGGTTCGCTATTGTCTTTGCTTTATTCCATTTGGGAGAGGTATTCGCTCAAAGACTCACAACCCATGTTAGTAGCCTTACGTCTCAAATTTAGACCACGTGCCCCAACCATCTTGTTTCAGATTTCTTTAATGGTACGCAACTGACCTACAACATTCTGGATATTATAGTGCCCTATGTGAAGAGAAAATAAATACAAAAATTTAACAAATGTAAACCTTCGAATCCTTAAAATGAAGCATATAAATAATAATGTGTATAGTGTTTTTTTAAATCATTACTTAAGCACCTGAAACTTTGATCAATTAACAATAGTGGAAATCTATTTAATTAAAACAAAATGAAACAACTGGACTTTAATTATTAGTTACAGTAAAACAAATAATATGTTATTAATTAATAAACATCAATAATAGGCTAACTTTTATTGCATGTAATTTTCAGTATTCTTTTACTATTGCTTTGTGCGTGTAAGTTCCTTGTAAAGTAAAGAGCTGTGAGCAGGATAGTTGAGCAATCACAACTGCTCACTGCTCAGCGCTAAGAACTGTTCTCAGGAGCAGTGAAAGCATTCACTACTAGCAGTGAGGGTAGGGTGAGCACCACTTGGGAGCTCTATCGCATTTATATGTTATTGTGCGGTCTAATGTTAATATTTACATCATACAACTTAACCCATATGAAAACGTTAAACAAATACCATATTGTAATAAATCAGAATAAAAATATTCTGTTCAATAAGAGAATTTAAATGCAATTAAACATACTGTTTGTCCTTGGGAGTCGTCAATACATGTAAGTCGTAGGGAAGAGGTGGTAGTTACCTGTCTCCACATTGGTCATTCAATGTTAACGCATGGATTTCTCATGGGACACAGGAATCCACCTACATGTCAGTTTTGTGGTAATATCATCACAATCAAACACTTTATTCTGGATTTTGATGGTTTCAAAAGCATGCGTCAAATGTGTGGATTGGGTGCCTCTATGGATGAGATTTTAATTTTAAAGGATGATTCGTTGGTCATTGACGAAATTATTTACGCCATATAAATGTAAATGTATTTGAGCTACTTTAGCTATGGTATTGGTGTACAGCGTACCATTGTTAATTTATATATACCATTTTTTAAAACTATTCACACACTTTTGTTATTATATTATTTGTTTTGTTTGCTAAAATTTATTCCTGTTAATCCTTCTTGATTAAGTTTATATATTTTAATAATGTTATTTAGTTTTAGTGTATATAGTGTTTAGTTTTATTTTTAGTATAGTATAAACAATATTTAGATGTAGGGTCCCCTTCGTGTAGGATATTTTGCTGGACGGCGATGATAGCCTTCATGTGCTTTTCGCCAAAAGCCGTAATTAAAAAAAAGGATATATCAATAAAACAATAAATCGAAATTCAGTGTTTTTGTTAACTTTTGAACCCAAATTTTTGTTAGAAAGTTTTTTGTTGAGTAAGTTTGAGCAGTGTTCTGCAACATACAGCATTGGTTGGTTTTACACTGACGTACGCCTGTCACACTATGCCTTTGATAAGGAAAATCAAACAGACACAGTATGTAAATACATCTAATACCCGATGCGCCGCCTTGTCAATATACGAGATGGACAAACCAGTATAATTGTGTTGCTGCTGTCATTAATACAGTAAGCACTGTTGGGCGTAATTAACATCCCTATATACAGTGTTTACTTAATTAAACCGTATTTGTGCATAGAAATTTGGAAGGCCGTGGTATTCACGTGAATTTGTTAGTAAGAATATGGTACAAAGAAATCGCGACACTTACTCGCTGATTGTTTCACCCTCCCTCCAAAAGTGGGAAAAATATCGGCAAGATGGATACCTCGTATGCTCTCAGTGGAAAATAAATGCAATCTGGGTTTCCGTCACAATTCTGACGAGTTTCTACGTAGAAACATAATTGTAGACGAAACGTGGATGCATTACTACACTCCAGAAACAAAGGAACAATCGAAACAGCTGGTTTTAAAAGCGAACGGGCTCTGAAGAAGACGAAACAGTGATATCAGCCGGCAAAGTGATGACCACGGGTGTTTGGGATGCAAGCGGAATCATCCGCATCCTTTACTTGAAAAAAGGAAAACCAATAACTGGAGGTGGTATTACGCGTCGTTATTGCATCGGCTGAGCGAAGAAATCAAGAAAAATGTCACCATTTGAAAAATATAAAAATCCTCTTTCATCAAGACAATGCACGGGTGCACATTGAGCAGTTTCAATGGCCAGAATTTTGGAATTAAAATTCGCATTATTACAACATTCACCGAATTTGGCCTCCCGTGACTTCTTTTATTTCCAAACTTGAAAACAATAGAAATCCTACTTTTTGACCGGCTTAGGTAAATTAGAGAAACGCTTCGAGCAGTGTACAGAGTTAAAGGGAGATTTTGTTGAAAAATAAGAAAAAAACAAACATTGTTTTTCCATCTTTTTCTATAAATAGGTGTTTTGTGTTTGAGAGGTCTCAATGTGTTATTCTTCCATGGTGTATTCCTATGCCAACCTTCGATTCATCATTGCTGTATTTTCGAAAACATAACACCCCCGATATTGTGTATCACCAGGAGTTTCATCATGTTCTTCAATCCTACCCATTCAGTGAAATTATTTTTACTGATGGCTCAATACTGGAGAAAACGTCGGTTGTACATTTTACAAAACAGGCCAAACGAAGAAATATGGATTACCATCAGTTTGTAGTGTTTTTACTGCCGAATTATTCGCCATCCTTAAAGCTCTGAACTCCACCGTTGAATCCGATTTTGTGCATTATCTAGTGTGTTCCGATTCTAAAAGTGCACTGCAGGCTATACAAGACATGTATTCAATAAACCCTTTGGTTCAAGATATCTTGTGCTCCATCTATAGCCTTGAACTACGAGGTATAAAAACAACATTTTGCTGGGTACCTGGTCACAGTGGGATAATTGGGAACACTAGAGCGGATATTGCGGCAAAGGAAGCTACTCTGCTGCCGCCAAGCACGCAACGTGTTATTTGTTCAGATTTTATTTGCCAAGCGAAACATCTTCTACATTCGCTTTGGGAAAATGAATGGGTAGCCTTGGGCAATAACAAATTGAGGGTAATTAAGAATACTGTTCGTCCTTGGGGGTCATCAATACGTGTTAGTCGTAGGGAAGAGGTGGTTGTTACCCGTCTTCGCATTGGACATTCAATGTTGACGCATGGATTTCTCATGGCGCGTGGGGACCCACCTACATGTCAGTTTTGTGGTGATATCACAATCAAAAATTTACTTCTAGATTGTGATGGTTTCAAAAGCATGCGTCAAATGTGTGGATTCGATTCCTCTATGGAAGCAATTTTAAAAGATGATTCAACGGTCATTGACCGAGTTCTAAATTTTTTATGTCGTATATGTCAAATGTATTTGAATTACTCTAGCTATGGTATTGTTGAACAGCATAACAGTGTATTTTTTTAAATTTGAAATTAAAATATTAAAAAATATTAATTTTATTAAAAATATTAAAATTAAATAAAATATTTGTTTTGTTTTCAAACTTTTGTTTCTGTTAATCCTTCTTTATTAAGTTTATTTATTTAAATAATGTTATCTAGTTTTAGTGGCGATAGAGTTTAGTTTTTAGTATAGTATTAACAATGTTTAGATTTAGTTTCCCTCACCATATAGGATATTTTGCTGGACGGCGATGATAGCCTTCTTGTGCTTTTCGCCAAAAGCCGTAAAAAAATCTATCTTTTTCAAAGGACTTACTTAACGACTGTCGTACCTTCTTGACGTGTGATGTGCTTTATCGTACCTTCAAGTGCTTGTCACCAAAAATCTAGAAAAATCTGCAAAATAAATGGTTTCCTTTAAATGAAGAGACAACAATGACTACTTTTGCATACGATACTGCTGTGTTAGTTGTTGGAGACATTATAGAGGATGCATCAGATAAGCATAGCTAACATTTATTCTTGGACAAAAAAGTTGCGTATCAAGCTGAAGGGGACTAAATCTACTCACGTTAATTTTACAAATAGGACTGTAATAAATGCATCCTTATATGCAAAATGATTCCATCTAAACTGGAGGCACAATGATCTGGAAAGACTTTAGACGCCAAGTTGAATTATAAATCGCACGTCAAAATTAAAAAAAGTGAACTAGATACGAAATGTAGTCGAATGTATTGGCTACTAGGGCGTCAGACTAAACTGGAGGCACAATGATCTGGAAAGACTTTAGACGCCAAGTTGAATTGTAAAGCGCACGTCAAAATTAAAAAAAGTGAACTAGATACGAAATGTAGTCGAATGTATTGGCTACTAGGGCGTCAGACTAAACTGGAGGCACAATGATCTGGAAAGACTTTAGACGCCAAGTTGAATTGTAAAGCGCACGTCAAAATTAAAAAAAGTGAACTAGATACGAAATGTAGTCGAATGTATTGGCTACTAGGGCGTCAGACTAAACTGGAGGCACAATGATCCGGAAAGACTTTAGACGCCAAGTTGAATTGTAAAGCGCACGTCAAAATTTAAAAAAATGAACTAGATACGAAATGTAGTCGAATGTATTAGGCTACTAGGGCCTCAGACTAAACTGCAGGCACAATGATCTGGAAAGACTTTAGACGCCAAGTTGAATTGTAAAGCGCACGTCAAAATTAAAAAAAGTGAACTAGATACGAAATGTAGTCGAATGTATTGGCTGATAAGGCGTCAGACTAAACTGGAGGCACAATTATCTGGAAAGACTTTAGACGCCAAGTTGAATTGTAAAGCGCACGTCAAAATTAAAAAAAATGAACTAGATACGAAATGTAGTCGAATGTATTAGGCTACTAGGGCCTCAGACTAAACTGGAGGCACAATGATCTGGAAAGACTTTAGACGCCAAGTTGAATTGTAAAGCGCACGTCAAAATTAAAAAAAGTGAACTAGATACGAAATGTAGTCGAATGTATTGGCTAATAAGGCGTCAGACTAAACTGGAGGCACAATTATCTGGAAAGACTTTAGACGCCAAGTTGAATTGTAAAGCGCACGTTAAAATTAAAAAAAATGAACTAGATACGAAATGTAGTCGAATGTATTAGGCTACTAGGGCCTCAGACTAAACTGGAGGCACAATGATCTGGAAAGACTTTAGACGCCAAGTTGAATTATAAAGCGCACGTCAAAATTTAAAAAAAATGAACTAGATACGAAATGTAGTCGAATGTATTAGGCTACTAGGGCCTCAGACTAAACTGGAGGCACAATGATCTGGAAAGACTTTAGACGCCAAGTTGAATTATAAAGCGCACGTCAAAATTTAAAAAAAATGAACTAGATACGAAATGTAGTCGAATGTAATGGCTACTAGGGCGTCAGACTAAACTGGATTGTTAAACTGCTCAAGCAGGTTTTGAGACCAGTCTGGATGCACTTTGGGGTTGCACCAAGAAAACTAACCTTAATACAACAAATGTTTCAAAATAAGGTACTGCGTGGGATTGTTGGTGCACTATGGTACGTTAAAAACCTTAAGATGGGCACAGTAAGGGAAGTGCTAAGATCCACAGCTGTCAAGCATGAACGTAGTCTTCACAATTATGTTAACACCGCAGTGCGGGCAGGAATGTGGAGCGGAGACTGAAAGAGGACAAGACCAGAAGACCTGGTGCAGTGATTAACTCATTATGTTACCATATGAGAGAGTGTTCGAATGATTTCTAATACTGTGACAGTGACATATTTGCAAATGTAACTACTTGATAAGTTGTACTTAGTTGTAGTGTTAAAGTTAAGTTTCCCCACATGTTTTCTGTAAGATTTAATGAATTATATATTCCGCTGTGTGCTGCAGTTAAAAGTTTTAAACACTTAATTTTTGTTTCTGAGTCTAATTCTATTTTCGAGCGTTTCGGGTCTGGGACTTCTTCACCTGTTACCGGATCTACCATAATGGTTATTTTTCCGCTACCTGTCTTTGTTGTAATCCGCTAGGACCTGGCTGTTGGTCTATTTCAATATCTTCTATTTCTTGCTCTCGTGTTGGTGTTGTTTTTTCCCTTAATGATGATGGTACTTTTTTTTTAAATGAACAAAATAAAATATCAACTTTGTTAAACTACTAAACAGGATAACGACAGAACTGGTTAAATTAAATATTTGTTTTGTTTCATATTTCTATTTCTGTTAATCCTTCTTTATTAAGTTTATATATTTAAATAATGTTATCTAGTTTTAGTGACTATAGTGTTTAGTTTAGTTTTTACTATAGTATTATGAATGTTCGGATTTAGTTCCCCCCCTCATGTAGGACATTTTGCTTGACGGCGATGATAGCCTTCATGTGCTTTTCGCCAAAAGCCGTAATTAAAAAAAAAAGAAAAAGTTGTAGTGTTAAATAAATAACTAAAATAAGTGATATTTATAAAATAAATAAGTAGGCTGTTTCATGAATATAAAGAAATAATTATTTAGAGGCGCGAAGAAGTTTGAGACTTAATTGGCGGCCGGAACGGCAGGGGTAGCGCCCCCTGGTACGTAACAACAATCTTACACGTTAGGAAATTGAAAAAAAAGGTTTAATGAATATTTTATAAACGCTATGAAGCGTAAACGTGACAGCTGGTGTGGTTTTATTACTTGAATACTTTATTGGTGTAATAAAAAAGTAATTAAACTGGTAAAATGTATTTGAAATTTATTAATGAACATAACATTTTAATTACACCGTTACTAAAATTAAAGAAGTTTTAAAAATGGAAAGTGTTTTTTAAGACGTTGTGAGCTTTACGTTTTGTTTTTAGCGAATTAAAATTGGAAAATAATGAAACATCATGGTAAAAACCAGACTCGAGGACTTGCAATGTGCAAAACTAATAACACATTAATAACAACTAATGTGCACCTCAAATAACACATTTTGAGGTGTTAACAATTGTGCGTTCACACATTTTAATCAGATTTTTAAAAATAGTGTAAGAAAAAAGTTACGAATTTATCTTCGTAATAAAAATTAATTTTGGTAGTAGCTTGGACAGTATCGTTGAAATCTTTTGGCAATTTGAATATTTGCACTGAAAATACGAAAATATTTACGCCACAGCGGTTAGGATTCATTCCGTATTATTCATGAAATTTTAAATGGAGATATAATGGCTGATTACGACGATTAAATCAGATTTTCGAAAAAGTACATCTTAAAAATATTGTTGCGATACGATATTCTTAAATTTTAGAAATTTACTTCCGTCAGCTGCGTGTAGCAATTATTGATTTTGTTGTGATATATATATATAAAGGCGAATAGCACATTAAAGCTATTATCGCCTCCCTAAATGTAAGTGTGAGTGTAAAGTGTTAAAGTCGTAAGTGTAGTGTTGTAAGAATAACTGTGTGTTATACTCGGGTACCGCGAGCGACGTCTAAATCCTCTCAATAGGTCTGCACCCCTGTGGGGTGTTGTGATATAATGTTAAATTTTACAAATTTACTTCCGTCATGCCGCGTTAAACGATTATTAATTTTGTTGTGACATGATATTGTTAAATTTTATAAAATTTACTTCCATCATGCCGCGTTAAACGATTATTAATTTTGTTGTGACATGATATTGTTAAATTTTACAAATTTACTTCCGTCATGCCGCGTTAAACGATTAATTTTGTTGTTACATGATATTGTTAAATTTTACAAATTTACTTCCGTCATGCCGCGTTAAACGATTATTAATTTTGTTGTGACATGATATTTTTAAATTTTACAAATTTACTTCCGTCATGTCGCGTTAAACGATTATTAATTTTGTTGTGACATGATATTGTTAAATTTTATAAAATTTACTTCCATCATGCCGCGTTAAACGATTATTAATTTTGTTGTGACATGATATTGTTAAATTTTACAAAATTTACTTCCGTCATGCCGCGTTAAACGATTAATTTTGTTGTTACATGATATTGTTAAATTTTACAAATTTACTTCCTTCAAGCCGCGTTAAACGATTATTAATTTGTTGTGACATGATATTGTTAAATTTTACAAATTTACTTCCTTCAAGCCGCGTTAAACGATTATTAATTTGTTGTGACATGATATTGTTAAATTTTACAAATTTACTTCCTTCAAGCCGCGTTAAACGATTATTAATTTGTTGTGACATGATATTTTTAAATTTTACAAATTTACTTCCGTCATGTCGCGTTAAACGATTATTAATTTTGTTGTGACATGATATTGTTAAATTTTATAAAATTTACTTCCATCATGCCGCGTTAAACGATTATTAATTTTGTTGTGACATGATATTGTTAAATTTTACAAATTTACTTCCGTCATGCCGCGTTAAACGATTAATTTTGTTGTTACATGATATTGTTAAATTTTACAAATTTACTTCCGTCATGCCGCGTTAAACGATTATTAATTTTGTTGTGACATGATATTTTTAAATTTTACAAATTTACTTCCGTCATGTCGCGTTAAACGATTATTAATTTTGTTGTGACATGATATTGTTAAATTTTATAAAATTTACTTCCATCATGCCGCGTTAAACGATTATTAATTTTGTTGTGACATGATATTGTTAAATTTTACAAATTTACTTCCGTCATGCCGCGTTAAACGATTAATTTTGTTGTTACATGATATTGTTAAATTTTACAAATTTACTTCCGTCATGCCGCGTTAAACGATTAATTTTGTTGTTACATGATATTGTTAAAGTTTACAAATTTACTTCCTTCAAGCCGCGTTAAACGATTATTAATTTGTTGTGACATGATATTGTTAAATTTTACAAATTTACTTCCTTCAAGCCGCGTTAAACGATTATTAATTTGTTGTGACATGATATTGTTAAAGTTTACAAATTTACTTCCTTCAAGCCGCGTTAAACGATTATTAATTTGTTGTGACATGATATTGTTAAATTTTACAAATTTACTTCCTTCAAGCCGCGTTAAACGATTATTAATTTGTTGTGACATGATATTGTTAAAGTTTACAAATTTACTTCCTTCAAGCCGCGTTAAACGATTATTAATTTTGTTGTTACATGATATTGTTAAATTTTACAAATTTACTTCCGTCATGCCGCGTTAAACGATTATTAATTTTGTTGTGACATAATATTTTTAAATTTTACAAATTTACTTCCGTCATGTCGCGTTAAACGATTATTAATTTTGTTGTGACATGATATTGTTAAATTTTATAAAATTTACTTCCATCATGCCGCGTTAAACGATTATTAATTTTGTTGTGACATGATATTGTTAAATTTTACAAATTTACTTCCGTCATGCCGCGTTAAACGATTAATTTTGTTGTTACATGATATTGTTAAATTTTACAAATTTACTTCCGTCATGCCGCGTTAAACGATTATTAATTTTGTTGTTACATGATATTTTTAAATTTTACAAATTTACTTCCGTCATGTCGCGTTAAACGATTATTAATTTTGTTGTGACATGATATTGTTAAATTTTATAAAATTTACTTCCATCATGCCGCGTTAAACGATTATTAATTTGTTGTGACATGATATTGTTAAATTTTGAGAAATTCACTTTAGTCAAAATACTTTCCGCGATTATTGATTGTTGTCATATCACAACAATGTGATGACATTGTTAAATTTTTATAAATTCACTTCTGTCATGGTGCTTTCCGCGACTATTGATTGTTGTCATATCACAACAATGTGATGACATTGTTAAATTTTTAGAAATTCACTTCTGTCATGGTGCTTTCCGCAATTATTGATTCTCGTACAGTTTTAGTTAAGTGAAAAGTTTTGTTTTAATGAGTGAACAGTTTTACAACTGAACTATTTTATTTGCTGCGGTATATCTGCCAAGTGAGTGCTTCTTCAGGGGGTTTAAGGGGTCATAAATTCTGCAATAAAACATTACCTTTCAGTTTACCATTGAAACGTGACTCGAGTGCGTCTAACAGAAAGTCCACGCAATCAGAAGAAAATTGTGTAAGCGTAAAAAAATCACATTTAGTTTGTCTAATCTGTAAACAATGCATTTAATTACTTTTATTATCGAAATGCGTTAGAAGAAGAGCTATTTTTAAGGGTCTTTTCTAAATCGTGATTATGATCTCAAGCATTTTGCAATTTCAGGCACACAAAACGGTTTTGGTAATAAGCTTAGATATGCAAAATCCGTTCAAATGTTTTACAACGCCTTTGCAAAGGACTTTAATTTTTTTGTCCTAAAAATCTAATCAGGCCATCGTAATCAGCGTTAAAATGTGATGCGTACATTTTCATTTTCAATGTAATTTGAACATTTTAAATGCTAATTATGAATATTTCAAGACAAACTATAATATCAAATTTTCAAAAAAAGGTCCTTAATCTTTTTATTTCTGTGATGTTTATTAATTATTCCTTAAATTTTAGCTATTTGAAATTTGTTTTGAAGTTTGAAAAATTCTCTTTGGATTGGGTAATTTTATAATTGTTAGAATTGTCTCTTTCCGATCCTGTTTTGGGCTATGATAATCTTTCAGGTTTTTCGCCCACAAAATTAAAAAATCTTTTCGTTTTAAAAAAGAAATAAAAATTGAATAAAAGAAATAGAAAGAAAAATTGAAAATAAAAAATATAAATAGTTATCAAAAAATACGTACAACACTGAAACCTTTGACGTGATTAGAGTGACATAAAGCGTAAATGACTTAGCCACTCACTCCATTGGTCTCCTCCACACCTCACATGTAATTTGTGAATAAATAATAAAACATACACTATTCCAGGAACTTCACACCGCACAAAAACTTTGAAACCCCACTTCCGGTTTAATTTATATTTTTGTTATTGTTTGTGGTAGGGCCCCTTTACAGCCCTGAAAAGATTGTTTATATCTGCTGTTTTATTAATTTAATTTATAAGTTGTTTTTATTTTGTTATTTAGTTTTAGGTACGTTTATATTTATTTTATTTTTCTTGTTATTGTTGTAGGGCCAATTTACAGCCCTACAATAATTTGTGTGTTTGTTGTTTTTAGATATATTATTGTTAACTAGTATTAGTCATATATCAATAACTGTTATTTTTTTTTTTTTTTTTTTGTTATTATAGTTTGTTGGTTGTTTTCTTATTAAACTTAAATTTTTGTTTATTTCATTCGTTCTTTTATATTTTT